>JAYESA010000004.1:189757241-190154741 GCA_036927795.1 Iris macrosiphon
TGTTTATGCAGAGGCAATTTGTGTTATTTGTTCTTTCTGTAAATTCATACAAGTCTTCTCTCTGTATGTAGCTAGCAATATTTGACTTAAATTTACATCTATGTTATGTTTAGCACTTCATCTTGTCTCACTTATACAAAAGAAAACCTTGTTGTTCATCATTTTTAAGGGCTTTTTCACTTCTCTTACATGGCTATCTAAACTCAATGATGCAAAAGTCGGCCTAGTCGGGGAGTCGTCGCAAGTCGGTCGGCAACGACTCAATTTGGGACCAATCGGAGGAAAAAATTGGGGAAGAGGTTAATCGGACCTAGTCGGCCGACTAGGCGGTCCTAAGCGGTTGGGAGGCACTAGTCGGCCGACTAATCGTCGATTAAAAAAGGCCCCGGGTAAAGGTCAAAACTCGATCCGACCCGACCCAATACTTCAAAACCCTAAGAATCGGCTGATCCCCCACACAAATTCAAAGGAGAGGAAGAAGAAAGAAGAAAGAAGAAAAGGAAAAAAGTTTCCAAAAAGAAGAAGAAGAAGAAGGACTGACGGTCACTGACCTGGTCGCCTATCCTCGGACCGCGTCTCTGATTCCCGCCGACCACCGCCGCGCCGCTGGGCCGTCGGCTGCTTCCTAGGTACTTTTTTTTTCTTTCATCTTCTTCTTTGAGTTGCTGTTGTTTTCTTTTTTTCCTTTGCTCCTCTTTTGCTACTGCTTTTTCCTTTGCTCTCTTTTGTTGTTGCTCTTCTTTTGAACCGAGTATTGCTGTTGTAGTTTGCTACTGTTTTTCTTTGCTTTTGGACCGACTATCGAGTATTGTTGTTGCTGTGTTTTTCCTTTGCTTTAATGCTTTTGGATCAAAGTGAGGTGGTGTTCTTTTTTGTTTTTTCTTGGACCAAAGCTTCCAAATTTTTTTTATGTTGCTCCTCCGAGTTGCTGAAAAAAAACACACAAAGTTGGATACATTTACATTGAGTATTCCAATAAAATATTGCTTTGTTGTTGCTGCTTGCTTGTTTTTTCTTGTCTTTTGCTGTTGTTGTTGCTTGCTTTGTTTTTTTTTCTGTTTTTCTTAAAACACACAAAGTTGGATACATTTACATTGAGTATTCCAATAAAATATTTCTTTTGTTTTATTGTTTTGTTTTTAATACAATGATATTGATATGAGCCAATTGTTTTGTAGATATGACTACTTCATTGGCCGCTTCAAATTCCAATGTTGGTGAGATGGCAAGTGATTTGAACGTTAAAAATGTTTTGAAATGTGCATCCGATGACGTTGGATGGGAGTTTGGTGAGCTTGTGGATGCGAATGCATTAGACCGAGTTAAATGCAACTTGTGTTCGAAGATTATGTCCGGAGGCATCTATCGGCTTAAATGTCATGTAGTTGGCCGGTCCGAAAATGTGAAAGCTTGCAATAAAGCCTCTAAAGAAGCAATACAAAAATGTGTAGAGGCACTTGATGGTTCTAAGAAGAAGAAGACACAAGCAAAATGAAGAGATGGAACTTAGAAGAAGTTTCAACATCACATGATGCTATGGATGTGGACATGGAAGTTACGAGATCGAAAAGATCTACTATTGATAGATTTGTGGAGATTAATCCAGAAAAAAAATGACTCAACAATGTTTAGAAAACAAGCAAATTTGACGGTCTTGATGGACAAGAAGGTTATGTATACGCAACAATACTTAGCCCGGTGGGTCATTGAGAGTGACATTCCTTTCAATGCCATTCAAAATGATAGTTTTAAGCTAATGACGGAGGCTATTGGACAATTTGGTCCCGGATTACCTACGCCAAGTCTATCGGTTGAGTGGCCCATGTTTGAATGCGGAGGTGTCAAGAATTAAGAACTCTCTAAAGAAGCATGGAGATGAGTGGGCCATATCCGATTGTTCCATTATGACCGATGCTTGAACCGACCGCAAAAGGAGAAGCATTATGAACTTGTGTGTTCATTGTAGGGAAGGGATCTCTTTCATTTCTTCAAGGAAATATTTCGATGCATCTCATACGGGGTCCTACATATTTGAGTATGTCGATAAATGCATTGACGATGTAGGGCCATAAAAGGTGGTGCAAGTTGTGGCGGATAATGCTTCAAACAACATGGCAGCGGCGACTTTGATGGCAACCAAAAGGCCTAATTTATTTTGGACTTCTTGTGCCTCACATACGGTGAATCTTATGCTTGAGGCAATTGGTAAACTTCCAAGGTAAGTCTTGACTCATAAATTCTTAGTTCGTTACTTATTTACTTGGTAACTTCATTACTTATTTACTTAGTAAACTTATAACTTTCAATGTTCAAGAGTGCAATTGATAAGACAAGAGCCTTAACAATCTTCATATATTCTCATCACTCAACCTTGAGTATGATGAGAAAGTTGACAAAGAAGCGTGGCATAGTACGACCGGAAGTAACACGATTTGCAAGTAACTACCTTACTTTGCAAAGCTTGGTGGAGAAGAAGGAACAACTAAGGCTTATGTTTGCTTCCGAAGAATTGGTCCGGAATTTACATTCCAAAAGTGTGAAGGAAAAAATGACATATGTAACCGTTGTTAGCATCTCTTTTTGGAAGTCGGTAAACTCATGCTTGATTGTTTTTCGGCCATTGGTGAGAGTCCTTCGCCTTGTTGACAGTGATAGGCCATCTATGTCATGGTTGTATGGAGAACTTGAAATGGCAAAAAAAAGAGATCAAGGAGGAAGTATATAGTGGAGTTGAAAAGAATTATAAACCGATAATTGAAATTATCGAGTTTAGATCCAAAGGTAGGCTTGATTCCAATTTGCACTTGGCGGGATATTTGCTTAGTCCATACTACTTTGCAAAGAATAGGGTGGAGATAGGAGAAGATTTAGCTTGTATGGAAGCTATTCTCAATTGTGTTGAGAAGTTCTTTCCCAATGACTTGAACACTCAAGTGAAAGTGAGTGATGAAGAATTAATCATGTATAAGAATTTGGTGGAGATGTTTGGAAGAAAAGAAGCGGAACTTTCTTATCAAATTAAATGTGTGAATGACTTTAATCCCGGTAAGTCTTGACTCATAAACTCTTAGTTCATTACTTATTTACTTGGTTACTTTACTTCATTGACTAATACTTATTCACATATTTTGTATGATAATGAATGCTAGTCGGGTGGTGTAGTAATTATGTTGGCAATGCACCAAACTTGAAGAAGATGGTAATTAGAATCCTCTCCTTGACCACAAGTTCATAGGGTTGTAAGAGCAATTGGAGTACTTTTGAAGGGGTATGTCACTTTTATTTTATGTTTTGATATTATTTTTGGTATTCTTCATCTAACTAATTAGAATGTTTTAATTTTATATTGTAGGTGCATACAAAAAAGAGAAATAAACTTGATTCGGAAAGATTGAACAAGTTGGTGTATGTCCAATTCAACTCCAAAATTCACAATAAGAAAAGAGTAAATGATGATAAATATGTTCTTCAAGCGGATGATTGTTCTCAAGCTCAACATTGGTTGGTTGATGGGATCGATGATGAGAGTGATGTTGATCCCGTCACCGGAGCTACATGGGAGGTACTTGACCTAGCGGTGGGAGCAAATGACATACTTGAACCTAGGAGGAGCTCTAGGATCACGAGAGAACTTAATGAGGAAGAGTATCTGGAAGGCCGAATAAGATGATGAAGATGATGACTTTGAGTCCGACGAAGAAAGAGATAGTGTCCTTAGTGGATGAGCACGATGATATCTCTGATGATTGATGAGCACTTTGATCTATCTTTTTTTATTTTTGTGAAATTTTACTTATGTACAAGACTTTGTCACTTTGGAGTTTGGATACTTAAGTTAATATTTTGATGACATATATCGCATATTTTTATTATTGCATATATATATATATATATATATATATATATATATATATATATATATATATATATAATAAATCCAAAACGACTTATCCGACTAATCCGATTAATCCCTAGTCCCCGCAAACCGACTAGCGATTGTTACAACCTAACTGAAGAATAATTGATGTTGGTTTACCTGATGTATATGGCATGGTTAGTTTCATGCAACTCCATAACTCACGTTATACACTTAACTTGAAAATTTGGGTGCAGGAGCGAAAGGCAAGAAGCGGAAGGGTCAACCTGGTGTTGAGGTTAGATTCTGAAGACTAATTATTTTTGCTAGGTTCTGAAGACTAATTATTTTTGCAATCCTAGGTTTGAATTATATTTGTACCAATACTGACACCTCTCACACTGTTGCATTTAATTGGACAACTATGCTTTACTTAAGGGATCATAACATGATAGTATTGTCAGGATCCGTAATCATATTTCTGAATCATGAAGTTGTAGTGGTTGTATTGGTTCTTGAACTAAGAATAAACAAAAAAAAATTCAGACCCAAGTGAACACTAAATGCTAAAGTAACCTAAAGGACTAAACAGTAGGTATCATACATGTTACTATCTTTGAGCAAATATTTATGCAGCTTGGTTGATTAAGTTTATTGAACAATGAATTTTCCAAAAGGTGAATAAATAATTCTATTAATTGTGCAATCAGGCTAAGATAGTATTCCTAAGTTTTGCTATCTGAATACCTATCCAATAACTGGAGTATTGCATTATACCTTCTCACCTTACATAACATGATGTTCTCTCATATATTTGCTCAATGTTGTGAAAGGAGGAGCTGATTGCTAGGCGGCTAGAAGGGAGCTAGCAACTAAGGACGTAGCCAGTGCTTAAGTGAGCTTCCTCTACATGAAGTGTTATTCAATACTGAAAATTAATAAAAACTAAAATAATATTAATAACTTGTTGGAGAAAAATAAAAAAGGAGTCCGAACCATGAAATACCGATCAATTCTCAAGAGTAAGTTTTAAACTACTATAAATCAAGCTATCAGTTGGACTATATGATAAGTCATTTACTACACAGTGTCAAATAGTAACCAAGTATTATTCTTTACTGCTAGCTCTGGACAGGTCTGTTGGAGTCTAGGCTGGCTTGGGTTGGCCTAGGTTGTCCAGTACCAGAAACAGGCCTATGTGGTCATTTTTTACAACAGTATTGTCCTCTCTACTTGGTTTCTTTCGATGCATATGTCGTTTCTTCTTTGGAGTCTCAGCTACCTTAGTCTCCCACTTTAGCAAAAGCTATGTTTTGTGTGGCCAATATGCTTAGCAATCTTCTAAAGTTCATGACTTTGTGCAACAACATCATCTTCGTATCCCTTCTTCATGTTTCCTTCTTAATACTCCCCAAACCTGAAAGAATTCTGAGTCCCTACTCACTTCTCATCGTGGTATAGCACCAATGAGAGGGTGGCACTTACCCAATGTTGGTCTTGTGCATTTTGTTTCAGGCTTTCAGCACTTATTCGCCTGAAAGTAAAATTGCTTTGTGATCCTTGCTAGTCTTATTAACTGACGAGGCATTAATTTTCATGGCCTTCACACTTCTAAAGTGGTTACTCTCTCTCTCTCTCTCTCTCTCTCTCTCCACAACACCACACTTAAAAATGGTTCCCAAGCATTTTGTTTCAGCTCTCAACCAAGCGTGGATTCCTTGTTGATGCTCCCCAACCGTGTAAATTATTGTGGTGTTTTTCTTCCCCTAACACATCCGGAGAGGCTAGTCACCTTTAAAGGTCAGTGGTCTCAGCTGGCTCCTCCCCTACAATACCCCACAATGCCAGAGGAGGTCTGAAAACTTCCTAGATTTATGAATTGTAGAGGACTCTCCGCTACCTCCTTTCTCTTCCATCATTTTTTAGCAGGTGCAGTAACCTTAATGCCATAGACCTTTATTTTCCTCTGCTGGCATAAGAACCCACTTTCCTCCTCCTTTGGAAACCAAACCTATTTAGTATTCTTCATGTCGAAAAGTAATTCTTTATGTCCAAAATAGGAACAGTCTAGAAAAATTTATATACCAAAGTAACCTGTATTTAAAGGATCAACGGGGCTTTCTAGCGTGCAGACTGATCTTTGGAGTTATGCTTTTGTGTGTTATGTTTTTCCATGTCTTAGATGTTTATTTTAGTTTATTCCTTATCATAGCCTTCAATTCTCATCCTATCTGCAATGGTTTGACTTTTGTCTGCATTTTGGTGGTTTTCTATGACAAGCTAACAAACTGCTTACTTGTGTAAGAAAAATGCCTTCTTGCTATAAATTTTCTTATCTCTACTTGTATGCTAATTAGTAATATTGTTCATGATAGTTTTCTTATTTTGATCCGGGATGCCATTCCCTTTCACTCTTTGGTTTAATATGTCGATGAATGCAATTCCCTATAGAAAATTATATCATCTTATCTTTTCATCTTTAGACCTTTTATAGTCTTGGGGGACTTAGGAGGTTGCTCCATGGCTATAGGAGATTAAACTACAAATAAAAAGGGTAGCTCTACCTATCTGCTAACTGTTCACTTAGGTTTTATGGCATGACCCCGTCATGCTCATAGCTAACTTGGCTAGGAATCTGGCACCAATACAGGGGTTTGAGCCCAGGTTGACAGAGTCATAAGGATGGTCAAATCCATTGAGCTTTCTTATGCTCTATAGCCGACCCCATTATGATGGGAGAAATGTTGGATTGTGATGATAGTCGACTGGATGATCATCCTAATCTATTAGTGTATATATTGAATTCAACTTAGTTTGTAGTATTCTTGAGTACTTAGACATGACATCACGTTGCTATTAGTATCTTGCAAATTTTCTGTGGGGTTACTTTGCAAACTGATCAGTATGGATTTTTCCCAACTCTGTATATTTCTGTTATGTTTGAATTAAGTAGTGTAATCTTCCAGCATGAACGGTTTAATTCATGGTGATCTTATAATGCATGTCAGGAGAAGGATGCTAGATCGCTTGAAAAGCTTGTCCTAGCACAATTCCCATTGACTCTTAAGAAGCAGCTAGTAGATGATTGGGAGTTTGTGACTCAGCTTGGTAAGGTAGTTCCTTTTTCTGGATGTTTTAATCTGAGAAATGAGCATCTGTACATGACTATGATACTTCCTTTGCTGAACTCTTCTTACTATTGTTGCAAAATGATGTCTGTATCCCTATTGTGTCCATGCCTGTGTCCGTGTCTGTATTTGGTCAATTTAGGTGACTACTATTGTACCTATCTGGAAATGTCCATGTCCTGTACCCGTATCTTGCCTTATCCATATCCGTGCCCATATCCATGTCCCATGTCCGTATTTGGTCAATATAGGTGACTAGTATTGAACCTATCTGGAAATGTCTCTGTCCTGTACCCGTACATTGTCCTTATCCATATCCCTTCTTGGAACATAGGTGGGAGGAGGAATATTATGAAGACACCCTGTGAGACACTGATTGCTGAGTTAGTGGAAATCTTGACAGTTCCCATGCGCCATGCTATAGGAGATAATATAAGCTCAAATGAGACGATTTTCTTATTTGCTAAATTTATTTGGGATAAATTAGGATTTGGGATAGCTGTAAGATAAACTTATCTTGTCGTTCAAAGCCAGAATATGTGAAGATAAAAATAGATCTTTTTTATGAAAGCCAAATGGTTGAAATGTGTAGACTATATATTTAACTTTTGTGCCTATTTGGTGAAAATAAACCGGCAAAATTGACTAGTAAGATGGTACCGTCTAACCTCCTCTTAGAATCAATTTATGGTCCCAGAAAGTTCTCTCTTTGTTTTCACTCTACTTGACTATAAACTAGTAGGTGGTCTGTAGAGGATTTGACAATGTTTGTACTCAGACAACAACCCTATTATGCTCATGTCCACTGCAACATAACTTATGACATACGATTGTTGCATTCAGAATATCATTTATTCTGAATGTTGTTTCCTGTGATCCTCGCATGGCTTCCAATATGATTACCTATGATGTGGAATGCTTCAAAATGTGGAACAAATATGGGAACATGGTACATGTATGATCCTGTATGCGGTACACTGGGAGTAAGCTTCTTCAGAACACAAAAAACACAATTTGCTTATTAGCAACGGCAAATGCTTTTTACGAACAAATGTTTAATAATATATATTTAAGATTCAAAATTAATCAAATACCAGAATATAGCATCATACAAAATTCATAACTAAAAAAAAGGATTCACAAGTTCCAAAAGATCCTATCAATAATGTCTTTTAAAAAAGAAGTATCAAGGCTTAAACTCTAAAAAATTTCACAAAATCTAACTAAAGGAGCATCTTCCCTTTAAAATCTTGGTTGTGAACCCATGTATACATTAGTTTGCCTGTTGGGAAGTGGATTTCCGCATTCCGGGAATGTGTGTCCCCGAATTGTGGAACGCCTCTATGGTGAATTCAGGTACCCGTGTTCCAGCACTAGCAGTACGGTTCGTGTTTGCCACCTATGTTGTTTCCTATGATCCTTGTAGGCTTTCCAACACTGGCATTAATTTTCTTTTCTTGCCTTAGCTTGGTAGTATTCTTCTCATGACATGGAGCATACTGTAAATTGAACACAAAATGAACCACCTGAACCTAGAGGGGATAAAACTATAGCATATTAAGAAATTTGAAAGCAATGAATGTATGACCTCTCTCTTTCTCTCTTGGGCTACTGTTTTGGAAAGCTAATCTCATTCGCATATGTGATCTTACTTATAGGTAAAGTAGAGGTTCATTCTCAACATCCTTTCTTGATGTAGAGTTTGTTTAAAATCACATATAGCTATAGTGAAATTTAGAAGAAGAAGAAGAAAGGAGAGAGAGGAGAGGAAAGAAATAAGAGGAGAGTGCAAGGGGATAAAATTCTAAGTTGCATCTTATATATATTTATACTAATATATGATGATAAATACAACCACAACTACCTGATGTATCCAAATAAGAAAATAAGACCGACTTATGACTCTAATACCCTCCTCAAGTTAGAGCATGGAGATCAGACATGCCGACTTTGCTACATAAATCAGAAAATGGACTACAAGCAAGTGATTTGATGAGGAAATCACCAAATTGATTCTCAAATCGAACATGTGGAGTGACAATTTGTTTCTTCACCAACAAATTACGAACAAAATAACAATCCATCTCATATTTTTAGCGCACTTGTGAAACACGGGGCTACTTGTGATAAAAATTGATGATGTATTGTCACGGTACATCTCTATAGGGATAAGAACCGTAAGCCCAATTCATGAAGAAGCGACCATACCACATCATTTCAGAAGTTGTATGAGCCATAACATGTTATTCGACTTCTGCACTAGAACGAGCTACAACGTTCTACTTCTTACTGAGTCACGTCACAAGATTATCCAAAAAAATGTACAATATCCAAAAGTAGACCTCCTATTACTTTGATTATCTGTTCGATCAGCATCACCAAAACCCGTTCTAGGTGCACCCATTGGATTGTACAAACTTATGGTTGAAAAGCTTATCTTACTGTTACACGACCAGATATCACATACACAGTTGGAGTAGTTAGTCGTTTATTCAGTCCTCCGACAACATTTGGTGGCTATACCTAATGGGTGCACTTAGAACTATCAACAGGTCGGGAGTCCAACATCCCCGTCTTTGGAAGCAAGTCCAAAACATACTTGCGTTGCGACAAATACACACCCATCTTAGATCGAGCAACCTCAATTTCAAGAAAATAACGGAGAATAACTAAATTCTTAGTATGAAACTAATGATTAAGGTAGACCTTTAAGTCAAAAATACCAGCATAGTCACTCATGGATATAATAATATCATCAACATAAACAATCAACACAATAACCCCTCATGTAGTAGGTCGACTAAACACTGAATGACCTGACATAATGCGTCGAAACCCATCCTGGATGAGAAGTGAAATGAACTTATCAAACCAAGTTTGAGGAGATTATTTTAGCCCATATAAAGTCTTCTTCAATCGGCACACCAGATTGTCACTATTAATCACAATATATCCTGGTAGTTGATCTATATAAACATGCTCATGTAAGTCACCGTGCAAGAAGACATTCTTAATGTCCAACTGATACATAGGCCATTGGTGATTGACCGTTACAGAGATAAGTATGCAAACGGAATTCAGCTGAGCCACAAAAGAGAAGTCTCCATGTAATCCATACTATATGTCTCGACAATGTTCTAAATGGCGGTCGAAGCAGTCGCATAGGTGCTAGGCGGTCGCTTTCCGCACCGCTTTTGTCGTTGGCGGTGGAGTAGGTGGCTGACGGTGGTTTGGCAGTATAGGCAGGTGCCTAGGCGGAGCAATACCTGACTAGATATTTTGGCAAAACAATTTTTCACGCATTATGGATCTATGGTTCACTTTTATAAGACTGAAATTTCATAAATCTTTGTTCTACAACTTAGTTATGCATAAAAGACCCTTAAGATATGCATATTATGCAAAAAATAATGGTAAAATAGTAAAAAATGTCCAAAATGTATCAAGCGCCTAGAAGGCCTAGGCGTTAGGCCGACCCTCTCCGCAGTGCATCTGTCTACTGCCGTTTAGAATCTTATGTCTCAGTATTCACCATTTTGCAACCAACTACACCTTGAGGCGCTGACAGAACCATCTAGATGATACTTAACCGAGTTTCCCGTGTATACCCATATACAACCCACGATTTGCTAGCGAGGTAAGTTCTCAAGTTTGATTTTGATATGAAGCAGGCATCTCTTCGTCCATTGCATTTTTCAACCAAAAGATGACACAACTTGCTTATAAATGTTAGGAATAGAACAAAAGACCGAGACAACAAAAGCATGTTAAGAATGTGAAGCACGATATAAGGAAACATAATTTGAAATATGATGCTTAGTGATACAACTACATTTCCTAAAAGCAATAGGAAGATCATCTAAAACTATAGTAGAGAGAACCGGATCCTCAAGCACAAAAGATGATGTTGTGGGGGCTAAATCTCGCAAAACAATGTGTCCTTGGATCTTTGCTAAATGTGTAAAGGAGAAGCATATATAGAGATTGATTCAGGTATGACCGAAAATGGTATGGAATATATCAAACCTGATATGAACGGAAGATGATGCTCTCCTAAAGGAAAGAAAGGAATGGATTCAAAGAAGGTAATATTTGTAATGAGATAATATTTACACGACTGGGGACTATAACTTTTTTGAGTTCGACGATAACCAAGGAAGACACTTGATAGATGAGCCAACTTGTCTCGATTATGTTCTAAGTTGTGAACAAAAGCAACACACACACGAGGTTAAAAAAATGAGACTTATATATAACATTGAGAAGGGGACTAGGTCATTCAACACAGATGATAGTTTGCGTAATCAAATTACATGCACTAAGAACTGCATCCGCATTATACTGTTTAGAAACATGTATATTGAACATAGAGTCCGAGCCGTATCTAAAAGGTGTCGGTGCTTCAACGATACCATTTTGTTGAGAGGTATAGAATCAACCAGTCTGATGAATAATGTCACGATCAACACAAAAAAAAAATTAGACCCAATTGAGTATACTTTAAAGCATTATCAAAACGTAAATATTTAATACATCTTCTACCAGATTGAATACAAATTTTATTATAAAAGTTGGATAACACATGGAAACTCCTATCGTTCTTTCCTTACGTATAACCAAGTCATTCGAGAACAAACATCGACAAAGATAACAAAATACTGAAATTCTTTCGAATTTTTGACTCTATAAGGCTCCAAATGTCAATATGAACAAGATCAAAGAAATGCAACCGACGACTATCAAAAACGACGAGGCAACTGACTACGGTGATGCTTGACTAACTCACAAATCTCATATTCTAAAACAGAAACGAAACTCAAAGTAGGAACAATTTGACGCAGCTTAGCCAATGACGGATGTCGCAAACAATAATGCCACTGCAATAGAGAGGTAGAAACTGAAGTAAGTCTTTCCAGGTAAACCCAAATAATACAACTCATCTCTTTCATGTTTCGAATAAATTTTTTTCGTCCCGGGGTCCTGAGAAAAACACAAATTGGGAGAACATGCTACGGAACGGTGACATAATTTGGTTAACTGGCTCACATATAACAAATTGAAAGAAAATTTAGGCACATATAATAAATCAGATAATGACAATTATTGGGTAAGGTAAATGACACATTTTTCTAGTACATAACGAGTAGACTCATTAGTCAAGATAATATTATGTTTCATCGGACAACGTTTTTCGAATGAGAGAATTTATACCAGACATGTGAGATCTTGTTTCAGAGTTGATGACCCAAGAGGTGGATGGTGACTGAGTTGCCACAAAGATCAGATTACCTATGTGTCCATAATTGCAGTAGGTTGGGAGGTGGTATAAGCAAGCATGTTCAACTTCTGGAGGATATGTTCAAGTGAATTGGAGGTACTGGAAGCTTGTCTGATTAGAACTAGAAGCATCATGTCCATGAACATGTGTAGTGACATGGTACTGCACGTTTTCATTATACACGTGATGTGCGTACTCGGGTTTATCCCACTTGTTCCAATAGTACTCTTCGACGTGGTCGAGCATGTCGCAATAGTTATACTTCTGCGACATACCACGACTACCACAAACACTTCCTTTGACCACCACTACGGCTACTACGACGGCCACCAACACTAGTAACCAAGGTAGAAGAGTCATTAGTCAGTACCATATAATTATGTCCTAGAAAAGAACGATTGAGATGAAAGAAGATATCTACCACTATAGGTAAATCGTCTCTAGCAAGGATTCAACTTTTATAAGATTCGAGCGTACGTTTCAAGCCAATTAAGGATGAGATAAACATGGAACTCCTTTGTCGCTATGCTTTCTTCAAATCAGTAGTAATCTGATGATACTGAAAGTATTCCTCCTACAAAACATTTTTTGAAGCCAAATGCTCATTAATATGCTTCCCATTTTAATTTATATTAAACAATAACTCGTACAACTCATAGATGTGGGCTGCATTCCGCTTCTGTGAATAAGACTCTTCCATAGATGCCGAAATATTTTTAGAGAACTCACACAACTGAATAATAAGTGATGTGTGGTTCCATACTATGTCAGAACCATGACATAACAATGCATATGCACTCATCCAATCCTTATTATCAGCTGACGATTCTGGCGGGGCTCTTCCACCAAAGTTTTTAATTTCTTTTTTCACCCTCAATACTACTGTGATAGAAATAGACCATGCAAGGTAGTTCGTACCATTGATTTATACAACAGTAATCGCTTTTTCCAATTCATAATTACTGTGAATAACAATAGAAGGATCGGACCACCACCACCACTAGTAACTGTACTAGAAGAAGATTTTGTTCCTGCCATACTTACAGATGCAACAAAAATTCAAGAATCTCAAAAATTCTAGATCTCACAAAAGCCACGAACAACCAACTTAGATATATAGAAACCATATATCTCATAACGAACAATGCCGATCAACCACGAACAACGAGGTTAGGAAACGATCATGCAACCATTAAACAAAGTCCAAAAAATTTAGTTCAATCGATGAAGGTGGAAAGGATGTACAATACTTTTCAAATTTCTCTGATACCAAATGAAATGTAGTAGAAGAAGAAGAGAGGAGAGGAGATAATAGAGAAATAAGACGAACGTGTAAGGGGATAAAACCCTAAGTTGTATGTCATATGTACTTTTATTAATATACGATTGACAAATACAACCACAATTACTTGACCGTACCCAAAGAAGAAAATAATTCAAACTTATGACTCTAATAACTAAGCTATATATAGGGGCTAAATACTTAAAGGGTTTTGATTCTTTCCCGCCCTTTAGTCATCAACTAAATGTGAAGAACATAAATAGAATTTTGGGTGATGTAATAATCATGCCAAACCTGATATTTTGATGATATTGAGCTAAAGATGTAAATAAGGATAATTTTTGCATAGAAGTAATGATTCCTTCTCAAACTCAACATGTTGGCTGATATATCAGGCATGTTGGTACAATGTTGTAAAAGTCGCTACGCGGTAGTCGGACGAGCACCGAGCGCATAGCCCACTAGGGACTGCAGTCAAAACACACCAAAAATCCTGCTAAAAATTGTCTATAAACCCTAAATAACTTGTATAGTCTTACATAATCAAACAGTCAAATTCAAAGTAGAAGTACAAACATAAACAAAAGTTATTAGATACAATTATAAGAAACTCTCTCCTCTCTTTTCTCTGTGTCCGTCTACATCCCCACAAATCCTACTTCTTCATTTTCATAATCAACAAATACTATAGGAGGACCATCGGATTCACACTCAACTTCCTATCTCTCCCATCTTCGGTACCATCATTTGATTCAACTTCTTGTACTTCTGGTCTGACTTGTAGGTTGGCGACCGTCTCGACCGCTTAGGCAGCGCCTAGGCGGTCTCTCTCCGCACCGCTTTTCGGTAGGCGGTGGAGTAGGCGGCCAATGGAGCTTTGACGGCGTAGGCGGCGTAGGTGGCCGCCTAGGCGGAGCAATACCTAACAAGATGTTTTGGCCAAATGATTTTGCAAGCATTATGGGCCTATAGTTCACTTTTATAAGACTAAAGCTTAATAATTTTTTGTTCTGCAACATAATTATGCATGAAACATCCTTAAAAATGTATATAATGCAAAAAATTATGGTAAAATAGTAAAAAATATCAAAAACGTATCAACCGCCTAGGCGGTAGGCACACTCTTTCCGTCGTGCGGCCGCCTACCGCCGTTTAGAATCTTGGTTGTAAGTAGTCCGCATCCGATACTTGTGTAACCATTGTCCAAGTCTTTGAGTGTCGTCCGTTATCAACTTCATCATCATCACCGTCATCTACAATCCATCCTTAAGCATGTATTGGCTCGATAGCGTGTAACCCATCAGTCACCTCTTTTTTCTTCTTGTTGACGAGTTTCACTTTGAATTGAAGATAGAAGACTAGATTGTTCAACATTTCTGCATCAAACCTTTTTTTTTCTTTGTATGTATCTACAAGAAAAAAAATCAGACAAAGTTAGATATTTATTGGAATGGATAACTAAATATTATAGTTCTATTATACTAACCCTATCAAAGGTGCTCCAATTTCTCTCACCTTCGGTTGAAGTTGAAGTTAAGGCAAAGATTTCTTTTGCAATTCTCAACAAATTGGGAGTAGAACCTCCATAGTTTGACCACCAAATTACTTTTGATTAAAATAAATTACAATTATTAGCAAAAAGCAATTCAATTTCAATGAAACTTAAATCAAACCTTAAATAATTCTATAGTCCCAATTTTACATAGATTATATTTCGCATCATTGTTCACACATATTTTCAATGCCAAGGCTCTTTCAAATGAACCATCTTTCATCTTGTATTTGACCAACTCGTTCATTATTCAATCTTCCATGTCTAAATCATTGGGGAAGATAGTGTCAAACACATTGTATTAGTCCATCATTGACCGTCGGATCATCAAAGCTCCTACTATTACCTTGATATGCATAATAAGGATTCAATAAATAGTCTGCCAAATGCAATGGACTATCAAGATGACATGTGACTTTCGAATGAATAATATCTACGACCGGTCAGTAGCTAATCTTATTGTTCTAAATACAACCTTTACTTGCTCCCTTGCTTAACCTCCCCATAAATAAATAAATAAGTAAATCACATTTATGGCCTTTTATCTCTATTGATTAATGTAACTTCACTAATGGAGCAAATATTCGTAAGCATAGCGCTACATCAACCCAAAAGTTCACACTCACCACAACGACATATGCCTTAGGTATCATGACACAATCTGCTCGCTTTCCAGTCAGAAGAATCCACCATTGCATGAAATTGATATATCTTCTCATACAAACTTTGCAAAGTCAAGAAGGCTGTTGCAAATCGAGCCATACCCGGTCTTATTAAGTCATGCCTTTTTGTGTATTTTTTCATCATGGCCAATGTCCTATGATAAGAATAAACGAACATAGAGAATGTTTTTGCTTTCTCGATTACTTCTTTGAACTTTGATAGTTTAACAATCCCTTCAAGAATGCGATCTGTCATATGAGTGGGCACACGAGCTCCAAAAAATAGTAAGTCTCTTCTCTGTCAACAACTTGGCTACCGCCATGTTATTGGACGCATTATCTGTTAATACTTGAACTACACTTTTTGGCCCAAATTCTTCAATGCACTTGTCAACATATTAAATATGTATTTCCTAGTATGTGCATCTACTGAATCTTCATGTGAATCACTTGTGAACATATTGAAATATGTATTCCCTAGTATGTGCATCTGTTGAAGCTTCTTGTGAATCACTTGTGAACATATTGAAATATGTATTCCCTAGTATGTGTATCTGCTGAAGCGTCTTGTGAAGAATAGAAATTTGGCCTTCAACACAATTGATGTACAAGTTTATAATACTTCTCCTCTTGTGGTCGATCCAAGCATCGGTCATAATTAAATAACCACTTTCAACCCATTCTTCTTTGTGCTTCTTGAGTGATTCTTTTGTTTTCTCCATCTCTTTCTTCAAAAGTGGTTCCTTTAAAATATATTAGTGGCTTGTCTTTCGATAATTTAGGCCGAATTAACTAACCGTTTCAATGAACTGGTCGAAACTATCAAGGGTGATAGCATGAATAGGTATGTCTGCTTCATATACCCACCTTAGCCAAAAAGTGATGCACAACTTTTGTCCTTTACTTGAACAACGTTTCATTGATATTTTGTTACCATGACCTTTTCACCCGGTTTGCCCCATTCTCGGGATTGATGGCTAAAGCCCATTTGTCCATGGCTCCAAAAAAATTAGTTTTTTCTTTGATCTTCCACTTTCAATTTCTTCATTTTCTAGTTACAGCTCATCAACTTGTACCTCTTTCCTTATATTTTTCTCTTGTTTTCTTTTCTACATAATTTGTACTTTAATTTGTCTAAATTTGTAAGGTCAACCAGTGAACCATACTCCCATCAAACATTAGTAGAGGATCGTTGAAGTACTGTTGAACTCGAAGTGTTGTCTGAGGAGGTCGTTTTAGATCCAGAAATGTTTGGCCATTTTCACTCTTGCATAAAAAAACAAAGATTTTTGGTTGTTATTTCTTAGGCATTTCAAGCTCAGTTGAATCAAGCATTGGCAATTTACAGTTCTCTACTCGATCAAAGATTTTTGGTTGTTATTTCTTAGGCATTTCAAGCTCAGTACACTACTCAATCAAGCAAAAGGAAAAAAAAACAGAAATGTCTGAATCTCGACCTGTGAAGTTGGGGGGTGTTAGATGTCCCCAGACTCCTCTTGTTTAGTGTGTGTGGGTGGTGGTGGCGTGGGTGTGTGTGGAGGGGGGGGGGGGGGGTTGGGGTCGACGTCAACTTGCAAGAGAGGTGGTGGTGCAAATCTCGACCACTAGCCAGTGCTTGGCTGCTCGCGAAGTAGTTGGTTGGCGTCAGAGACTCGCCAAGGGTGGCTGTCATCGGCAGTCGGGGATGGCTGGTCCCTCTTCATGGTCATCAATTTTTTTCAACTCCAGAGTCTACTAATTTGGGAGAGGGAGTGGTGATGACTTACGGGTATTTAGGCCGGCCTGCTTAAAGAAAAAGTTTTGACTACATCTAGACGTCCGACTAGAGGAGTTAGTGACTTTTTCTAGCTGGTCGTCTACCCGCCCCCGCCTAGGCGCCGACTAATCCGACTTCTTAAGCCCAACGACTAATTCTCCAACTCATGTTGAAACTTGGGCATCCCGTGACCGCGTAGCGCCTAGGTGCCACTTTAATCCCAACTTTGCCCAATCCGAACACTGGGTTGATATATCATATCATCATAAAGCAAGTCTTCTTTCATCAGAATGTGGTCAACTCGATATATATATATATATATATATATATATATATATATATATATATATATATATATATATTTTTTTTTTTTGAGGCGCACTAAAGGTGTGTGGTATGCCCGAGCAAAATGAGACAAAAATAAAAAATAATAAAAATATACATAAATAAATAAGCAAATTACTAATGTAAGAAATAAAACCAAATAACATATTAAAACCAACAAAAATATGCTAAAGTATAACCAAGTGAACTAGCATAGTAGCACTATAAGTCAAGAGAACTAACAAAAATTTCTGTTATCTAACAAGAAGTAACCAAATCGAAGGAACACAAATTGTAAAATAAAAGCGGAATCAATAGAACAATCATTTATCTTCATCAAACTTATCAAATCATCATCACCACTAGTACTCTCATTATTATCATTTTCTGCCGGGTGAGACCATAGAGCCAAAATAAAGAGCAAATACAGAAGGCGCGTCTTTACTTGTTGTCACCTTATTGCGAGACGCGCCTCGGGCGCGCCTAGAGAAAGACGTCTCGCTTAGCGAGGTGTGAGACGCGTCTTTGACTATATATATTCATATTGTTTTGAGTATGAAAGGGACTTTAGCCCAAAATCGGATAGAATTGAAGAGAGATGGGCTGACCCCTCCTATAAATATGTAGCTCCTCACATCAATAAAGCCAAGCAAAATATTCTACTACATTTCAACTTGATATCAGACCAAACCCCCATTCTCCAAACCCTAACCCTAATCCCCCTCTCCTCTCCCACAACCCCCCATACCCTCCCCTCTACCTCCGCCCCCTCCCCTCCCTCCCCTCCGCTCCCTTCCGGGCGGCTGCTGCTGTCGTGGCTGCTGCTGCGACTGATTCAAGGCTGCCCGCTGTCGTCGTAGGGGCTGTTGTGACTGCTCGGCGACAATCTCGATTTCGGCGATCTTCTTTTTTGAAGTTTGTAACTTGGTTCTATCCGTATGCAACTGCGATTGCAGGAAAGAACGAAAAAATTGGTTTTTTTATTATTGCTTTATACAAGTCAGTTTTAATCGGGATATTAATTATATAGTTGCTAGTTGGATCAAGGTATATCAGTGAGAACTTTTGTGTGACCCCTGATCTTGACTACAACTGTCGTCTCGTGAGGTTTTGCGGCCTCGGGTCGAAGCCTTGCACGGGACATGAGCAGCGGCTCTCATGGACACTGCTGCCGCTGAAGAAAGATCAGTAGATGAAGAGAGGACGAAGATCAGAGACGACCTAGATCTGTCGCCGCCTCACTGATGACAGAGAATAAGGAGAAGATAATGGAGACGATTGATGGCAAGCTGACGGCCCAAGAGATGAATGCTTTGGTAGACGATCTCTTCTCCAAGAGGTTGACCGAGACTAGCTCCCGTGTTGCACACGCTGATGTGGATCTTTTACCGTACAAGATGGAAAAGTTGAAAAAACTGGAGATAAAGTTGGAGAACACTTCCAACTACTTGAAGTAGTCGCGTCAGGCGATGCGAACTCTGAAGAGAAGAGGCTTGGTGGGCTATGTAAATGGCCAAACCAAGGCACCTGACGATCCCTCCTCACGGGAGTTTGCCGTGTGGGAAATCATCAACAATGTGGTAGCTGGATGGTTGACAGCTTCTTTGATCGACCAAGTGTCGGGCAATGTGGAAGCGATGGAGGGTGTTGATGACATTTGGAGGACGCTAAAAGACATGTACTCAGGGTTGGGCAGCACTATGAGGGTCTTCTAACTATAAGATGAACTTGATAAGGTGGTTCAAGAAGATCACGCTATCTCTGAGTACGCGGCTCTGCTGAAGAAGTATTGATCAGATCTCGACCACTATGATCCTATTGACGTGGAGGATGAGCAAGTAGAACCGACATTTGCGAAACATTATAAGAAGTTCATGGAGTATGTTTTGCGGCAGAAGATGATGAAGTTCCTAAAGGTGCTCAACCCAGCATTTGAGCAGAGGAGGAATGTCATACTTGCACAACCCAGGCTGCCATCACCGGAGGAGGCTATAGTTGCTATGGCACAAGAAGAGACACGATTGAAGTTGATGCCTAGCACCACTAACTCTTCGGGGGGAAATCATCCCTAGCGGTTTTTAACCCAAATTCTTCCGGAGAGGGAGGGTGCTACAACTGTGGAGACCCTGGATACTTCATCAGATTCTGTACGAAATCCCTGAAAGGCCAGTCCAGCAGCCGTGGATGCAGCCGTGGAGGGCGTAGGGGTGACAGAGGAGGCTATACTGGTGGCAGAAGTAATCATTCTGGAGGGCACAAGGCAAATCTGGCAAAAGAGGAAAGTGAAAATCAGTCACCCGGAATAACCCCTAGTGAGAGAAAAATGCTAGAGATGCGGAGGAGCATGAGGCTTGGATCCGGCGATAGTCAAGCCACCACCCCTAGGACATCGACTCCAACCACCTCCGGGGGTAACATCATCTACTATGCCCAAACAAGCACAAGTATACCTGCTCATGCCCTTGCATCTATCCACCAGCCATGATGGATAATTGACTCTGTGACATTTTGCCATGTCACGGGTTCCCATGGTGAGTTCCAAGAATACACTCACATGACAACGTCTGAAAGCATTCAGACTGCTGATGGTACTGTCAGACCCATTCTGGGTAAAGGCACGGTTGAATGCACCCCTTCCATGACCCTTATTGATGTCTTGCATGTCCCATCTTTTTCTTTTAATCTTTTGTCCATTAGTGATATTGTTCTTTAACTTAATTGTATTGTTTCATTTGACATTCCTAAGGTGACTTTTCAGGAGAAGGGAACATGGAGACGGCTGGGGACTGACACTTGGCATTAGGGGTTATGGTACTTGGACAGGGGTTGACTGGACGTAGCACTAGCGTCACTGGTGGAGGAAGCATAACTGGAGGAGCCACGAAGAACTGTAGAAGCAGAATCATTACTTCAACATCAGCACATGGGACACTCTTCATTCAGTCTACTGAATCGGATGTATCCATCTATGTATCAAAAGGCTAATAAACAAAAGTTGGTTTGTGATGCTTGTGAGCTTGGAAAACATACCAGAAGCTCTTATGTGAGTTCTGGAAATAGAAGTTTAGCTGCTTTGATACACTCAGATGTGTGGGGACCTTGTCCTACAACTGGTGTTAATGATTTTAAATGGTTTGTCACCTTTATTGACTGTTACACTCGTGTCCCTGGGTATACCTAATGAAGAGTAAGAGTGACGTTTTTACATGCTTTCCAACTTTTTATCGCAGAGTTACAACCCAGTATAATGCTAAAGTGAAGATTTTGAGATCTGATAATAGGACAGAATATACAAACAAGAGTATTGAAGAGTACTTATCAACCTATGGGATACATCATCAGACTTCGTGTGCCTATACACCAGCACAGAATGACGTGGCAGAACGGAAGAACATGCACCTGTTGGAAGTAGCATGGACAATGATGTTTGCCATGAATGTTCCTAAACACTTGTGGAGGCATGCTTTGTTGACGGCTGCATATCTCATCAACATGATGCTCTCTCAGGTGTTGGGATGGAAGACACCATTTGAGATGCTTACAGGAGAAAATAAGTATATTGTTCCCCCAAAGGTATTTGGGTGTGCTTTGTGAAAGATAACAGGCCTGCGGTGTAAAAGTTGGACCCTCGAGCGGTGAAGTTCATCTTTGTTGACTATGCAGGAACTCAGAAGGGATACTCTTGTTGGAGTCAGGTGGAGCGGAGGCTCTTTGTGAGCATGAACGTTATATTCAGAGAGAGAACCATATTACCACAATGACTCAGGTGAAGGGTCTGCATTTGGTGACACACCTAACACAGGAGTTGTTAGGAGTGAGGGAGAGATGGGCCTGAGCGTGATTGTCGGGTCAGTTCCATGCCCAATGATGAAAGCTGGTACAAGGGAACAAGGGGGAGATAGCGAGGGTGAGGAAAGTGATGAGAATGAGGAGGGAGAAAGTCGTGACAATCAGGAGGAAGAAAGTGATGTGCAGGGGAGAAACAGGCTACAGAACTCCAAGTCTACAGAAGGAGAAAGCAGCAGTTCAATACTGTGTCATGTCCCTCGCCTATTGTGCCAAGTCACATGCCTAACCCTGTCCAACTCTTGAAGATGTTTCTCCTGCACCGAATTCCTCTGATTCGGATGCGGATATCTCCTATTCGGATGGTATACCTCATATTCCTCATATTTCCTTAAGGAGATCTTCTCGCAGTAATGTGGGAAAAGCTCCTAATCATTATGGTTATGAACATGACATTGCCAATTTCTTATTCTACTCTAATATATCCCTTACTTATCGAGCATTCATTGCATCGCTAACGACACCACCTCTTTGTCCAAGTGTTGGCAGGAGGCAAAGGAAGATCCAAGGTGGAGAGCTGCAATGTTGGAAGAACTTGGAGCACTCGAAAGAAATGGGACATGGGAGCTTGTTCCGTTGCCTAAAAGGAAGAAAGTAGTGGGATGCAAATGGGTCTTCATAATAAAGGAGACGCCAGAAGGTAAAGTAGAGCGGTACAAGGCAATGTTGGTTGCAAAGGGATACATTCAATCATATGGCATCGACTATGATGAGACGTTTGATCCAGTAACCAATATGAACACTGTCGCGCCCCGATCCCGTAGGGGCCGATCGTCCTCGCTTGGTCCCTACGAAACCATTCATCATCGCTTGGGCGCAATGCCGTGCAAGCCTAAGTTGTGCTTGCACCAGGCAACGTACCTGCACAAGACACAAGAGAGACGAAAATATACATATATATGCACAGAATAAATGCAGAGAACCAAAGTTGAACACATTTGATAGCACACAAAATACTTTCTTTCATTGAATACTTGAAGATTGGATTACAAGAGCTTGCTTGGCTGAGTTACAAAATATGCCTTAGAAGGCTTACAACTCTTTTTACATTTCCAAAATTAGCCACAACGCCCATTACATTATGTCCTTGTAGTAGGACCAAAATAGCAAAACATCTAGCAGAAGAAGAAGTAGCCCATTGGAGAGGTAAGCAGCGGAGGAAGCAGCACGAACACAGTCCTAAGGAAGGGTGCGCACACACTGATTCAGATTCAAGATGGTTGCCAAACTCTCGCTTCCAGCACCTGGATATTTGTCCACAAACGTGGGTCAGTACTACCACATGTACTGGTGAGCGACCGTGGCCGAACTCACCTTAGAAATCCACACTAAGTAAGCATATGAAGCTAGCATTATTAGGTGATCTTTCTGGTTGTCTAGTTTCTTTTTAGCAATTTATGTAAGGAAACATAGACGATATATGGCATATGCATATGATATTTCTTACCCACGGCCGAGCGGTTATCCCTGCAGTAGACACACAAGTTAGCCACAATTTGCATATGAATAACTTATGAATCGAAAATAGGCATCAATTTGTTAGGTATGCAAGAAGGTAAACCTAGCATGCGCCCTAACTATATGATGGTCCCCTCCACGGGATTAGCAGTTGGGACATACAAGCCCATCTCACTAATGGACATGTCTACCCTCCCGTAAATAAGGACATTCAAGCTTCAGGGTATCTAGATCTCTCCCAGGTCGAACGATCCCCAGTGCCCCAGGGACCGCTCGAGAGATAATCCTTGTGCACAAGTTGTCCTGACCAATGCATGAATACAAGCTCCTATCAGAAAATATGCTATCATGCAAACGATGAACAAATGAACAAGCAAGTCTATCTCTTCTTCTCATTTTCCAGATCAACTCCAGAGTTTTCCAGCCATAATACTCAGTGCACAGCATACAAGGGACAATAAGCATTCCATAAGCAACTAGTAAGGTAGCAGTTCAATACTCGAAGCATGCAATACTTTTCTCTCTTTTAGCTTATCTTTTTAGTGAGGCAACATATTTCAAGTGAACTAGAGATTCTGTATTAGGCATGCAGACTTAAAGGATTCATCGAAGGGCCTAAGCCACTCACCGAATGAATCGAACGAGAGGATGGGGAAGCCTTAAGCGACGTTCACTCTTTGGTTATGCGTCCTGAAAATGCAACAATACCTGGTTAGCATACTTCAATCTCTTTCCCTTACGATTCGAAAAGAAAGCGCAAGCGAGAAAGCGAAATCATGAAAACCAAGTCATCGAAAGCAACTCAAAACCCAAAGCAACACAAAACCAAGAAGCAAAGCAACCAACGAAAACTCTTGGACTTATTTCAATAGAAGTCGTTCGATCAATTCGAACGGTTCATTGCACTTCGTTCGTGTTGATCTGGCGGTAAGGTTTCCCCGAGACTCGATTCTCAACCGAGTCGAAGCAGCTTAGTGTTCCATAAGTAACCGTTCGGAGCGGGGCGTTACAAACACTGTGATAACCCTGGTCTCCCTTGCAGCAAACTATGGGTGGCAGCTGTGTCAATTGGATGTGAAGAACGCCTTTCTTCATGTAGATCTACAAGAAGAAGTATACATGGAGACTCCCCCGGGGTTTTGCACGAAGCAGTCGACGGAAAATGTGTGCAAGCTGAAGAATCACTGTATGGACTCAAGTAATCTTCTCAAGCCTGGTTTGATAGTTTCAGGAAGGCTGTCACATGCATGGGGTACCACCAGACCAATGCAGATCGCACGATCTTCTTCCAGCATGCAAGAGGCCACATCACCATACTTGCAGTGTATGTGGATGATATAGTGATCACAGGTGATAATGAGGAGGAGATCACTCAGCTGAAATCAAAACTCGCCAAGGAGTTTGAAGTGAAGGATTTGGGAATAATGAGGTATTTTCTCGGGATCGAGGTGGCTCGAGGAAGAGATGGGATCGTCCTCTCTCAGAAGTATATACTAGATCTGCTCACAGAGACTGGGATGCTGGGATGTCGATCGACAGTCACTCCAATTGATCAGAGAGATAAGTTGGGGGCAGAGGCAGGAGAGCCGGTTGATCGTGAGAGATATCAGAGACCTGTAGGCAGATTGATTTATCTAGGCCACACTCGTCCTAATATCTCATTTGTTGTGAGTGTAGTGACTCGCTACATGCATGATCCAAGGAAGAACCATATGGACACAGTTTTCCATATCTTGAGATATCTGAAGGGGAGTCCTAGAAGAGGACTATAGTTTAAGAAAAATGGACACTTGGGTGTTGAGGGGTACTGCGATGTGGATTGGGCAAGCTACATGGACGACAGAAGATCTACCTCAGGGTACTGTGTCTTTGTAAGGAGGTAACCTAGTCTCATGGAGAAGCAAAAAACAGTTAGTGGTATCACGGTCGACTGCTGAAGCATAATATAGAGCTATGGCTCTGCGAGTGTCAGAGTTGTTGTGGGTAAGAGCACTGATGACAGAGTTAAAACTAGACGAGGGAACACCATTGCATCTTCTGAGTGATAGTCAAGCTGCAATAAGTATAGCTAATGATCCAGTTAAGCATGACAGGACTAAGCACATCGAGATCGATCGGTTCTTCATTAAAGAGAAGCTAGAAAAAGGAATATTAAAGCTCGATCATGTTCGCTCAGAAGAACAAGTTACAGATTGTCTGACTAAGGGTCTTAATTCATCGAGTCTTTCTAAACTATGTAACAAGATGGAGATGATTGATATCTATCGCCCATCTTGAGGGGAAGTGTTGAGAGTATGAAAGGGACTTTAGTCCCACATCGGATAGAATTGAAGAGAGAGAGGTTGACCCCTCCTAGAAATATGTAGCTCCTCACATCAATGAAGTCAAGCAAAATATTCTACCACATTTCAACTTATATATATATATATATATATATATATATATATATATATATATATATATTACTGTATCTTATTAAGCTTTTAGAGCATCATCCTGTAAAGATTTTATGTTATCCTGTATTCTCAATCACTAATAATGATTAAATGGTATGCTCAGTTTTTTATGTTTTTAACTCCTACTGTATCAACCTACGTTTTACCTTTAAGTCTTCTATTCGGTTTTACTAGATTCTTCATTTCAGCTTCAAGTTTTTCGTCTTTTCATACGGTGGGATTAATAGGTGATTGCTATATATGCAGCTCGTCAAGCTCCCTCGTTCTCCGAATGTGGATGATATTTTGAAGAGGTACCTTGACTATCGGACAAAAAAGGATGGCATGTAAGTTTAGTAAATAAAAAATATCGAACTTTTACGTGCAAATTGCAATGTTCATTTTTTCCTTTTCTCATGCATCTGCTGACATGTCAAGTTAGATATTCCTACTGTGTGTTGCATTAAAAAGAAAACTCGTAGCAACCTTTCCAAGTAATTTTTTAATTTGATATCCCAATGTAGCCCAGATGTAAGTGTCTTTAGTTTCCTATTTAATTTCAGTATTGACTCGGATTGCAAGTAAATTGAATTGATAATTATATATTTTTAATTGATTGTTGCTTGGTATTTTCCATGTAATTTCAGTAAATACAACATGCAAATTGCAATGTTCATTTTTCCTTTTCTTATGCATCTGCTCTGTCACGTCAAGTTAGACTTTCTTACTGCATGGTACATTAGAAAAGAAACTTGTTGCAACCTCTCGGACATGTCAAGTTAGGTTGTCTTACTGCATATTGCATTAAAAAGAAAACTTGTTGCAACCTTTCCAAGTAATGTTTTAATTTGATATATCACAATGTCGCCTAGATGTAAGTGCCTTCCGTTTCCTATGTCAGTATTGGCTTGGATTACAAATTATTTGAATTGATAATTGTAATGTTTTAATTGATTATTTATTGGTATTTGCATGTAACTTAAGCAAATACCACACACGAATTGCAATGTTCATTTATTCCTTTTCTTATATATCTGCTATGTCATGTCAAGTTATGTTTTCATATTGCATGTTACATAAAAAAACTTGTTGCAACCTTTCCAAGTAGAGTTTTAATTTGACGTCACAACTTATCCTAGATGTACTTCCCTATTTGATGCAATTTTGACTCAGAGTATAAGCTAATTTAATTGATTGTGGTAATGTTTTAATTGATTATTGCTTGGTATATTTGCCAAGTGACAGATTGCAATCCTTATATCTTTACCATTACATCCATTAATCTGTGTCATTTATTGGTAGTTATATGTGATCTTGTCTTGTTCACCCAGTATATGTATCTTGGTTCCTCCCTCGGCAATTACATTGTTTGTGTTTCTGGTTTGCATAGTCATCAATGTTTTATATGTTTTTTTTTTTCCTGCGCTCATTGTTCATAAGATCCCCCATCATAGGATGATATCTTGTATTATCTTATCATGCATTATATTGTTATCTGCAAGCTATCCAATATATTCTTACTAGAATTTGTGAAATTTATTTTGATAAAGGGTTGCTGAATCAGTTTCGGAGATTCTAAAAGGCTTGCGCTGTTATTTCGATAAGGCGTTGCTAGCAATGCTTTTGTATAAGAAGGAACGCCAACAGTATCATGAAGCAGTTGGCGATAATGTCTCCCCTTCAACCATCTATGGTGCTGAGCATCTATTGCGACTTTTCGGTATGCATATAGACTCGTGCCGTCCTTCATTCAATAAATATCAAGTGCTTATTTTAGTATTTCTACAATTAAATATGAAACACATCCTTGGAGTTTGCATTTTGCTCGAGTAAAACAGCGGACTCACTAGCTACAGCCCCTTGTAACTTTTTTGACTGCATTCCAATTAGAGTCAAAATATGTCTCTTGCTCGAATGTTGTCAGTTTCGGTATGTAGACAATGATGTATGTGCAATCATGAACTTTGTGGGGATTCTCTCAGAGGAGCCCATGGATTACTTCATGAAACCATTTGCACATAAAAGTATATATGTTATATTTACACAATTATGTTGTTGAGCTCGTTGTTCTTGAATGCATATATAAAGGCTAAGTGGAAAACCCATGTAGTGTTTCAAAAATCTCTGTACTTCCAGGTTCACTGAATCATTTCTAGCTCGAAGATGAAAACAAGTGATTGTTTTATTCGATTCCCCAAAGATGGAAATCGGGATTAACACCTGGCTCAGGTACTTGCAAACCAGATACCTGAAGTGGCTTGCTTTGAAATGGGAATATTTTTTTTCAATTTCCACCAATGGTAATGTAGCACTCAAGAAGAAGAAAAATGTAATAACAAATTACTCGTCCAAAAACGTTTGGCAGCCGCTCACTTTTTGATAAGTGATTCAGCTAAACACTAGATGGATGAAGAATCTCTCCATAGCATTTTATCAATGATTCACTTCACACTATATTCAGGAATCCAAGCTTATTCGCAAACCTGGTCGTAATACTTTAGCTTGACTAAAATTATCTTTTGCATCTTTTGTATTTTCATCTTCTACTGATTCATTTTAACAATGTCCTCTCAGCTATGTTCATTTTTTCTGACATATTTCCTTATTGACCAACATTTTGACCCGTAAAGCATTGCTGGTCATATTGCTGTATTAGAAAATTGTCCTTTCAGTTGACATAAACAAGAAATGATTGCATCCCTGAAAAGTTGGAAATGATGTTTGATTTAGGATAATTTTAGATTGTTTGGACATGAGGAACAGAGACCAATAGATGGTATCAGTTAGGAGGGATGGACTATTAGTTATAGGATATCCTAGATTCCTAGAACAAGAGGTAGACCTAAGAGAACCAGGATCGAGGCTCTCAAAATGGATGACTTCTGCTGTTGTAAGAGAGGAGATCGCCTTTGGAATTGCTGAATGGAAGATAAGGAGGATTCATGTAGCTGACCCCAAAAGGCCGGGATAGAGGCTTTTCTGTTGTTTGTTTTCTGACCAATTTGAAACAATTGTTTGCTTATCTAAATATACCGGGTGTCTATTGGAGACATTTACCTGATTCTGTCTGAGGAATGTACCTTGCATATTATAGTGAACATTGATTCTAAACCTGAACACTTTATGTTTTAATATTTCCAAAGACCATCCTCAGGGACTTTGGTAGATCAAGAAAATCCTTGATGGAACTTTTGGCTCACGTTTGTAGAGGCTTCACTTCTGCATTAGGAACACCTGGCAGTCTCATTAGATTTCTATTACCAGGACAAAATTCTATAGTTTGTAAAAAATTGGGATGTTAATCTGTGTCATTATCCACATTCCTACACCCAATGGTCTACCTTTATTTAACTATTTCTCTTATGAAGTTTCTTTATTTAGAACCGAGCAGTCTTGTGGATCACTTTTTCTATTCAGAATTATGAGTTCTCTGTGGGAACCTAATTTGTTTTCTTGGACTTGTATTATATTTCAGTTAAACTGCCAGAACTATTGGCCTATATCAACATGGAAGAGCCGGCATTGGTGAAATTACAGCAGAAGCTATTGGCCTTTCTCAAGTAAAGTTTCTTTTCACTAGACCTCTCAATTTCTTTGGACTCCATAAAAATGTTGGTGTAGCTTTCACACAATCGGCATTGTAGTAAATTCTTGTCGATATACCTTGAACATCACTATTCAATTTCCTGGTTAAATTGAAAAAGGAAGACACGCTTATAGCATCTCAACTTGATTCACTGACATCAAAATTCTTTTCAGCTTGCTTTATTCGACTTTGGTGCATATATTAGTTGAAGTGTGGTTTTACAAATTCTGAAACAGTTGTTTTATTTATATTACAAAAAGCCAATTCTGTTCCATCAGTTCTTTATTTGATATACACATTTATTATTTACAAAATCAAAATTTAAAATTCTACGGATCACTTTGTTAACTGAATACTGTGTTAGGCACAATAATTCAAGATCAAAGATGTGGTAATAATGAATACAGGGGCACATGAGGTTTGACATTTTGGAAGATAGAAGCATTTAGTCACTCTAGCTTCATGACAGCATGTATATTCAAAAGTACTAGGGAATAGCATTTAGTCACTCTAGCTCTCAGCCGGGCTCTCAGCCTAGTAGTTTGTCTCAAATCCAAGAATGTGCAAAATGTGTCTGCTTGACTCAGGAATAGCATATGTAGCATGCCGAACATGAAATGCATGTGACGTATGTTGGTCATGCATCTGAGTATCATAAATCATAATCTTGTCGAATGTGAGATTGCATGACATCTTTGACACGAACAAAATGTGATTTAGAACTTGAAAGAGATGACTGCATATTTTAATATGCTCAGTTTAACATATTGGTTTACATCATGTTATATTTTTTTGTCATTTCTTGGTAAACAGTTATATGTTGTTCTTTACATGTATACCTTTTCGCGCTCTTAATATTTTTTCATATGTAGGTTTCTGCAGAAGAATCAAAGTTCATTCTTCCTGTCAACATATGATTGTCCCAAAAGGATGGATGAGAGCGATTAGTTGAATATAGAAGAAGAATTGAGCTTACAAATTAACTTTTAAGAGGGGTCATCGGTTCTTTTACCACTTCGATATTGTTGTAAAACTTGGTTTACGCTATAGTGTGAAAAGTAATTTTTTTTATTCTGATAAAGGCAAAACTGTAGTATCCAGAGATTAAACCTTTTTAGACTATCATCAATGTGTCTTAGTTATTGTATTTGCAATCTCTGATGTCTGGGTTATGATTGATCACATTATGTTACATCTCCCATATTGGTGGCAGTTGGATGCATTCAATTCAAGTAAGCATAAACAGGTGAGCTCATAGTTTCTGATAAAGGTGCAAATTCAAGAATCCTGTGAGCTCATAGTTTTAACAATCTGTGCAGTAGAATTACGTTACACATCATTGAGCCACTCCACAGGCTAGAAATGAGGACCCCAGAATAAGATTTTGTTTAGTCGGTTTTCTTTTACAGAAGGGTAAATGCTAGAAAATCTTCCTCAGCTTTGATGTGTTTAGGAGAATCCCATATATATATATATATATATCCACACATTCTCCCGTTAAATTCAAATAGTTTTTGTCACACTTGGGGGTCGTGTGCGTTACATGATCCTTTCAAATGACGGAAGTATCCCTTTTCTATTTTCTAAAATTTTCAATCCCTCGTGTTTTCTGAAAGATCGACGGTCAAGACTATTTATTCTCCCTGTTCTTGCTATACAATGCCTGATTGCCTTCCCCCCTTGCTTTGGACCACCAATAAAGGCTGCACATTGTCTGAATCCTATTTTTTTTACATTGAATTAAATTGGGCGAGTAAACCCTAATTTTCTAAATTAAAAGAAACCCCAATTTTCTATTTTGGGCAATAGCGCCACACTGATGCCAAGGCCGTTGGCATCACACTGACTTAGAAGAATTTATCAAAACTGGCACACTTTTCCTTGATCACCAAAAAATTGGTCGATCTTCTTCTCCCAGTCAAACTTCTTCTCCGTGCACTTTATAACGTGCCATGATGGTACTAAATTATCGTATGAACTATCGATACATTGTCGCCAATCTTAGAAAACTCTGCATCTCTACTATGGTCTTTTCTGTTGGCCATTACTGAATCGCAAGAGCATTTTCCTCATCAACATAGATGCCAATGCCATTCACACCCACAATGAACTAAAGAAAAAACAACTTTGATGTCATAAAGTAACACTTATTCAAATTGATGTAAAGTTGATTTTGTTTCAACACATCCGAAACCCTCTCTAAGTGCTATAAATGCTCGTTACGGTTCTATAGATGACTACGTCTTTGAAGTAGACCACAACAAACTCTCCCATGAAAGGTTGTAGCGCTTGATTTATGATACGCGTGAAGGTATTCAGTACGTTGGACAACTCGAATGGCATGAGCATCCATTTGAACAATCTGTCTCGTGTCTTAAAAATCGTCTTTCACTAGCCCTTAGAAGGATGCTTACTTAATGGTAGCAGCTCCGAAGATCTATCTTGGAGAAGATTTTTGCCACACTCAACTAACCTAACATATCATCATGTTATCCTTTGGTGTCAATAGTGTCAGAACCGCACAAGGGCTCATGCTCTCCCTAATATGTCCTTTATAAAATAAGTCCTCTACATTCTCCTGAACAATTTCGTTCTCCCGTGGACTCATAGATAGTATGACAAGTAGTAAACTTGCATGTGTACGAGATTGTTGCAGTATTGGATGTCGCACATGGTGCAAGTTAGTTGACAGCTATAAACATGTTATGATACTGTGTGTGTGTGTGTGTGTGTATGTGTGTGTTCATGCAAGGGCATATACCCACCCCGTACTTGACTTAGTGTCGGAGTGGTCAAGCATGTATAGGTATAGAGTCGTTTATTTTATCTAGTTGGATTCTTGACAGTATGATTCATAGACTCTTAGATTCCTAATGGACTCAAGATAATATGGGTGACTGGGGTGTTGTGGACATGACTTAAGACAATATCATTGGGTGGAGAGAACAATTACTAGACGTTGGTTACTTTATATATGATCTTTCTCAATCACCGTGAAACTCCCGCCGAGCTATGCTAGAGACTTTATGATGTAAGCATCCAACGATCTATGATAGTTACACCCTTTAGCCCTGCCAACCAACGTGTGAGAACATTGTCCTCTATTTGCATCGACCATGTAGATGATTAGTGTAGTTGTACCATGGACCTGTGTTGTGTATGATATGTATTGTTTTCATATGACATGATATTGTGTATCTTATTACGTTCCCCTCATGAGAACATGGTGTCCTTCTAGGAATAGACGAGCAGGTTTAACTAGGAATGTACGTATCAGGACGGAATTTTGGAGGAGCTTATACCGAGAACTTGGTGATCTTACACTGAGACTACCCTTGAGCTTGGGTGGGATTTCATGATTGGGACTCATGTGTCATGACTTAGCCATATGGCGCTAGAGTCTAGTTATCTTATTTTCTAGCATTTCCTTTTTAGTCATTTGGTAGTGGACTTATCTCCATCGGACTTTATTTTGTACTTTACATTCCAACACTATTAAGACTTGTTTAGTTTTTATTGCTTTTGAATGAGATTAGATATCTTTCTATGTTTACTTATATGACATGTGGACTGGAGTTCACGTAATATAGCGGAGTATGCTTCAATGGGTCCATTAGATTATAATACCCTTAGAAGTTCGTATTAGCTTGTCTAGGTATGTACTACTTCTACATATTTTGGGACTGAGACCTGACAATAAAGGAGAATATAATGAAGTTATTTGAGATCAAGCATACAAAGACGATATGCTTTGTCATAGACCGACGAATACGAATCTCCTCGGACGATCTTCTTTGAGTCAACTTTAATCTTATCTGAATCACCCCTCTACCTCTCTTGAAAATTGTGCTTATTATTGTCTTACACTTCCTCTATTTAGGTTAAAAAATCATATATATATATATATATATATATATATATATATATAAAGCATCTCCCAGTAATCCTAAACCTGCATGAAACTAATGATGCACCGACTTGAACATATTTAGAAATTCGGTCAAAATTTTGAATTGAGAAGATTTTGTTTCTCAAAAACGAATTGCCGACCAGAATTCTGAAACTCAAAATACCCGATCAGATTTTCGATTTGAATGTTCTTGGTAAATTTGAAACATGTATTTCTCATGTCGATTAATTCAACCTTCCCGACCTTCCTCGTCCTTCGAATGATGCTCGTCACCAACCGGTCTTTTCCCACAAAGAAAAGGAATATGCCTCAACAAATCTACTCATATCCAACTAAGTGGAGGTACTCGCTATATTAATGACCTTTCTGCAAAATCAAACTTCCTCGGTGTATTTGTGAGAATATCTGCTTCATTATTATCAATATGAAACTTCTAAGGCTCAACAACCATCGTCTCCAACATGTTCTGTATCCAGTAATACTGAGTACTTAGACATGCTGCGAAATGTAGAATTTTTACCTAGGTGTACTGCAAAAAGTAAATAAAATAACTTAATGGAACCCACCATGTAAATTCAATGGTTTGGCTTTTTTAGAGTTCAAAAATAAATAAATTATTACTGTAATATGGATGGCGGTTTACCCTCTCATCTTTAATTAAAAAACAACTTGCCATGAAATAAAAAGTTGTTAACCAAGTCAACTTTTTTTATTTTCATACATAAAATAGGTCATAATATTTATTTAGTAATTATAATAGTTTGTAATACTAACTTCCTATGTTGGCCAATATTTGTAATACAGACAAAATAATTTATCTTCCTAAAAAGCAGTTGCGAAAGCTATTTTCTAATGATAGCTTATCAAAAAAAAAAAAATTATATGCCTTATTAGAAAATTATTTGAAAATATCGAACTCAACTGGCTCTTGTGTTCAGTGAGAAGAGATATAACTTCTCTGGTTAGACTAAGGTCTTGGGATCAAACATAGAAAATGTGTGGAAGTAATGGGCTCAAATGGCATGCATCACAACGTACATAAAGTTTCGTACGTATCGTCGGACATCTAAAAAAAAAAAATTTTAACAGTAAGTTTCAGGAAAAACTTTTGAAAACAAACTAGAAATAACTTTTTTTTAAAATTATCTAGTTGTTGCTATTCAGGAAAGGCAACAACCCAAACCAAGAACATGATACATTGGTGCCAACACATTTAAGTGAAAATTAAAGTTCATAATTCTAAGATTTTATCATAATAGCTATAAATGAAAGAAATCTAGAAGTACACTATGAAAATAAAATAAAACCTACAGCAAATTGCTCAAAAGACATTGACAATTTGCTCTGGTAGGAACAATTTATGTGCCTTTGTCAACTTAAGTGTGTTGACCAAACTCTCATGTCACTTTTAGTCTAGCTTATTATTTTATCCAAATAGAAACGGTCAGTCCATACCGGTTAAGATGAGTATTTTAAAAACCAGATCGAATCGGTCGGTTCAACCGATTGACCCATAAATTGATAATTTTTTCGACTGAATTAATGTTGACCTACAGTTTTGTTTTTAAATCGATTGTAAATAAATATTTTTATAAAAAATAGTCTCCAAAAGTGATTAAACTAAGATCATTTAGATTAATTTACTGGTTAGAATTATTAATTGAAGTACTGGTTAAATCAGTTTGATTCGACCCAATACTTTAGAAAATTCGTCAAGTGTGACATTTAGAATAATTAATGACAGAAAATGACACGAGCTAAACCCAAACCCCAACTATTCTATTCACAGAGGAACATAGTTGTTATTAAAAAAAACCATAGTTTGGTTAAGTGCAAACACAAAACACTGACTAATAATATCAGTAATTCATAATTTATTTTTGAACTGATGCTAACGGGAGCAAAGAAAAAGTGATTGGGACATAACTAAACAAAAAAATAAAGCTAGATGGTAGATGCCACTTCCTGTCACAGCGTCATGAATCTTTCGTCCATTGTGAATGGAAATACATATAACATTTATTACAATATTTACAGTAGCTCAATTATCTATATTTTACAAATGAAAGAATTTGTACAACAAATAACAAATAGTGTAACAATTTCTCAGAAACACAAAATTTTGATATGGCAGATATTGCTACTATAGATCATTTTAGTTTTAATTAACTATTCTAATTATATAAGAGTATATACTAATTCTTTATCTAGTTAAATTTATAACTACCTACTATTATTATTATTATTATTATTATTATTATTATTATTATTATTATATATTTAAATATTTTTTATTTCTATTAATTAAATATTCTAACAACTTATTTAAGAATAAAAAAACAGAAAATTTACTGTACCGATAAAAAATATATAATAATTAAATACACCGATATAAGTTTGAAAATTTTAAAAATAACGATACGATTCGCCATCCAAGTTGGCGAAAATTTGGAAAATTGGATTTTCGCCAACCCAGCTGGCGAAAATCCGACGAGAATCTGACATGTATTAAAAAAAAAAAAAAAAAACTTTCGCCAACTCCGTTGGCGAAACCCGAAAAAAAAAAATTTAAAAAAAAAAATTTAAAAAAATCAAAATTTCGCCAACTCAGTTGGCGAAATCCGAAATTTTTTAAAAAAAAATAAAAAAAATAAAATAATAATTTCAAAATTTTGCCAACTTAGTTGGCGAAATTAGAAAAATAATAATAATAAAATATTAAAAATAATAATTAAAAAATTATTAAAAAAAAATTTTAAAAAAATTTCACCAACTCCGTTGGCGAAATTAGGAAAAAAGGGTTTTTTTTTTGGGTTCGGTTCAGTTTTTTTCACTTGATTTTTTGTGATTTCTTCGGTTCGGTTTTTTTACTTGATTTTATTTGGTTTAACGTGAGAAAAAAAATGGGTTCATCATATTTTCGCCAACTGGGTTGGCGAAAATTTAGTTTCCCAATTTTTTGGTTGGTTCTGATAAGGTTGTTGATAGGGATTAAATGATTGTAGGTGTGGGTTTAAATGAGTTCGGGTGGATGTGTTGGTAGAATTTAATTGATGTTAGGTGGTTAAATATTTAGGTGGGTGTTGGTGGGTGTTAGGTGGGTGTTAGGTGGTTAAATATATAGCAATTTAATTGATGATGCGGCCCCAGAGAATACACGAGAAAAGAGGGACCGACTCAATCTCAGAGAGATTGATCGTCCGAACTATTGGGAATTAGCCAAGAGAGGTCGATGAAATTGCTATATCAGTACGAACTTTATTTGAATGTAACTTTGTTCTATTTCAATGAAATTACATATTGTTCTCATAAAATAAAACTATTTGAAACTATCGGCAATGCCTTTATTCTCTTGGTTGGTTTGTACATCTTCTTCTATTGTGTCCTAAACCATTGCAGTTACTACATCGAAGATCTCTTGAAGCTTGATCATTTGCTTTGATCCGATTCTTCTTTGGTCTTCCTGCCTTGCGTCGTACATCTGGTACTCCAATGTGTCCTCTAACCAATATATTTTGGAGGTTGTAGGGTACTGGAATTGGCTCCAGGTGCAGCTCATATACGCTTCTTAATGCTTGCTTAGAGAAAATACCTGGATAAAAACTCTCGATGCTAATATTTTTAGACTTACACGTATAACATGCATGTACACATGGAAGCAAAGTATGATACCACTTTAAACATGAACAAGATTTTACATCTAAGTCTACAACATATGTTCTATTTGTTTTACAATCTAATATTTCAAACAAATATCTAACTATATTTAACGTTTGCAACCGGTGTTTTTCTTTTATGATAAGAGCCATAGTTTGTAACATCTTAGGACAAAAATCAGTTTGAAAATTTTCAGCTTTTTGCCTATTTTTGTCCTGAAGTGTTATAATTTTGGCTCGAATTCCATCAAGTAGTGTCGTTATTGGTTTATCACGTAAATTTTTTACCCAGTTATTGAAGCATTCAGCAAGATTCGACGTATGAATACCTAATCTGGGACAAGGAGAATACGCTGTTATTCAGTGTGAAAAAATACGAGTTTCATCAGTTATTCTAACGAGCCAGTTGTAAACATCTATGTTTTCAGATTTTATTTTTTTCAAACAATAGTTCGCATCTGTTTCATTATAACATCTAGCAAGATAGTCTAAACTATGTTGAAAATGTGAAAATCTGAAGACTTTTTTTAAATTTTGTTTAAAATGTTGAATACAAAAAAAATGAGACGATTCTGGAAATATATCATGCATAGCCCTTATCAATCCTTTTTGTTTATCTGATATAAAAGAAATTGTATTCCATGCATCAAAATATTTTTCAAAAGATGTTCTCAAACCATTTAAAAACCAAGTCCAAGAATCAGTATTTTCACTCTCAACAACAGCATAAGCAATTGGATATAATTGATAATTTGGATCATGAGCACAAGCAATAAATAAAATACCTTGATATCTAGAAGAAAGAAAAGTAGCATCAGTACTAATCACAGGTAAACATCCCCTTAAAAATCCATCAATGCATGCCTTAAAACAAATAAAAATTCTTTTAAATCTATTGTCATCTGTAGTCTGTATAAAACATTGGCTACCTGGGTTTGTCTCAATAATTCTAAAACCATACTCTTCAAGACTACTATATGCATCAATATAACTACCATTTATTTCGGATAGAGCAAGTTCCCTAGCTTTCCAAGCTTTACAATATTTAATATATATTCCATGTTCTCTAAATATATCATTTACAACATGCGATGTACTATACGACTGATTATCTCGAATTCTATCAATAATCTTATTTTTAACCCATGCAGTAGTAGCTAATGGACGAGAACTTGTTATAAGTCCACCTAAACAAGAATGTACGTTTTCTAGCGTTGTTATAACAAAACTTTCACCTTTACCACTTGCTTTCGCATATACTCTCCAATTACAACTTGAATCGTTACATTTATATATAATCTCACTAGCATTGTTTAAAGTAGCATGACATGTAAAATTATGTGCAATTGCTATATCACTAATAAAATATCTAAATTCAGAACGATTATCAAAATTTTTTCCAATAATTAATCCTGAAATGCTAACACTATTAACATTGCCATCAAATTCATCATCTAAATTTTCAATTAAATCATCACTGTTTTCATCGTCGTTATTATCATCATCTACTATATGTTCTTATTCAGTAAATGAAATAACTTGATGAGAAGAACTAGGAGCAGTATTAACTTCATTAGAAACACGTATACTACTTGCAATATTATTTCTAGGTGGTGGTGAAGTTACATAAATATTAATATACGTTGCTTGTAAATTAACTTCTAAAATAAATTTTCATGCTTGTTCACTAACTAACTTTATACAATTAGTTAAATAAACATCAACCAATATAAATTCATAATCAATAGAACATTGCTCAACAATTTGATTATGTAAACTATCAAACGAAATATTTCGATCAATTAAAAAAATTTCAGTTAAACCTCCTTCATAAACTAACCCATTAAGCACACCTCCGACCGAACATAATATTGTTAAACTTTGATCCATCACAGAATGAGCTTCTAAATACAAAGTGATTGAGCTCATGTTTGAAAGTAGAATAAGTGGATTGAGTGAGAAATGAATAGAAGAAGGAAAGAATTTATAGAAATAAAATAATTTAGCCGTTGTAAAAATTTAGCCGTTATCAAAATTTAGCCGTTAAAATATAAACGTTACTATGACAGAGTTACTATTAACATATCTATGACAAAGTGAGTACTATTAACGTACCTATAAAAAAAACCACAAAGAAAAAAAAACCAAAACAAATAAACCCCTAAACAAATTAACCCAAAAAACCAAAAATAAAACCAAAACAAATAAACCCTAAAAAAAACAAAAAAAAAACATTTTTTCCTATTTTTCTTTTATTTTTTTATTAAATTTTTTTTATTTCGCCAACCAAGTTGGAGAAATTTTGAATTTTTTTTTGAATTTTTTTTTGAATTTTTTTTTTTAAAATTTTTTCCCGGATTTCGCCAACGGAGTTGACGAAAGTTTTTTTTTTTTTTTAATATATGTTCGGATTTTCGTCAACTGGGTTGGCGAAAATCCAGTTTTCCAAATTTTCGCCAACTCAGATGGCGATTCGTATCGTCCTTTTTAAATTTGTCAAACTTATATCGGTGTATTTAATTATTATAATTTTTTTATCGGTACAGTAAATTTTCTGTAAACCATATTTTATTCCCTAAAAGACGAAATATATGCATTAACCCTAACATATTTAAAATTTGGGAGAAAAAAGAAGCAAAATAGAAAAAAAACATAAAAGTTAGCTTTTATACTAGGTAGTGGACTAGTCCTGAGTAAGTTTTCACGGTGGCAAACTTGTAAATAAAATCAATTATTTTATGATAGCTCCGAATAAGAAATGATGTGTCCGAATAAAAAATTAAATTAAAATGGTAGTGTTTGTGCGTGTTATAGTTATATTTAACCATTAGATATGATTGTGCCAACAAATGTATATATCTTAGGGATACAGTTGTTATTCTTTATAACCAACCTGACTTTGTATATAATCATATCAACTCACACATTTTAGGGTGACTTGCTCTTCTAGTAACAAAGACTTTATTTCCTTCATTTCCTTTATTTCCTTCATTACTTCTCTTCTCCATAAGGGTTCGTGAAGAACTCATTCATCATTTTACATTACAACCAGGGTCGATCCTGAGCTCATGGGGGTCCGGAACGGACTTTCAAAATGAGATCTCATACATAATGTAAAAAAAAAATAAAACAAAAGTAAAATAAAAAATATGTCCCCACCAAGCTTTGAACTAGAAATCTCTTTTATGCAAGTCTAATATAATAACCACTACATTACAATTGCTTCATGATAAGAGGGTCCCTTGGTAAATACTAGTTCTATTTTCGGTACAAAATTATTTATATATTTAAACAAACAAATAAAATTGGGCCCTTCCGACCCATGGAGCCCTGGACGGTCGCCCTGTCCGCCCTAGGCCAGCGCCGGCCCTAGTTACAACATGTTATTAGCATGCTATATGATGAAGGCTACATGATCCGTAATCGTTCTTAAAAAAAGAAAGTAAGTATGCTATTAAGTTTTTCAGAAAATTTCATATAGGATTAGAAGTTTAAATTGATTAAAAAAAAAAAACTTTGAAATATTTTAGGCTAAATTTTACTTTGATACCCTCAACTATTCTAAATGTTCAACTTGATACCTTAAACTTTCAAAATGGACAACTTAATACTGTAATTTTTTTTTCCCAAAATGTTCTCCCTCTCTCCCCTTCCGCAGCCACTAATCCCTTCCCCAGCTACTATCACACCCCCCGGCCCCCCTCCTCCTCCCGCCGTTGAGCCCCCCTCCAGCCTTCCCCCACCCCCTTCCCCCGTCCTCCCGTCGTTGACCACCCCGTGCCCCCCACCAATCTCCCTTGCGATTTCTTCGCACCCGCGCAGCAACAACGACGGCATTAGAGTCTCGCACACGCCTTCCGCCGACGCGCGGCCTGCCCCCGTGTAGTCGCGCGCGCGGCCCGCGAGCATCGTCAACCAACACACTGCCTGCCCCCGAGCTCGCCCACCCCTGTGTGCGTGCCGCCCGGCAGAGAGGGAGGGGGGGGGGGGGGGGGGGGGAGAGAGGGGGGAAGGGAGGTCGGCCGGTGCGGGATGGTGGAAGGAGGAGTGGGGGAGGGGGAGTTTAGAATTTTATTTTATTTTTTTGGGTATTAGGTTGAAAACTTTTAATAGTTAAGGGTAGTAAGTTATTGAGTAAAAAAGTTTAGGCTATCATGTTGAACATCTAGAGTAGTTGAGGGTATCAAAGTAAAATTTAGTCAATATTTTATATTGGAGAAACATTCCGCCGGTGCTTCTGGCAAAATTTTGTAATGTCAAAATTACGTCAAAGACATTGGTGAAAATCAAGTATAGTGATTTTTTGTTTGTTTGGTTGTTGAGTTTTTGGTTTGTTTGGTTAGTTAGGTTTATCTAATGGATATTTCGTTGGTTGGTTATCGTCCATTTAGTTATTTTGTTATCATAAAAATTATTTATATATAATTTTGTATGAAAATTAAACATATTCAAAATTTTCTATCTTATGACAAATAAAGGATATCTCATGAGAGTCCTTATCATCTCCTTAAAAAAAAAAAATCTCATTCTTCAATCAAAATTTTGAATCAAAATTTGTATAGACAATTTTTGATACAAAATTATCTATACAATATTTTGATACAAACTTATGATTTAAGGATGAGATTAAAAAAACTATATCATAAATGAGAAAAAAAAAATATTTGATTAACCATATGAGCTTGCACTTGTTAAAATTTCAAAATAAAAAAAATCAAATCAGATTTAAATAATATCCAAAAAAAAAAAATAGTGATATCTACTGATTTTTTTAAAAAAATTTGGTAATATATTTTGGATGATAACATATATGATATTATCGATTTGTTAATTTTTTTAATATATATATATATATATATATATATATATATATATATATATATAAGGCACTAGTCTAGTGGCAGTGCGGGGGGGACACACACAGGTAGATCCTGGGTTCGAATCCCCCCCCCCCCCCCCCCCCCGCTCCATATATATATATATATGGGTGTCTTTTTTCTAAGTCAGACCGTGGCTATATAAGCGCCACAAAACCGCCTGCGATATGAGAGGGAGGGGGAGGGGGATTCGAACCCAGGATCTACCCGTGGATGTCCTCCCGCACTACCACTAGGCTAGTGCCTTAGGAAAACACACACAAACAAACCAAATAAATTTTGATGATAACCAATCAACAAAACATCCAACAGATAAACTCAACCAACCAAACAAACCAAAAACCAAACAAAAATCACTATGCTTGATTTTCGTCGGTGTTTATGGCAAAATTTTGACATTCCAAAATTTCGCTAGAGGCACTAACATAATGTTTCTCCCATGGAAAATATTTCCAAGTTTTTTTTTTCAACTAATTTTGTTAAAATTCTTATCCTATATGAAATTTTTTGTAAGTTTTTTTTCTCATGTGTCTTCTTATTGAACAACCCTAGCGATAGCGAAATGATCAGATCATTCGGGGTCACAATCCACCGTAATGGCAAAACAATTTTTCTCGTCGAAAATAATTTTCACGCTGAAATTTTTTTTCTCGCTGAAAAATGTTTTCACGTATGAAACTTGTTTCGCATAAAAAACTTTGTTCTCGCAGAAACTGGTCTATGAGGAACTAGTCTCATAGAAAAGTTATACTTAAGCAGTCCTGTAGAAATGAAATCAGTCCTGTAGAACTCGCCCTGCAGAGCACAGCACGTGGAATCTACATTTTAGAGTTTTTGTCGCCTAACTTCAAAGCAACAATGTTTGTTAGCACACCATCACTCAAAACCATTTTTCGCAAACCTCTGGCGGACGGATGTTGCGCACCCCTTTTTGGTGGCTTCGCCCCCCTCCAACCTAAAGTTCACCAAAATCATATAATTTATAAATGAACCCGAAGTTCACCTTAAAACTAAAGCTCGTAAATGAACTTGAAATTCTATAGCATGTAAGTGAACCCGAAGTTTATAGTGAACCATAACAAATCATCACATAATTAATCTAACATTTTTTTTTAGAATTCGAAATTCTAACATCTTCTTCCTCCAATTTATTGTATTTTTCATGATTAGATTTCAATTTGATATGAGAGACTACCCTGAACCAGTAGAATACATATTGGCATTTACATAGACCCGTGCGTAGAATGGAGAACCCTGAAATTTCTCGCAGTGGAATTTTTTTCTTTCATTCGGATGATCCGCCGGTGATCCGCAAAAAATTGCCGAAAAAATTGAATTGTCAAATATTTTCATGAATAGTATTTTAGATATTTTGTGAATAATGTCGATGCATTCTATATATTACCCATTGGTATCTTGATTCTGAATCACTATATTATCCAATGGTTACTTGGTTTTCTTTTGGATGGTTATGATTGGTTTAGATCGTGACGTGGATCAATGATGTGGCATATCCAACGGTCATGATTAATTCACTCATATATATATATATATACCCTTTATTCTCTCTCCTCTATCTTTTCTTTCTCCTCCATCTCTCTTCATTTTCTTTCCATTTTTCGCGTGATCTTAGAGCTTGGTCTTGAGGCCTAAGAGTGGAATTTATGAACTCCTCTTGGTGGTGGAGTAGAAGGTTTACGCTGGGAGCTCAACCCTAGGTAGGTACATCTTGCCATTCTGTGAACCTTAGATTTGAGATTTCTTTTATTGTCATTATTTCTTGAATATTATTAGATAAAAATATTTCTTACATGATTCTCTACTAGATTAGTTCTTGACTTTATATATTTTGATGTGTTTTAGTCCGGTTTATGACCATAGTTATTTTTAGATCTAACCGTGAGATACGGGGTATGATCTTGGTATCATATATGATACCCAAGTTTTCTTTGTATAACTTAGTCTCGTATACCATGTGAGACCCTCACCTAATCCCTACCCTTGTAGTTATGAGTTTGGTAGAATTCAGACACATTTTCGGTATCCTGAAAACCCATTTTAGGAGTATTTCATGTAATTGATCTATCAAATCTAATAATTTATGAAATCTAATATTCTCATGTTGTAGGGAATTTGATTTTATTCAATTTTGACCTTTGAAACGTCAAATTCTAGTTAAAATGAAGTTTTTATGGCCGAAACAAGTTTTAACAAAAATTTAAGTCGGGGTTGTTGTGCAGTTTTGGGTGATCTGACAGTAATCCACGAAAATTCGACAGTTTATCCAAATTTTGGCCCATAAAGCCAGTATTTCATATCAGATGATCCGTCAGTAATCCGAGGTAATCCGCTGGCAATCTGAATTATGTTGTTTTTGCTAAAATTGACTATTGTTGTTCGTTTTTGAGATTTTTTTTTTTACTATAATGAATTCTAGCGTGATTATATTACCTTGTGTAGTTAGAGAATGATTGTACAGCTTATATGTTTGACAAGAGCACATATTCTTTATTGACTCCATGTCTTTATATTGCCTTGTCTTTATAGTGACTCGTCGTTGTACACTCACGATTTCTTATTTCTTGTACGTTTTATAGTGGCTCGTCGTAGCACACTCATGACCCCAGGTTTCTTTATTGTCCTTATAGTGGCTCGTTGTAGCAAACTCCTGACCATGTTTCTTTTATTGTCCTTCATAGTGACTAGTAGTAGCGCACTCATATTTTATGGCTTATATGTTTTCTGTTGTGGCTTGGCTTTTACTTGTGCTTTTAATTGTCAAATTATTGTCCGGTCTTGCATATCCCTGCGGGGAGTACATGTCTAGGATGGATTCAATGGAATGTCACACTAGAAATCTTAGAAAAAAATATTTAGGAATAAAATAATTAGCTTGAGTAATTAGATCATCGGGTGGAAAGAATCTCCAGGTTGCATGCAGTCCCTTTATCTAGTCGATTTTCTGAATGGATTTGGAGCACTCCGTCGTGAGGGGCACATTTCTAGCATACCATCAAGTGGGATAATCCTGGACATGTTTATTATTTTCAGTCATTATTATTAGTTCATCATCGCGTGGTGCATATATAGCTCACAGTTGTGTGGAGTATACTCGGCTCACCGTTGTGTGATGCCACCTCTTTAGGTTGCAGGCCGATTTGGATATGCATCTGCTATATCTATTTGCCATAGTTCCAGTTGGATAGCTTATGCAGTTTGTAGGGCATGCAACCATATATAAAAATTCAAACTGTATTTGTTAGTAACTAGGATTTGTATTAACCCTAGTTACATAATGATAGTAAGCCGTAGGAAATGCTTGGTCGTGCTTCTTTAGTTGTGCACTATTTAATTTATGCTCGCGTATTGTCTTTTTTTTTGTATTGTCAAATGTGACGGTGGGTAGCCATTGGCTAAGTTCTGCTCGAGAAAAGATCCATAACCCCGATCCTTGTTTAGTTTAAGGATTACGGTTCCGATTTTAAGAAGTTTCTAAGCTCTCTTTGTCACGCCCCGATTCCGTAGAATCGATAGTCGTCCCCCGGGCGTTACGCCATACGTGCCTCGGTTACGCAATGCACAAGGCTAAGGTATTTTATATAACGAGCACATATTCAGAGTACGCAGATAATTGAAACAAAATATTGAAACATGGAAAAGTTCTCTTTATTGATAATGAACATCTTTTACAAACTCTTGAACGAATCGGATAATTGTTGTACGGGCTTAAAAAAGTGGACTCAAAATAAGATAACTGTCCTGATATATTACATTATTTTACTAAAACTTTAAAACTATAGACACCTTCGGGCGAAGCGATCGCCTTTCCACGGAGTTGCATAAGTTATGTGCACGAGCTCCTGGATCTTGCAAAACACACTTCAAGGGAACGAACTGAACGTGCCGGATGGTGGAATGGATTCGAAAGTCGCTTTAGCTTCTTGCAAAATCTTCTTGGGGCAGAAAACATGTTGCAACGAGGGTCGGTACATCGAAATGCACTGATGAAGACGAGCTAACCCAACTATACCAATCAACACGTTGTTTATATGATGCATGCAAGTTATTATGTGGTCTTTCTATCTTGCCTTAGTTCATTTTACAAGCAAGCATTTGATATGAAAATTTACTGAAATAAACATGCCACCGTTTGGTGACTTTTACCTGCCCGTCTGAACCACCTGCACAATACTTACCATGACCTTCCCTGATCACGAGGACATAGTTAGCTTGCACAGTTTAAATATATGAGGGGGTCACTGGCATGATGCCATAAAGGACGAGTTATAATCACCGGACGAAAATGGTATGCAACGCAGAGCCCCGCTACACGCCATTTCGTCCTCTAATAGACGACTATTCAAAATATTTCGTCCGGATCGGATCGGTCCCAGTACCCCTGCGACCGTCCGCAGGAACCAAAAACCTTATACACAAGTTATCTATGACCAAATAACGTCTAATACTAAATTATCAAATGGTACAGTTTAAGGCAATACAAGCATGAGACGAGTTAAATGGCATGATCCATTTTGCATAGTCTCCATGATCAGTTTATTGCATAGAAATATGTGTTCTAAACATAGCACAATCATAGAAGAAGTATATATATTCTAACTAGAATTGAAACATTATGAAGAACATTCTAAGCGAACTAGCATGCAACGAGGTAACCGTTCACAAGTTGATTGACAAGCATAAAGTAATCCAAGTATATTCTATTTTATCTTGACATCTTTTAGTTATTATGGTATCGTTTGATCAGAAAAATCAAGAGGACAAGATTTTAGATGTGAAGACTTGGAAGAAGGGTCAATAAATCGAATTATAGCCACTCACAAGTTGGTTAAAGAAATAAAAGGAAAGAGGGTGCTTCAAGACTCCTCTCGTGCGACGCCTACTGCACGATCACCTGCATTGCCACAAACAGATGAGAAATACCTCTTCCACTATTTCCAAGCTCGGAATGAAAAATAGTTCAATGAACGAAAGCAATGAAATTCATCGAAACCGTTCAAGAAAATGTAAATCCAAAAACTAACTTAAAAGCACTTAAAAGCACGAAAGCAACAAGGCGACAACGAAAATCTAGGCAAAAAAATTTGTAGCGGAGAGGTCCCTCTTGACTCTGCCACTAAGTCTATCATTGGGGCACGGTCCACTGAATATGGAAATCGATTCCGAAGACACAAATCCATAAAGAGAAAAAGATCTTGATTCAATCTATCCCGATCGAACGATACTGATAGTATTTCTTAGTCTCACTTCCCGACAAAGGGGAACGGGGTACCACATCCTAACCAACTAATTGGAAGTTTCATCCACGAAACTCAGGAATAGAACCTACCACTATGAAACAATAAAGGCAACTTTTTCTTCATCTCAGACTCAAGCTCCCAGGTCGATTCTTCTACCGAATAATTTCTCCAAAGCACGTGCACGATGTAGAAGCATAAAAAATACGCTGGGGAACTATACGTGTAAAACCCCCAAATATACATGAAGTACGCATAAAACAGAAGCTTCAAAACCATACGCGTAAAACAAGACTTCAGTGCTGCCCGCGTAAAGCAGCACCTCAAGCCTGTTTTGGCGTAAAAAGGTTGCTACACTCCGGCGTAAACTACGTCTGCTTTTAATGCAGCAGAAAATTATACGAGGAACTCTTCGTATTCCTCGAATGAACATGTCAGACAGAACAGTGAACCTAACTCCTGATAAAGAGTACTGCACGACGATCGAGAGGACGGCTGTAATGATGATTCTGCACAGAGCCCCAGACTGTCGTTTAGTGACATAATCCTTGATATGAGACGTTGTTTACGCATTCAAGGAATACGCTGCCTATTCTACACAGGCAGAGATGAGCTTTACGCTCAGGATGAGACGAAACCAACCGCACGTCAAAAGATGCTCTTCGTACAGAACTCGAGGCACGTCTCTGCAGTTATTGTGTGAGATGGGGGCAGATCTCTGCATTTAATGCATGAGATTTGGTCTTACTTTTAACGACTGGGAGAGCTAAAATTAGGGCTAATATGCTCACGTCACTATCTTTGCATATTACGCCAAACCAGGCTATTTTCAGCTATAGGAGCACGCCGTATGCTATCTCCTCGAAATACGCCAACCTGGCTATTTTCAACTATAGAAGTACGCCGTATGCTATCTCCTTGAAATACGCCAACTCAGGCTACATTTGCAAAGGTATGTGATAAAGCTACTTGGCCCAGAATACGCCCAAGACCTCAGTCAAGAAAGGATAATTGGCTATCTTTACGCTAGTTACCTATTCATGCAGCATCAAGCTTTACGCAGAACTTGGCTTTTACGCCATTAAGACAGCTACTTGGCTTTTACGCCATCAGAACAACTATTTGGCTTTTACGCCAACAAGATAACTATTTGGCTTTTTACGCCAACGAGAAAGTTATTTGGCTTTTATGCCAACCTTCTCTACGCGAAGGGCAGTTACCTACGTGGCTTGCATGCCGTGATCTTCGATGAGCGATTATACGCGTTACCTCATAATGGGACACGCGTCACACGCAGATTCAGGAGATCATTCAGACGTGGATAGCAGTTATTATAACCGCCGCTTAAAAGGTGCAGCTTTTTCCGCTGTTCGGTTTCCACGCCTACTGGTCAGTTACTGTGACCGAACTCTATAAATAGAAACCTCCGGCTACAGGAGACAGGGGCATATTCAGGTCAAGAAAAGATTGGAGAGAAAAGAGAGATCGAAATCAGAAGAGATCAGAGAGAGTACACATAGAGAGTGGTGATTGATAACTTTGGCAACGAGAGTTTAATCCCTCCTGCACTCTTTGAAGCTTCTTCTTCTTCTTCTTCTACATCACTTCTTCGTCATCGTGTGGTCCAAGGGACAAAGTGATCGACCGCAGATCAGACTCCTATAGCAATATTTCCCCAGAATTATTTTAATTGTACTTAACATCCTCGTATAGGATTAATTGTACTTCTTTTTCTTGTTTGTAAACAAAGAAAGGGTTTCGTATAAACCTAGTTTCATTTCTTCTGTTTATCATCAAACACACGAGAGGAATCGAACGACTTTGAAGCAGCTTCTCCTTATGATCCAATATCTGCACAAGGTGTTCAATATACGTCAAGTCTGGCTTCAAGTCCAGTTGATTAAGATCTACCATATGACTCGGGTCGTATACATACTTCCTAAGCTATAAAATATGGAAGATATCATGCACTTCAGATAGTAACAGTGGCAGGACAATCTGATATGCGACTGGGGCGACTCGCTTAAGTATTTCGAACGGGACGACGAATCTTGGACTTAGCTTCCCTTTTGCTCCAAATCTGGTAACTCCTCGCGTGGGAGAGACTTTGAGAAATACTCGATGGCCTTTTAGGAACTCAAGAGGTCGACGGTGCACGTCTGCGTAACTCTTTTGACGGCATTGTGCCACTTCAACCGTTCACGAATTAAAGGATCTTTTGGACAGTTTGTTCTATGAGCTCCGGGCCAATAATTTATCGTTTACCAAAATCATCCCAACATATAGGGGATCTACACTTTCGCCCATACAATGCCTCATACGACACCATCTGAATGTTGGATTGATATATATTATTGTATACAAATTTGGCTAACGGTAGATGCATGTCCCAACTTGTCTTCAAGTCCAAGGCACATAGTCATAGAATGTCTTCGAGGATTTAGTTTACCCGTTATGTCTGGCCGTCTGTCTGAGGATGGTAGGTGGAGCTGAACTTCAACTTCGTCCCCATTGCTGACTGAAGGCTCTCCCAAAAGCGTGATAAGAATCGTCCATCTCGATCGGAGACAATGGATACGGGCACACTATGGGGTCGAACGATCTCGTTGAGGTATATCTGCGCCAGACGGTCGGCACTCCAAGTAACTTTGATAGGCACAAAGTGAGCAAACTTGGTGAGTCAATCGACGATGACCCAGACGACATTATTTTCCCGTTGCGTCTTTGGCAAACCAACAATGAAATCCATCATTATGTGCTCCCATTTTTACTACGGTATAGCAAGGTTCTGCTTCTCTCCGCCCGGCTTCTGGTGCTCGGCCTTTACTCTCTGACAAGCCTTGCATTGCGACACAAACAATGCCACATCCCTTTTCATGTTGTGCCACCAAAATTTTGTACGGAGATCTCGATACATCTTCGTGCTTCCTGAATGTGAAGTGTAACTCACATAGTAGGCTTCAGAGAGTATCTTCTTTCTGAGGTTTGCATCGTAAGAAACACACAATCTTTTCTTCACCCGTATTATTCCATCCGTACTCACCGCAAAGTCGGTCGCATTTCCTTCTGAGATAAGATTACGCATCTTCTCTAGGAACAAGACATCCTTCTGAGGAAACTTAATTTTCTCCAACAAGTCTGGTTTGAGGCGCAACTGAGCCACCTGCGCCCTTTTTGTATCTGATTCGGAGTGTAATGCCCAAACTTTCGAGATCCCTTCACAGCTTGTCATCGATAGCTAAGCTCCCAAAAAACACTCGACTCAGTGCATCAGCTACAATATTTTTCTTTTCCGGTGTATATCTGATCATCAAGTCAAAGTCGCTAAGGAGTTCAAGCCAACGTCATTGCCGTAGATTCAAATCCTTTTGAGTATAGAGGTATTTGAGGCTTTGTGATCTGTGAAGATTTCACACGGTACGCCATAGAGGTAATGCCGCCATAACTTCAACGCGAGCACCACCGCTGCAAATTCCAGATCGTGCGTTGGATAGTTCCTTTCATGAGGCTTTAACTGCCTTGACACAAAGGCTATCACTTTGTCGCTCTGTATAAGGACACATCCCAAACATTTTCCTGAAGCGTCGGTATAAATGTTAAAATCATCGGGTCCGTCCGGAAGAGTAAGAATCGGTGCTGAGACAAGTCATTGCTTTAATTCCACAAATAAAGCTTCACAGTCATTCGACCATGCGAACGTTATTCCTTTCAGAGTGAGATGAGTCAGAGGCAAAGTGATCCTTGAAAAATCTTTTATGAATCTCTTGTAGTAGCCTGCTAGACCAAGAAAGCTCTGAATGTCGCTGGCTGACTCAGGTCTCTTCCACTTCACGAAGGCTTTAATTTTTTTTGGGTCGACTGAGATGCCCTCCGCGGAAATGATGTGCCCAAAGAAAGATATGTTGTCCAACCAGAACTCGCACTTGCTTAGCTTCACGAACAACTTATTATTTCGAAGAGTTTAAAGCACCATCGCAGGTGTCATGTGTGTTCATCCTTATTCTTCGAGTACACTAAGATGTCGTCTATGAATACTATCACAAACTTATCGAGGAATGGTTGGAACACACGGTTCATCAAATCCATGAATGCGGCAGGGGCATTCATTAGTCTGAACGGCATGACAAAAAACTCATAATGGCCATAGCGGTCCGAAATGCTGACTTCGGCGTGTCCTCTGGCTTGATCTTTAATTGGTGGTAGCCATAGCGAAGGTCTATCTTCAAAAATACTAATGCTCCTTGCAGCTGATCAAAGAGGTCATCGATCTTGGGTAGGGAATATTTATTTCGGATAGTGACTTTATTTAGCTCCCGATAGTCTATGCAGAGTTGCAACGTCCCGTCTTTCTTCTTCACGAAGAGTACAGGCGCGTCCCAAGGAGACACGCTCGGACAAATATATCCACGGTCAAGCAGTTCTTGTAGTTGGCACTTTAACTCCTTTAGTTCAGCAGAGGCCATTCGGTACGGGACTTTGAAAACCGGTTGGGTATTTGGGAAGGTATCGATGGTGAACTCGATTTCTCGGTCGGGTAACATGCCAGGTAGTTTGCTCGAAAACACATCAGGAAACTCCGCCACAACGGAAGAAGACTCAACGTTTGTGCAATCCAACTGCGTGTCACGAACCGACGCTAAGTATCCCTCGCATCCAGAGAGTAGCATCCGCCGCTGATATCGCAGAAATTACCATGCAGGTCTTTTACGCATCTGTTGCTGAACCACTCGTGTAGCAGAATTCGGCCTCTCCAGTTAGGCGAAAGATGACCCATTTTTTTGCACATTTGATAGTTGTCGAGCAAGCGCCGAGCCAATCCATCCCCAAGATAATTTTGTAATCTCGAAAATCTAGGACCAACACTTCGAGCGGGAGTTTTTTCCCCCAATACAGACGTGACCGCCCGGACATACTGAACGAACAGGTATCTTCGTGCCCAAAGGGGTGCTAACACTAAGGTCTAGATATAATGGTGTCATTTCTATCATGTTTTCTACGACAAAATTTGTGGATATAAAGCTATGCGTTGCACCAGAATCAAATAGCACGCGAGCAGGTATGTTATTGAAAATCAATATACCTGACACAACAGTGTCCGATGCTAGGACCTCTTCCCGTGTCAAAGCACACACCCGGCCTTGAGCTTGACGACGCTCTTGCTGTGGCGCAGATCGGTTGGCTTGGGGTGCTGAGGCAGAATTTGGAAGTTGAGGGAGAAGCTTGGAGGGGAAGGGACAGTCCTTCGATATGTGGCATTTGCCACCACTGTTGAAGCATAATCCGTTCTTGAGGTAACATTCGTTGATGGTATGCCATGGCCTCTTACAGAGAAAACATAGTTGCCCTATATTTTCCTTCTGCTGACCACCATTATGAGGGCACTTTCAAGCGATATTTCCTCCCGCATTGCTATGGCGCTTGTAATTGGAAGTATGCACAGCGTCGACAGCAACTAGATGTTACTGCAGTTCGAGGAAAATGGCATGGTTGAGAACTTTCTGCATATTCAGATATTGGGGAACGACCACGTGCGCATTGATGGCAGGTCGTAGGCTACCTTTGAATCGTCTTACACGACTCGTCGCATCAGGTAGATATGAGCTTACAAATTTGGCGACCTGATTGAATTCGGCGGAGTACTGCTTCACTGTCATATTGCCTTGGCGGAGCTGCATAAACTCGTTCTCCTTTTGCTGACGAATGGGAGGGGGTATGAACTCCTCTTCAAACGTGCCACGAAAGGTAGCCCACGCGGTCGTCTCGTCTTCATCGCTTGCTGAGAGAGATCTTCGATGCACGTCCCACCAATCGTGCACGTTCAAACGGAGCTACAATTGGGCACATGCAACACGCTTCTCCACAGGTACCTCTAGTAATTTGAAGTGATCCTCAAGCTCTGTCAGCCAATCTAGAGCCGCGATTGGATCCTCAGTTCCTTTGAATCGCGTATTGCAGACCTTCTTGAAGTCGGCAAAGTCGAAGGTACACTTCCTTCTTCTTTGAAGTTTGAGGCATTTCGACTTCAGGCGTTGGTCGCTCCACCGGTGCTGCTGTTGTCGTCGCGGAATGGTTGGAGGCCAAGGTCTAAAAGATCTGTTATAGGATATCTACCTGCTTCTGTTAGACTATAAATCGGGCTTCTAGATTGCCTTCGAACTTGCTCTGTCGCTCTTCTGCCCGCTTCTCGGTTCGCTCATAGCGAGCCTCATCTCTTTGCTGGCTTGCTTCAACCATCCGCATTATTCGCTCAATCGGGTCAAAATGGGGCATGGTTCGCTGGCTTCTGGAATATCTCGAGGTGCCAAAACTACTTTCCTGGGCTTGTACCTCATCCTGTGCTAGCGCTGATGCTTGCACTTGAGTCATTCCTTCAAAAGAAGGTAACTTATATCGGGCTCATAATGTATTATGGACTCACTGTATGGAACATATCTCATTTTGACCAACCGAGTTCAAGAGTTCACGTAGGGAATAGATCGTTAAAGGAACTTGAAACTGTGCTCTGATACTAATATGACAAGCTCCGATTTCGTAGAATTGATAGTCGTCCCCCGGTCGTGACGCCGTCCGTACCTAGGTTGCACAACGCATAAGGCCAAGGTGTTTTATATATCGAGCACATATTCAGAGTACGCAGCTAATTGAAACAAAATATTGAAACATGAAAAAGCTCTCTTTATTGATAATGAACATATTTTACAAACTCTTGAACAAGTCGGATAATTGCCGCACGGACTTACAAAGTGGACTCAAAATGAGATAACCGTCCTGATACATTACATCCTTTTACTAAAACTTTAAAACTATAGACACCTTCGGGCGAACCTATCGCCTTTCCACGGAGCTGCATAAGTTATGTGCACGAGCTCCGGGATCTTACAAAACATACTTCAAGGGCACAAACTAAATGTGCCGGTAGGTAGACTGGATTGGGAAGTCGTTTTAGCTTCTTGCAGGATCTCCTTGGTGCGAAAAACCTGTCGAAATATACTGGTGAAGGTGAGCTAACCCAAAAAATTAATATATTGTTTATATGAAGCATGCAAGTTATTATGTGGTCTTTCTATCTTGCCTTAGTTTATTTTACAAGCAAGCATTTGGTATGGAAGTTTACTGAAATAAACATGCTACCGTTCGGTGACCTTTACCTGCCTGTCTAAACCACCTGCACAATACTTACTATGACCTTCCCTGATCACGAAGACATAGTTAGCTTGCACAGTTTAAATATACGAGGGGGTCACTGGCATGATGCCATAAAGGACGAGTTATAATCACGGGACAGAAATGGTATGCTACGCAGGTGGTGAGCCCCGCTACATGCCATTTTTTTCTCCAACAGACGACTATTCAGAACGTTTCGTCCGGATCGGATCGGTCCCAGTTCCCGGCAGCCGTCCGCAGGAACCAGAAACCTTGTGCATAAGTTGTCCGTGACCAAACGACGTCTAATACTAAGTTATCAAATGGTACAGTTTAAGGCAATACAAGCACGAGACGAGTTACATGGCATGATCCATTTTGCATAGTCTCCCTGATCGGTTTATTACATAGAAAGGTGTGTTCTATACATAGAACAATTATAGAAGAAGTATATATATTATAACTAGAATTGAAGCATTATGAAGAATATTGTAAGCGAACTAGCATACAAAAATGTAACCGTTCATAAGTTGATTGACAAGCATAAAGTAATCCAAGTCAATTATATTTTATCTTGACATATTTTAGTTATTATGGTATCGTTTTATCGGAACAATCAAGAGGCAAGATTTTATATGTTGGAAGAAGGGTCAACAAAATCAAATTATAGCCACTCACAAGTTGGTTGGAGATAGGAAAGATGGTGCTTCAAGACTCCGCTCGTGCAACGCCTACTGCACGATCACCTACATTGCCACGAACAGATAATAAATAAATATTTTACTCTTTCCAAGCTCGGAATAAAATGCCGTTCAACGAACAAAAGCAATAAAATATATCAAAACCGTTCAAGAAAATACAAATCCAAAAACCAACTCAAAAGCACGAAAGCAACAAGGCGACAGCAAAAAACTAGGAAAGAAAACTTGCAGCGGAGAGGTCCCTCTTGACTCTGCCGCTAAGTTCATCCTTGGGGCATGGTCCACTGAATATGGAAATCAATTCCGAAGACACAAATCCATAACGAGGAAAAGATCTTGATTCAATCTATCCCGATCGAACGATACCGATAGTATTTCTTAGCCGTGCTCCCCGACGAGGGGGAACGGGGCACCACACTCTTGTCGCTTGTCGGCTTATCCTTTTCTATAGCTATTATATCCAGTTTTGCCTCATCATTGTGTTATTATTTGTTAACTTGGACACGTGAACGGTTAAAGGGTCGGTTCCTACCTTTTGTCCTTGTTTGGTGTAAGGGTAGAAAATTAGTCCTATTGTCTATTCACGGATCATATTATTTTTATAGTTATTCTATTCAATTATTGTTCCTTTACATGATTAGTATTTTTGCCATATTTTAGATCATGTACTCACATGCTATACATGACTCATATACCGTACATGTTCACATATCCCGAAATACCTTACATGTTCTTAGACATTGTTCATGATCTTGTATATGTTCTTAGTTATTGTTCTGGCACATTACATGATCACATGCTCACGTTTATTTTACTTGTTCCATGTTTACTTTATGTCACATGTTATTTTTCTTATTATCTTTTCTATTCTCGAGATAAGTGCATTGATAGCGTATGAGTCTCGACCCACATTTTTTTTTATCTATAAACGTTATTGTGAGTTTCGTGGTTCACCCTATGGCTTCCTTTGTGGTGGTTGTTGCTTGGGGTTTTAACCCCACTGGTTTTGTATGGCCAAATCTAGTAGCAGATCCGGAGTATCTACCTTCACTTTCAACGGATGGATCGCACTCGAAAGATTGCGGCTAGGATTAGCGAGTGGGTTATATTATTCTCCTACTTTATTTTGTACCTTCATTTTGTGATGTATTAGCCAAGGACATGTGTTAGTCCTTGCTTCTGGGTCTTTGTTTTTGTAAGCCCCCTGATTTTTCAATTTATTTTTAAAATATTTTTCCAATGTCTTTGTAATTTTTGGAATTAAAGCTAGGGAATTTATGATTAAATGATTTTTTATGGAGGTTAATTAATATTAAAATATTATGAAAATAATATTTTTTGGTGTAAAATAGAAAACCAGACATAGGGTAATTTTCTGCGAATTTATTGGACTCCAGAATCATTTTTAAAGCCCTAGAAACTATTGAAGAATTAAACCGAATTAAATCCGTGCCAAACGCCCAACATCACCAGGAGAGCCGAAGCCCAAGCCCAAGCCCAAGGAGCATTGACCCAGCCCAAATCCTAAGTCAAACCCAAGTCCAAATCCTACACGTATAAATATACAATTATATTTCTTGTTCATTTTTCTAGGTTAAACAAAAAAAAAAGAATCCCAAAATAAAACCTAGATTTTTATTCCAGCCGACACCCCCTTTTCCCATTACTGTACAGCCCTCTTCTTCTTCTCCTTCCTTTCCTCTCCTTTCTTCCTTCTTCTTGGAAGAGGAACACCATTAGTGATCTCTACCCAGGTCTCCCTCTTCGGTTCTCTCCTCTTCTCCTGCTTCTTCTTCTTTAAGCATGGCGGAGGGCACGTCCTATGCGTACGCACAGCTAACCAAGGACAACGACGCGCCGGTTGACGAGATCAACCCCGGAGAGCTCCACCAACCCGTCCGAGTCCCGCACCTTGACGGTCGTAGGTGCTGGGAGTGCGGCCAGTATCTCCTCCGGCGCACGAGCCGCCGGCCATCGAGCAGCGGCAACAGCCCTCCTCCCACACGCCTGGCTTCTCCGGCGGAACCCGACCGGAGCGGCCGACACCCGCCGACACTCGTCTGAGCCGCCCCATCGACCACAGCGACCAACCGCCGCTCCAGCACAGGCCTCCTCCCCCGCCGCCGATGGCCCGCGCGATCCCCCACCACGGCCTGACTTTCCCCGACCGGCGCAGTACCCCGACGGCCGTGTTGAGCTTCCCCGCTCCTCCCCGTCCGACTTCAGCGTCACCACCCCTCGGCAACCTGAACGCCGCCGCTGCCCTGGCCCCGGATACGGCCAACGAGGACCCAGCAACATCCCGGACACGGTAGATTCGGACCAGGACACGAAACAACATCTCGGACACGTGAAATTCAGACTTCTCGGAGCCTTGTTCAGGTACCGTTTTCTCTCACCTCGTAACTCCATTTTCGATTCCGTCAGTTGTAACGCGTAACTGTATAACCCTCTCGGTGCCCGTGCAATCCGCTCGGTGCATCGCGTCCTGTGGTGATCGCAAACCGCGATCCAAAAACAGGAAAAACAACGCCCTATTTTACCCCGAAACTGAGTATGTCCCGCCAAACGGGACGACTTGGTCGCACGGGGTCTTTACCAAAACGTGCGCGTCATTGATACGGACGTGTGGGATTTCACAGAAGTCGATTCGGATGTGCGTGCACACCGGAATCAATGCGTATCCGTCGACAACGCCCCGTATCCGTCCATTCTGGAAGATGCTGTAACTTTGTGTACACACGTCGGATCGAGACGAAACTTGTGCCATCGGACTCATAGAAATACGCTGGTCCTGTGACCCAAGTTTGGTCCGATTCTGAGAACGTTGACAAAATCGCGTATCGTGGGCGCCACAGGCTCCACTTGACGGGCGATTTTGTGATCGGCTCATCGAAATCCAATTCTGAAAGTTTCGTTGGGTTCGTATCATCGTTCCTGACTTATAGACACTGAGTTTGACGAATTTGGAGACCTTTGACCCAGACACATTTTTTGGTGCAAAGCAGCCCACATGTGGACCCTGCCTTGACCCGGAAATATCATTTTTGCCCATGTGTTCAAATTGGACTTAAGGACAGGCGTTTCTAGCTATTTGATATCTTCTGAGACTGTTGGTGATGTTTATTATAGCTTTTGGAAGATTACCTACAGGATCCACTGATACCGGGATGACTGTTGATATTCAAACCCCAGGCAAGTGTACCTTGCCAAACTCTGCAGTATTGTTACATATTTTTCTTACTTCATTATATTGCTGTGCATGCTTAACCTAGGACCGTGTGACGTACTTAGCGTCCGATTATTAGTCGGGTGCCAACACCGTACGCGGTGTTGGGTACGGTCAACTAGAGATGGACATTCGTGACACTTTATATTCTCGTACTTGTCTTACCAAGTACACTTTGTCCCAGGACACTTGACACTACTCATGAGACAGGATCTTTCCAAGATATTCGTGGTGATTCTGTATAGGATACAGGACTTGACATGGACATTATATTCTTAGATATTGTATGACTTATTGCATTAGCTATGATCCCGCTTGACATGGACATGAGACGTTATGGTCATGATATGCGTGGTTACATTGGGTGGGGAGAGACACACAGGCTACAGGCTGTTTTATATATATATCTTCTATTATTGTGAGGTTGTAGACTCTCGGAGCAGAGCTAGACCCACTACCGGTTATTACCGCTATCGGCTCCCCGACACAGAGCTTATAGTGGCTCAGCCTGAGTACTCGTGTTGCTCTCATCTTGCATTTCACATAGATGATTACATACTTATCCTATTTATCTCATTATTTGCTGCACTACTTATATTTTGGCTTGTATATTTTCTGTACCTTGCTATGTCCCCTGAGGACCTGGATATGGATTATGTCCCCAGGATTTGAGGACGAGATCTATCCCGAGGTATACGGGACCGCAGCAGGAGCTGATCCAGGAGTTGTACCGCCATTCGAGGACGAGGTGTTAGCCGAAGACTTTTCCTGAGCATCCATGTTTCATGCTCAGTATTTATTTATTTCAGTCATTTATTTCTGGTCTGTTGAACCATTGTATCAGATATTTATCGGGTTATTCCTCGAAGCACTTTGTTGAGACTAGCTGATGATTTACATTCCTTATATATTCTGTGGATCATATTTTATATCTTGTGTGGATGAGATTAGTTGTGCCATGATTGTCGTAGACTTGATTTTACAGCTTAAGTACGCCCTGATGGATCAATTAAATTGGGTTTGTCCATCAGTGTGTGCTGCTGGCCATTGCCACGTGTCTGGTCCCTCGGTATTTTGGGACTGGGGCGTGACATGATTTTATGGTAGCCCATACAGGTCTACGACTAATTTGTTTCGGTTTCAACTAGGGACCGAGCAAGACTGCACCTAGGATTAGAGTATAGGATCTCATCCACAACTGACTATGACTCATCCTCCTTCCAATCCATTTCGTTGAATAATTGCATCCTGCTTGATTCATATGTCTTCTCATTAGTTCCTTGAGTGTAGCCTTCTCCTAGAATATAAAAGTCCCTATTGGTAGAATGATAAGTAGGGTAACCTCCCTATTAAGAGTACAGCTAGGATATTGACACACCCCTAAGTAAAACGCTTAATGAACCCTAGCGTCCCTCATCTATAGAATAATTTACCATTATTTCTTGTTATAGTCATGAATGACCTAAGAGTAGTATAGGCACTGCTAAGGGCTAGCTAGAGATTTGACCCTAATGTTTTACCCCAGTTTTGAGGAACTAATAGAAATCTGAGATCGAATGTTAGAACAGAACCTAGTGTGCACAGTGAGATAGTGCTAGGATATAGGTTCTTGTCGTAATATTAGCAGACAGTACGTCAGGAAGTCCAGAGCAACGAGTATGACATTCCCCATGGGATCACACCTCAAACACGGAGAATTGCTCGCCACCTTCACCTTAGGGAACCATGATATTATCTAGAGCCCCATATTTTAATTTCATATGTTGTTCATCTGCGACCTTAACGTTAGCTAATGCGCAACGACTAAAATATGTTCTTCTTTTCTCCGTCTTCCAATTCGTGCCACCTGACACTTCTGATAGTAGGCCAAGTAATGTTATCCCTGTTAAGGACCCATAGTTTGCTAGGATTATAGCTGTAGTCTCGAATTTAAAAATTTTGTACTTGGTAGTTAGAGTTCGATAAGTTTGAGTTAATCTTGTAGATTATGACCCGATGATTATCCCTTAGTGTTAAATCACGTAATTTGTACCCCCACCTCGATGCAAGTTATATTCTTTATCCCTTGAGACTAGTACCACATAGTCCACTTGACCCATCGAGGCGGTGTAACTGAATGGCATTAATCGCATGCTAGCAAAAGATGACAGTATTTATTCAGACAATAGAATTTAGAGGTCCTTGCCCCTATTTGGTCGACTAGCGACTTAGACAAGGAGGTTGTATGATACTGTAGAGATTATAGAGTCTTTTATTACTGTTGCTTATTCTGTTTTGTGACTTGAATTATTTTATACATTCTTTCATCATGATCTAGCACATTTATATTTATAGACCACCTTGACTCATGCTGCTATTTTATAGCCTAGTTTTGCAAGCTTATTCCTTTATCAAGCTTGTTCACAACACATGTATTAGTGGATGCATACACTAATACATTTCAGAATCAGTGTATTAAGGTCTAGCTAACCTTGGTGCGCTTGGTTCGCCCTTCGTATAACTACCTTACGTGGATTGAGATATATAGTTGACTAGTATACCTACCTCTACACATATCAGAGCATATCGTATCGGGCACATAACTGTTCTAATATGAACATGCGAATCGGAATTTACCAATAGGATTTCAATCCACAAACTGCCCTGACAACTCTCCTATTTTTTAATCTCCTTGAACCTCGTACTTGTATTATATTACAATTCCCTTAAACTCTTTATTATTGATCTCTGTCTTCCCTTATTTCGGAAAGATGAACCTCGTGCCTAGTATAAGTTTGACACGCAGAGAGTACTAGATATACACCATAGGCCAATCATACTACTAGATGACTGCCTTATAGCTGAATAAGGGTATATCATAGGTGATATATTGGATGTTTAAATTTTGGGAGATTGAGTATCATGATTAAGTAAAATTGAGGGATAAGATTTCTTAAATGTAAGAGCCTTATGTGATAGATGGGTAAATTCTAAGTTGGGTAGTAGTGCATTGTCAACTCGAGAGGAATTTCTTTTAGATTGTGATCGAGTAAGATTAAATTGGGAGAGGTTCAAGCCATTTTAATTTGGAGGACGACATTTGTTTTAAGTTGGCTGGATTGTGAAACCCCCTCACCTAAGAATTTGACCTACTCGGCTTAGATAGTGAGACTGAGGCTAGCTAAAATCCACTTAGAAATAGAACACGGTAATTTTATTTAGTTTTACAACATGGTATCCCTTGGCACCCCTTACCATTGCTTCGATAATTGGAGCACTTCCCCAGTCACTGCATTCCTACAAATTCCACACATTTTTCCTAGACATGCCCATCCTCCATTTCCATCTTTGTGCAACATTCCAATGGTTGGGCGTTTATGCAAAAGAGCATTTAGGTGTCCACATCATTGACATGACACAAGAAAAAACCTATTTTTTCGCTCATGTAACGTCGCCCACTCCGTTAAACCTATCCTTGCAATTTAACCAATGCAAATCTTATACCATCCTTGTCTTCTAACGTGACATAATTTTAATTTCGAGGACAAAATTTTTATAAGTTGGGTAGATTGTAAGCCCCCTGATTTTTCAATTTATTTTTAAAATATTTTTCCAATGTCTTTGTAATTTTTGGAATTAAAGCTAGGGAATTTTATGATTAAATGATTTTTTATGGAGGTTAATTAATGTTAAAATATTATGAAAATAATATTTTATGGTGTAAAACGGAAAACCAGACATAGGATAATTTTCTGCGAATTTATTGGACTCCAGAATCATTTTTAAAACCCTAGAAACTATTGAAGAATTAAACCGAATTAAACCCGTGCCAAACGCCCAACATCACCAGGAGAGCCGAAGCCCAAGCCCAAGGAGCATTGACCCAGCCCAAATCCTAAGTCAAACCCAAGTCCAAATCCTACACGTATAAATATACAATTATATTTCTTGTTCATTTTTCTAGGTTAAACCAAAAAAAAAAAGAATCCCAAAACAAAACCTAGATTTTTATTCCAGCTGACACCCCCTTTTCCCATTACTGTACAGCCCTCTTCTTCTTCTCCTTCCTTTCCTCTCCTTTCTTCCTTCTTCTTGGAAGAGGAACACCATTAGTGATCTCTACCCAGGTCTCCCTCTTCGGTTCTCTCCTCTTCTCCTGCTTCTTCTTCTTGAAGCATGGCAGAGGGCACGTCCTCTGCGTACGCACAGCTAACCAAGGACAACGACGCGCCGGTCGACGAGATCAACCCCGGAGAGCTCCACCAGCCCGTCCGAGTCCCGCACCTTGACGGTCGTAGGTGCTGGGAGTGCGGCCAGTATCTCCTCCGGCGCACGAGCAGCCGGCCATCGAGCAGCGGCAGCAGCCCTCCTCCCACACGCCTGGCTTCTCCGGCGGAACCCGACCGGAGCGGCCGACACCCCACCGACACTCGCCTGAGCCGTCCCATCGACCACATCGACCAACCGTCGCACCAGCACAGGCCTCTTCCCCGCCGCCGACGGCCCTCGCGATCCTCCACCACGGCCTGAATTTCCCCGACCGACGCAGTGCCCCGACGGCCGTGTTGGGCTTCCCCGCTCCTCCCCGTCCGATTTCAGCGTCACCACCCCTCGGCAACCTGAACGTCGCCGCTGCCCTGGCCCCCGACACGGCCAACGCGGACCCAGCAACATCCCGGACACGGTAGATTCGGACTAGGACACGAAACAACATCTCGGACACGTAAAATTCAGACTTCTCGGAGCCTTGTTCAGGTACCATTTTCTCTCACCTCGTAACTCCGTTTTCGATTCCGTCAGTTGCAACGCGTAGACTGTATAACCCTCTCAGTGTCCGTGCAATCCGCTCGGTGCATCGCGTCCTGTGGTGATCGCAAACCGCGATCCAAAAACAGGAAAAACAACGCCCTGTTTCACCCCGGAACTGAGTACGCCCCGCCAAACGGGATGACTTGGTCGCACGCGGACTTTACCAAAATATGCGCGTCGTTGATACGGACGTGTGAGATTTCGCAGAAGTCAATTCAGATGTGCGTGCACACCGGAATCAACGCGTATCCGTCGACAACGTCCCGTATCCGTCCATTCTGGAAGACGCTGTAACTTTGTGTACACACGTCGGATTGAGACAAAACTTGTGCCATCGGACTCGTAGAAATACGCTGGTCCTGTGACCCAAGTTTGGTCCGATTCTGAGAACGTTGACAAAATCGCGTATCGTGGGCCCTATAGGCTCCACTTGACGGGCGATTTTGTGATCGGCTCATCGGAATCCAATTCTGGAAGTTCCGTTGGGTTCGTATCATCGTTCCTGACATGTAGACACTGAGTTTGACGAATTTGGAGACCTTTGACCCTGACACATTTTTCGGTGCAAAGCGGCCCACATGTGGACCCCGTCTTGACCCGAAAATGTTATTTTTGTCCCTGTGTCCAAATTGGACTTAAGGACAGGCGTTTCTAGCTATTTGATATCTTCTGAGACTGTTGGTGATGTTTATTATAGCTTTTGGAGGAGTACCTACAGGATCCACTGATACCGGGATGATTGTTGATATTCAAACCCCAAGCAAGTGTACCTTGCCAAACTCTGCAGTATTGTTACATATTTTTCTTGCTTCATTATATTGCTGTGCATGCTTAACCTAGGACCGTGTGACGTACTTAGCGTCCAATTATTAGTCGGGTGCCAACACCGTACGCGGTGTTGGGTACGGTCAACTAGAGATGGACATTCGTGACACTTTATATTCTCGTACTTGTCTTACCAAGTACACTTTGACCCAGGACACTTGACACTACTCATGAGACAGGATCTTCCCAAGATATTCGTGGTGATTCTGTATAGGATACAGGACTTGACATGGACATTATATTCTTAGATATTATATGACTTGTTGCATTAGCTATGATCCCGCTTGACATGGACATGAGACGTTATGGTCATGATATGCATGGTTACATTGGGTGGGGAGAGACACACAGGCTACAGGCTATTTTATATATATATATATCTTCTATTATTTCGAGGTTGTAGACTCTCGGAGCAGAGCTAGACCCACTACCGGTTATTACCGCTACCGGCTCCCCGACACAGAGCTTGTAGTGGCTCAGCCTGAGTACTCGTGTTGCTCTCATCTTGAATTTCACATAGATGGTTACATACTTATCCTATTTATCTCATTATTTGCTGCAATGCTTATATTTTGGCTTGTATATTTTCTGTACCTTGCTATGTCCCCTGAGGACCTGGATATGGATTATGTCCCCAGGATTTGAGGACGAGATCTATCCCGAGGTATACGGGACCGCAGCAGGAGCTGATCCAGGAGATGTACTGCCATCCGAGGACGAGGTGTTAGCCGAAGACTTTTCCTGAGCATCCATGTTTCATGCTCAGTATTTATTTATTTCAGTCATTTATTTCTGATCTGTTGAACCATTGTATCAGATATTTATCGGGTTGTTCCCCGAAGCACTTTGTTGAGACTAGCTGATGATTTACATTCCTTATATATTCTGTGGATCATATTTTATATCTTGTGTGGATGAGATTAGTTGTGCCATGATTGTCGTAGACTTGATTTTACAGCTTAATTACACCCTGATGGATCCATTAAATTGGGTTTGTCCATCAGTGTGTGCTGCTGGCCATTGCCACGTGTCTGGTCCCTCGATATTTTGGGACTGGGGCGTGACAGTTTTCCTCCATCTTTGGACGATGTATATGTATTTTCTGGACTGCGGCTAGTTGTACATTTACGTATCTTGTGTATATTCAGTTGTCACGACCCGCACCCGGAATTTGGGCATGAGTCGTGGGTACGTCCAGCCTACGCCGCAGCATCGGCGGTAGAACGCTGTCTAGGTCTCAACATATAATATACCCTGTCAATAGTCTCAACTCCGCACGGAGGACAAAGATAATAATCCACAGTTCTATGATATACTCAATCACAAGCTAATAGAAATATTAGCACGATGAGAATAGAAAAGAGTTCTAATAAAACAACCACAATAATTCAACTCAAATCCTGGGTCTAAATGACCTCACAAAGTCACAAATAATAAATACAACTCAGTCTCAGTCTAAAACAATAATGCAGAAAAAGTAGTCTAAGAGCAGCCAGGTACGTTCTCCTCTAGGCTAGGCAACTCCTCTGGGATTTCCGGGGTGAAATCTCCCTCTAATCCTGGGCCATAATGAGTGGGGCAAAGATCCTCCAAGTCCTCTGAAAAATGTTATCCAGTCAGGATTGGAGCGAAGCACAAGCACTAACAGCAGTTTCATTAAATTGACAAAATCTATAAACAGTGTAAGAAATACAAGATGGAAATAAATGCTGGAAATGTAAATACTGGAGAAAAAATGGAAATAGGCAATGGAGCATCTAGCAATGAACAATAAATAGTGAATGCTAGACAATAAGTAGTGAATGCTGGAACAGGTGAATCTGAATAAAATAGACATCTAGCTAAGTGTTTGAAATATTAGTTTATTATGTGATCGGCTTGGGACTAGATCAGGCTGGTTATATATGATTAACTATGATTCTTGTAGGTCAGGCTAACCATATGGTTAGCTATAATGCATGTTGTCACTACCACTTTTCCATATGAGGGCATTTGTGTAATTTAACTATTTAAATAATTATGTATTTAATTAATTGCTGAGTTTTATAAACTAATTATATTATTATTAGTGATATTTGGTTTTAGGTCTGACCCTAGAACGCATTAGGGCAAACCCTATTGACCAAACCCTAAATTGTAAACCCTATTCTAGCAAAACCCTAGAATTTTAATTTAAGATGGAACCTCAAACTCTAGCAGACCTAAACCTTAGTCAATTAGGTTCTACATGACTTAACATAAAGGTTTAACCTAAAACTAAGCTTGGAAACCCTAACCTAGTTGTTTATATAAAAGGAAGCCTCTTTCTAGGCTATTCTTCACGTAGAGAGAAAGGAAACCCTAGCCTCCACAAGAGAAACCAATTCCCCACCCAATTTTCGAGATCTAGCCCTAGGTCTCCATTTTCTCCTTCTCCAAAGCAAGAAACGTGGGTCAGGAAGCCTTGGAGAAGAAGAATCTCATTGAAGAAACCTTCCCTGCAGGTAAAACCCTAGTTTTTATTCATTTAATTTCTGTTTTCAGATGTTCATGGCCATTAGGAACCCACCCTAAGGTTGGAATTCGAATTTAGGGATTCTAGGTGAAAACCTAGGAGGAACTAGTGTTTTGGTGACCCACATAGGTATTCCCCAATTTTTCAGGAACCCTAACCCTAGGTATTTATAGGTAGACTGATTTTCTCTCATACGTATAGATTTGATTATGATTTTAGGGTTTAGGTTTGGATTTTTGGAATTCTTGATGTGGGATTCGTTCATGCCCTTCATATGTTTGATAATATGTTATTAGGAACGTACCTGTCTAACTTAGCTAATTTCTGCATAGTTAATATATAAATCTATATGTATATATATATATCTTCTGTGTTGTAAATAGGTTATGCAATTGGGTATGTGTATTGGGATTTCTGGGCAGTGTTCGGGTTGTGTGCTGTGTGCATCGATGGAGAAGTGAACTGTGTATGGGATGCAGGTCAGCAGTTCAACCCCAGACCCGTACTCGTGCAGTCCAGCAGTGGGGAGTTGCAATGAGGGCAAGGTATCCAGGTTCTGTGTGTGAGGGGATCTGGGCAAATTTCAGGGAGTACCTGTGTGTGTCCAGGTTTTCTCCATTTCCTGTGAGTCTATACTGTCAGTCATGTGTGTCTCAGTATTTTGGGGGATGGGTTGTGAAAACAGAACAGTGTGTGGGCAATATGCTGTGTTGTAGCAGTTGGTTGTGAGTACCTATGTGGTATCGAGCTATGGGATACTGTGGATCAGGGTATCAGAGAAATCAACGTGTGTGAGGGGTTAAGAGAGATCAATAGGTGTAGCAGCAACAAGTGTTGCTTTGGCAGCAACATTAGGGTGCAGGTTGTGAGGTAGTTGCAGATAATGGTGTTAGGATGCAGTTTGGTATTTGAGTGTCAGTGTATCAGGAATTTTATGTGTGTGTGTGCAGTGAGTATCCTATAACCTATGTATTCTCAGTTTAGATACCTACCTGTGTGTGAGTAGTGTATGTCTAGGTGAATTTCTGTATGTGTGAGAGACTGCGTTCAGTGTAGCAGTGTCTTGTTTCGGTTTATGTGTACCTGTGTATTAGATACTTAAGTGTTAATGTGTAGATTTGATCCATACTTATGTTCAGCATCAGTAATTGGGGTTTTGGATTGATTTGTATCAGCAGTTGGGGGCTGTGTCTATGGAAATTTATTCAGTGTGTGAGTGTATCAAATACATGTGAGATGAGTGCCTGTGCAATTGTGAATACTGTGTATGTGATGTCTGTGTGTTTAAGTATCAGTGTATTTGAATTGGGGAGGGGAAATCTGTTAAACTGAACTGTGTATGAGTTGGTCAGTGAGTTGTGTGGGTGTGTGTCAGTTTATGAGGTAGACTGTGTGTTTCCTAGTGTATATCTACATGTGTAGGTATGTGTAGATGTGTTAGGGGCAGTAGCATTTTGTAGCAGTATCTGAACTGTGTGTGTGACTGTAAGTGTGTAGCAGTGTGTGAGGGATGGTTAATAAGATTAGCAGAGTGATTGGTGTCAGTGTGGAATTTTCAAGTATCAGTATATAGTAGTTGTATTGGGGACTGATACTTAAGTATCAATATCTGTGTGTGTTCATGTGTCAGTTGGTATCAACTCAAGTATCAGTATTAGGGACTGATACTTAATTTCAGTTGGGGTGATGGTGAAGGTCTGTGTGTAGTTGTTATGTGTCAGTCAGTTAGAGAGTAGAGTTAGTATGTTTTGAGAGTTAGTAAGCTAGGATTGAAAGTTAATATATATTAAGAATCAGTTAGCCAATTAGAATGTCAGTTAGTATTAGTAGATTGTTAGTTATTTGGGTATATATGTTAATATGATAAAATAAGTTACTAGTTAATGTAGATAATTAGCTAAATAAGCTAGTATCACTTAGAAACTTAGGTAAATACCTAGAATAACTAGTGTTAGCTAGTTAGTGGCCAATTTAGACCAATTGACTTAGTTTGGACCTGGTATTGACTAGTAAACTTCAGAGTTGACCTAGAAACCCCATCTTTTTATTTAATTAAGCATGTTATTCTTCTGATTTAATGTCTGACATTAATATTCCATAAATAGGTCATTGTGATTCCACTTTGGACATCGATCCTCACATTTTGCTCAGGACCACAGGCGAGTACATTCTCTGACAGTTTTCATGGTTGATTACTTCTATAAATTGTAGTGTATTACATACTTGATTCCGACACTGTGGATACACGGGTTAGCACCCTAGATCCCCATCATGAGGAGTCGTGATTGGAATCCATCGTGCTAGCTGGGGGATGGGGAACTATTAGTAGATTGTGTGATCATATCCAACATTATATGTACCATAGCTCACCCCACTTCTCACGTCGGGTGCAGCCTGACCACTTATATGCTCCATAGCTGTTATATATGATTAGCCTGACCATTATATGCACCATAGCTAACCATGCGGTTAGCCTGACCTAAAAGAATCATAGCTAATCATATATAACCAGCCTGATCCAGTCCCAAGCCGATCACATAATAAACTAATATTTCAAACACTTAGCTAGATGTTTATTTTATTCTGATTCACTTGTTCTAGCATTCACTATTTATTGCTCATTGCTAGATGCTCTATTGTCTATTTCATTTCTCCTGTACTTCACATGTTCAGCTTTTATTTCCATCTTGTATCTTTTACACTGTTTATAGATTTTGTCAATTTAATGAAACTGCTGTTAGTGCTTGTGCTTCGCTCCAATCCTGACTGGATAACAACATTTTCAGAGAACCTGGAGGACTTTTGCCCTACTCATTACGGCCCAGGAATAGAGGGAGATTTCACTCCAGAAATCCCAGAGGAGGTGCCTATCCTAGAGGAGAACTTACCAGCCTGTCCTTAGATTACTTTTCAGCATTATTGTTTTAGACTGAGACTGAGATGTATTTATTTTATTTGTGACTTTGTGAGGTCATTTAGACCCCGGTTTTGAGTTGGACTTATTGTGGTTGGTTTTATTTAGAACTCTTTTCAATTCTCATCGTGCCATTATGTTATAGTTGTGATTGAGTATAATATAGCATTGTGGTTTATTTATCATTGTCCTCCGTACGGAGTTGAGACTATTGACAGGATATACTATGTTTGTGACCTAGACAGCGTTCTACCGCCGATACTGCGGCGTAGGCTGGACGTACCCACGACTCATGACCAAATTCCGGGTGCGGGTCGTGACACATGTAGTGGTCAGGTTAATCATATATAACAGCTATGATGCATGTAAGATGGTCAGGCCGCACCCAACGTGAGAAGTGGGGTGAGCTATGATGCATGTAAAGGATTTGGATATGATCACATAATCTACTAATAGTTTCCCATCCCCCAGCTAGCACGATGGATTCCAATCACGACTCCTCATGATGGGGATCTAGGATGCTAACTCGTGTATCCACAGTGTCAGAATCAAGTATGTAATACACTACAATTTATAGAAGTAATCAACAATGAAAACTGTCAGAGAATGTACTCGCCTGTGGTCCTGAGCAAAGTGTGAGGATCGATGTCCAAAGTGGGATCACAATGACCTATTTGTGGAATATAAATGTCAGATACTGAATTAAAGGAAATAACATGTTTAGCTAATTAAATGCGAGGCTTCTAGGTCATGTCTAAGTCCATACTAGGTTAACCTTGTTACTCTAGACTTTATGTTAAAACTAAACCATCTTTATATACTAGGAATTTAGTATAAATATAACTCCTATATAGATTCTAAGGTATTACTTAATCCATTTAACTCTAATTTAAACTAGTACTCAAAATCCAACCTTAACTCATAAACACTATGTATTAACTAGGATACCAAGTACTTCCTGTGATACAGTAGAGAACTCACTGACCCCCTATACTTATATACCTCCTTATACTCTTCCATGTCCCTGCCTGTGTTTACTTGGTCATACCAGCCTCACACACACACAGAATTAATATACTGAGACACTACTCTCTCTCACACTCACACAGATAATTACTGATACCTATGACACTGGAAAACCCTCACACACAGTCTACATTATTAACACATAGGTAATCTCACACTCAGTATTCACAACAAACACTTGCACACACAGATTTCTTAATCCTGCACACACACAGACACTCCTAATGCCTAGACACATTGAGATACACAGGTACTCACTCTACACATACACACACAGCACTCACTCACACAGGTTCACAGTGAACTACTGATACACAATGAGGAACACAGGTATCATCTTCACACAGACATTAACACACTGAATTCCTACACAGCTACACCTCACAGCAATTGACTGCTCACCCAGGCCAAAAACTGCACAGTTCACACATAGTATACTCTCAGGTATTTGGCATACCTATACTCACTGACACAGGCTCTAACTCTTCTCACAAAATTCCTCTCTACACAAACACTATCACACAGGAACTAATACCCTGAAATTCACACAGAAAAACACTCCTAACTGATACACACAGTTCTGCTTCTAACTAAGACATAAGAACTCACACTAGAACACACACACAACACTGATATTCACACAGAAAAACACACTGGTTACATATACACACACACACACACATAGGTAAACACTGATATTGAGACACAAGATACTAGGTTCTAGGATACACACTGCCCTACACTACACAGTATCAGTTAAAGACACTGATATTGTAGGTATACACTGAGACACTGTCACATGTATCCACACTGGTGTTTTAAACACAGGGACACCTATACCCTCACACAGTTTCTACTATACTGAAATCTCCCTACAGAATTGCACACAGGTTTGATATACAAGGAAACTCTAGAACTAACACACAGGATACTGCACACACACACAGTTAATACAACATCCTTCCCTACACTCATATACAATAACAATATATATAACCTATCAATCATGAAATCGTATTCTGCTAAAGGCTATTATAAGCATAAATGCTAATCTTGACCTCATCAAGACAGCTAATTGAATTAGCCTATTCTTCCTCTGTTAATCGTTGCAATCCTCAACTAATGCATCCAACATTCCCATACTGCCAATGCCTCGTGCACACATAGCTGTGTGCAGTGGTTCTACTCGAGCAACTCTCCTCACCCTCAAGCTGCTGCCCCTTAATACTGATACACTTAAGTATCAGTGCACATCAGTTAAGTGCACTGACCAATCCTCACATTTATATTACCTATAACCAACAGATACATGATTCCCCTTCACTAATATCTAGGACCAATACACTACTCTAACATAACTTATTGCTATACAACTTTGATGGCACAACAGCTAACCTCCTATCTCACATAAACCTTAACTGTATCCCAAGTTCTGCTGACTGAACTGTCAGAGCCTCTCCAATGCTGTGCTGCAGAATCTGATACTCAAAGATGCTGAAAAACCCGATACTGCACAATAAAAGAGGATCTCGACTGATACACATGCTACACAGGTACTCACAGATCCATCACCAGAATACTAAGACACAGACAGTGGTTCTTCTCCCCACTGAACTTACACACCCTCTGTTACCCGACTGTACACCAGAATCCCCACAGTGTATCTCTTCCCCACATCACACAACCCATCAATCCATATGCAATATAGTTATGTACATAGATTATGTCAAAATACGCAGAAATTATAATACAAGGATAGGCAAAAACCCTAAGGAACATTTCATCAAACACAAGGAGTACAGAAAATGGTTTTACATAAGAACATCATGAACCCTCAGATCAAACCCTAAAAATCGAAATCTAACTTACACGTATGTAATGAAATCAGTCTACAAACAAATACCTAGGGTTAGGGTTCCTGATAATTGGGGGAAATCCAAAAGTTGGTCACCAAAACCCAAATCAAACCCTAAATCGAAAGCTACACTGTAGGGTGGGTTCCTAATGGCCAATAATCGACAGAAACAGAATTAAAAGAACAAAAATAGGGTTTGTACCTATAAAGATGGGTTCTCCAATGGAAGTTCTTCTTTCCCAAGGCTTTTTGACCCACGATCCTTGCTTTCCTTGCTTTGGAGGAGGAAAATGTAAGCCCTAGGGTTAGGTTTCGAAATCTGGAGTGGGGGAGATGGCTTTCTCTTATGGAGGCTAGGGTTTCTCTCTTCAGGAAGGAGAAAAGGGTTGTGGGTGGCTCCCTTTTATATTAAAACTAGGTTTAGGTTTTCAATACATAGTTTTAGGTTAAACCCCCTATGTTAGGTCATGTAGAACCTAATTAACTAAGGTTTAGTCAGTCTAAGGTTTGAGGTTCAACCTAAAGTTTGAATTCTAGGGCTTCTCTAGAATTGGTCTTCAAATTAGGGTTAAGTCATTAGGGTTTGTCCTAATGAGTTCTAGGGTTTGACCTAAAACCAAATATTATTAACAACATATAATTACTTTATAAAACTCAGCAGATTAATTACATATATATTCAGAATAGTGAAATTACACAAATGCCCTTATTTGGAAAAGTGGTAGTGACAAGTCTACCCTCCTAAAAGAAATTTTGTCCTCGAAATTAGACTTAACTAGTACAAGAATGAAATCAGAAAAGGAAATGCCTCAAGTCTAGAAGAGATACGGGTATTGCTCGCGCATTTCGTCCTCTCTCTCCCAGGTCGACTCCCCTGGATAGTGATGTCTCCATGCAACACGAACCAAAGGAATGGTTTGGTTCCGCAACACCTTCTCTCTTCGGTCCAAGATCTCTACGGGCTGCTCGGGGTAGCTGAGCGTCGGACCAACCTCAATCTCCGAGTGGTCAAGTACGTGACTAGGGTCTGCCACGTACCGTCTCAGCTGCGACACGTGGAACACATCATGCACTCCCTCCAATGCAGGCGGCAAGTCCAGTCTATACGCCACTGCACCTACCCTCGCAAGAATGCCAAAGGGTCCGATGTAGCGTGGGCTAAGCTTCCCGCTTCTACCAAAACGAATCGTGCCACGCGTCGGAGAAATCCATAGGAATACTAGATCGCCAACCTAAAACAAAACAGTCTCAACACGCAGTCTAAACAAACAACACAAACCAGAAAGTAACAATCTATACCTGAAACTCAAGGGGTCTACGGTGGCTATCGGCCCAATACCGTTGTCTGTCCTGCGCCACTCGCAGTCTGTCTCTGATGAGTTTCACCTTTTCTGCTGCATCCACGACCATTTCTGGTCCTAGCAAGGCTCTCTCTCCAACGTCGTCCCAAGACAACGGTGTACGACACCTCCGTCCATAAAGAGCCTCAAATGGTGACATCTCGATGCTGGCCTGGTAGCTGTTGTTGTAAGCGAACTCTACCAGGTGCAGATGATCCTCCCAAGAACCTCCGAGATCTAGAACGCAAGTGCGTAGCATATCTTCGAGAGTCTGAATAGTCCTTTCAGACTGCCCGTCTGTCTGGGGGTGATATGCGGTACTGAACTTGAGCTGAGTGCCCAAGCTAGCCTGCAGACTCCTCCAGAAGTGGGAAGTGAAACGGCTATCCCGATCTGAGACGATGCTTACAGGAACTCCATGAAGTCTAACTATCTGTCGCACGTACATCTCTGCTAGCCTCTCTGTCGACGTGCCCACCTTGAAAGGTAAGAAATGGGCTGATTTGGTCAACCTGTCCACGATGACCCAAATCGCGTCCTTCCCTCCTGGAGAACGTGGAAGCCCTGAAACAAAATCCATGGTCACGTGCTCCCATTTCCACTATGGGATCGGTAAAGGTTGAAGCAACCCACCTGGCCTCTGCCGGTCTGCCTTTACCTGCTGGCACACTAGACACCGGGATACGAAGCGTGCTACCTCGCGCTTTATTCCATACCACCATACGTGCTCCCTCAAGTCTCGATACATCTTGTTGGCACCGGGATGCATCGAGTACTGAGAGCGGTGTGCCTCCTGCAAAACCTCCTCGCGCAGCTCCCCGCTCGGCACACATATCCTCGTGCCGTGCCGTAAAGAATCTTCATCTGCGATAGTAAAGTCGTCCGACAATCCTATCTGAACCTGTGCTCTGATACTCCTCAGAGTCTCATCATCGTACTGCGCAGCTCTGATCCTGTCCATCAGCTCGGACTGTATCTGCAATCCCCACATCTGAATCTCAGTACCGGAAACTAACACCTCAATCTCCAAGCTCTCCAAATCCACCAACAAATGTCTATCTGTCGTCAAGTACATAGCCATCGGATACCTGCTCAAGGCATCGGCGACTACGTTGGCCTTCCCTGGGTGGTACTGCAATGAGATGTCAAAGTCCTTCATCAACTCTAACCACCTCCTCTGCCTCATGTTCAGCTCCTTCTGTGTGAATACGTACTTCAAGCTCTTGTGGTCTGTGAAGATCTCCACACGCTCTCCGTACAGGTAATGCTTCCACAGCTTTAGAGCGAAGATAACTGCTGCCAACTCCAAATCGTGGGTGGGGTAGTTCTTTTCATGAGGGCGTAACTGCCTGGAAGCATAGGCAATCACCTTCCCGTGCTGCTGGAGAACACATCCCAGCCCTTTCCCTGAAGCATCACTGTAGATGGTGAAACCACCTGTCCCTGCTGGCAACGTCAAAATGGGAGCTGTCGTCAACCTCTTCTTCAGCTCATCAAATGCAGCCTGGCACTCCTCCGTCCAGACAAAATCCACATCCTTCCTAGTCAGTCGGGTCATCGGTGCCGCAATCTTGGAGAAGTCTTGTACAAACCTCCTGTAGTATCCTGCTAGCCCGAGAAAACTCCTGATCTCAGCTACCGAACTGGGGGTAGCCCACGACTCCACTGCCTCGATCTTCTGCGGGTTAACCGAGATTCCGTCACCCGATACCACATGCCCAAGAAATTCGACCTTGTCAAGGAAGAATTCACACTTAGAGAGTTTCCCGTACAGCTTCTCCCTCCTGAGAGTCTCTAAGACCAACCTCAGGTGCTCTTCGTGCTCCTCCGGGGTCTTGGAATACACAAGAATATCGTCGATGAACACCACTACGAACTTGCCAAGGTACTGGTGGAACACCTTGTTCATCAGGTTCATGAATACTGCCGGTGCATTGGTTAAACCAAATGGCATCACCATGAACTCAAACTGGCCGTATCTGGTCCGAAAAGCTGTCTTCGGCGTGTCTTCCCTCTTCACCTTCACCTGGTGATAGCCTGATCTCAAATCTATCTTTGAAAACACCCTTGCCCCGCTCAACTGATCGAAAAGATCATCTATCCTCGGTAGCGGATACTTGTTCTTGATAGTGATATTGTTCAAAGCTCTATAATCAATGCACATGCGCACCGTGCCGTCCTTCTTCGGTACGAACAATACCGGAGCTCCCCATGGTGATGAACTGGATTTGATGAAGCCTTTGTCCTGCAGCTCCTCAACTTGCTTCTTCAGTTCTGCCAGCTCGCTGTTGTTGACTCTATAGACATGTTGTGAAATGGGCTCCGCTCCTGGAACCAAATCTATAGAGAATTCAACATCTCTGTCTGGCGGCAAGCCTGGTAACTCCTCTGGAAATACATCCAGGAACTCCGCTATCAGAGGATGTGGCAACTCCTCCTCTTCTGCCCTGGCTCCGCAAAATGTGCTCCTGCTCTGTTCCGCTGCTCCTCTGACAATCTCAAACTTCGGCTCTCCTGGTGGTCTAAATAATACTCTGCCTCTAAAATAATCTATAGTAGCATGATGCCTACTCAACCAGTCCATTCCGAGTACAATATCGTACCCCGGAAGTGGCATGACGAGTAAGCTCACGCTCAACTCTCGGCCTCCTACTGACACTCTCCGGTCCTTGCAGTGATCACGGACTAGGATAATACCTCCACCAGTCGTGATCTTGCAAGTCCTAGCTAATGGTTCTGTGTCTAAATGATGTCGAAGTGCATAAGATACAGACACAAAACTATGGAAAGCGCCAGAGTCGAATAAGGTAAATACAGGAATACCATCGAGAAGAACCGAACCTGTGATCAAGTCTCATGCTGGCTCGATCTCCTCGACTGCCATGGCGTAGGCTCGCCCCTGGGGTGCACCTCTCTGCTGCTGATGCTGGGCAAACTTCTGATGTTGCGGTGGAAGTGGTCCCCTCTGTTGTTGACCTCCTGGTACGGCAGGCACCCTGTCTGATCCTCTCTGGGCGGCTGCTCCACCCTGACCTGAACGAATCGTAGGGCAATCCTTCAGCTGGTGTGTCGTCGATCCGCACGATAGACATGAGCCCAATCTCTTCCTGCAGATATCTCTAGTATGTCCCATCTTCCCGCAGTATGCGCACTGGATGGCGGGCTGGTTCTGTCGCTGTTGCTGCTGCTGGACCTACCCTCGGGCTGGTGCCTGATGCTGCTGCTGAAAGGGTCTCTGCTGTTGCTGCTGAAAGTGTGGACGCTTGCCCGGTCCCGTACTACTGTTTGCTCCTCCGGAACCATCGCGTCCCCTCTTGGGCCTGAGGCCCAAGTCGTCCTCGGCTACTTGGGCATCCATCAATATGCCCTCGTAGGTAGCTGTGCGACGTCCCGACGTGCGAGACTTGATCTCCCTTGTCAGCCCCTTTCTGAATTTTCGGGCCCTGTCTCCCGAATCTCTAATCATCGATGGCGCGAAGCGGCTCAGGCGGGAAAACTCTGCGGCATACTCATCGACGGACGAGCTCCCCTGGGCTAAGTCATGGAACTGACTCTCCAAAGCTCCCAGGGCGACATCAGGAAAAAACTTTTCTTTGAAGAGTTCCTTGAAATCCTCCCAAGTGAGTCCCCTGCGCAAGAGTCTCGGCTCCGTGCGAAACCACGTCAAGGCAATGTCGAACATCTGGCTGCCAGCGGCCTCGATCTGGAGGGCCTCCGGAAGCTGTGCCAAGCGCAAGTTCCTCTCGATGTCCTCTAGCCAATCATCGGCGTAGAGTATCCCTTCTGTCCCCTTGAACTCCCGAGGCATCATCCTCTTGAAATCCACAATGGTGCCCGGCCTCTGGTGGTGCTGATCAGGACGCTGCTGCTGCTGAGTGACTCTCTCCACAGCCTGGAGGGCCACTTGGTGAGCATTCTCCATGTTCACCCTCATCATCTCTGTCTGGGCCTGATGTGCCTCAGCCTGCACTCTCTGGGCCTCTGCCGACGTCCTCTGGGCATCGACCATGCCCTGAATCAAGGCGAACATCTGTGCCCCATCGACGGGCACACCTCCTGGATGCTGAACTGGTGGTGGTGGTGCCGTCGTAGCTGTGGGGACCCTCTGAACTGGTGGTGGAGGACCCCCGAATGCTGCAGACACTCCCACATGTACTGGAGATGTAGGAGGTGCTGCGGATGTTTGTCCGGCAGGGCGAGAGGTGGCAGACCTCTCTGAAGCTGCTGCTCCGAGTCTCTGGGACCTGGTCCTCGGCATCCTGAAGACAGATCGAAAGAATCAATTAAAGTAATAAACACGATATCATCAAGGAAGGACAGTAAATTTCTAAGGGAAAATCATGAAGAGTAGTATCATAAGAATCAGAATTTCCTAATTGTGATTGAGCATATCCTCGGCCTAAATCCTATTTCCTAAAACAGGCTCGCAGTACTACTCTAAGCGAGCACCACTACGATATTGCTCTAATGCGAATCTAGGACTAGACTACTGACCTGCATGGGCCACCACTAAAAACGTGTCACGACCCGCACCCGGAATTTGGGCATGAGTCGTGGGTACGTCCAGCCTACGCCGCAGCATCGGCGGTAGAACGCTGTCTAGGTCTCAACATATAATATACCCTGTCAATAGTCTCAACTCCGCACGGAGGGCAAAGATAATAATCCACAGTTCTATGATATACTCAATCACAAGCTAATAGAAATAATAGCACGATGAGAATAGAAAAGAGTTCTAATAAAACAACCACAATAATCCAACTCAAATCCTGGGTCTAAATGACCTCACAAAGTCATAAATAATAAATACAACTCAGTCTCAGTCTAAAACAATAATGCAGAAAAAGTAGTCTAAGAGCAGCCAGGTACGTTCTCCTCTAGGCTAGGCAACTCCTCTGGGATTTCCGGGGTGAAATCTCCCTCTAATCCTGGGCCATAATGAGTGGGGCAAAGATCCTCCAAGTCCTCTGAAAAATGTTATCCAGTCAGGATTGGAGCGAAGCACAAGCACTAACAGCAGTTTCATTAAATTGACAAAATCTATAAACAGTGTAAGAAATACAAGATGGAAATAAATGCTAGAAATGTAAATACTGGAGAAAAAATGGAAATAGGCAATGGAGCATCTAGCAATGAACAATAAATAGTGAATGCTAGACAATAAGTAGTGAATGCTGGAACAGGTGAATCTGAATAAAATAGACATCTAGCTAAGTGTTTAAAATATTAGTTTATTATGTGATCGGCTTGGGACTAGATCAGGCTGGTTATATATGATTAACTATGATTCTTGTAGGTCAGGCTAACCATATGGTTAGCTATGATGCATGTAGTGGTCAGGTTAATCATATATAACAGCTATGATGCATGTAAGATGGTCAGGCCGCACCCAACGTGAGAAGTGGGGTGAGCTATGATGCATGTAAAGGATTTGGATATGATCACATAATCTACTAATAGTTTCCCATCCCCCAGCTAGCACGATGAATTCCAATCACGACTCCTCATGATGGGGATCTAGGGTGCTAACTCGTGTATCCACAGTGTCGGAATCAAGTATGTAATACACTACAATTTATAGAAGTAATCAACAATGAAAACTGTCAGAGAATGTACTCGCCTGTGGTCCTGAGCAAAGTGTGAGGATCGATGTCCAAAGTGGGATCACAATGACCTATTTGTGGAATATAAATGTCAGATACTGAATTAAAGGAAATAACATGTTTAGCTAATTAAATGCGAGGCTTCTAGGTCATGTCTAAGTCCATACTAGGTTAACCTTGTTACTCTAGACTTTATGTTAAAACTAAACCATCTTTATATACTAGGAATTTAGTATAAATATAACTCCTATATAGATTCTAAGGTATACTTAATCCATTTAACTCTAATTTAAACTAGTACTCAAAATCCAACCTTAACTCATAAACACTATGTATTAACTAGGATACCAAGTACTTCCTGTGATACAGTAGAGAACTCACTGACCCCCTATACTTATATACCTCCTTATACTCTTCCATGTCCCTGCCTGTGTTTACTTGGTCATACCAGCCTCACACACACACAGAATTAATATACTGAGACACTACTCTCTCTCACACTCACACAGATAATTACTGATACCTATGACACTGGAAAACCCTCACACACAGTCTACATTATTAACACATAGGTAATCTCACACTCAGTATTCACAACAAACACTTGCACACACAGATTTCTTAATCCTGCACACACACAGACACTCCTAATGCCTAGACACATTGAGATACACAGGTACTCACTCTACACATACACACACAGCACTCACTCACACAGGTTCACAGTGAACTACTGATACACAATGAGGAACACAGGTATCATCTTCACACAGACATTAACACACTGAATTCCTACACAGCTACACCTCACAGCAATTGACTGCTCACCCAGGCCAAAAACTGCACAGTTCACACATAGTATACTCTCAGGTATTTGGCATACCTATACTCACTGACACAGGCTCTAACTCTTCTCACAAAATTCCTCTCTACACAAACACTATCACACAGGAACTAATACCCTGAAATTCACACAGAAAAACACTCCTAACTGATACACACAGTTCTGCTTCTAACTAAGACACAAGAACTCACACTAGAACACACACACAACACTGATATTCACACAGAAAAACACACTGGTTACATACACACACACACACACATAGGTAAACACTGATATTGAGACACAAGATACTAGGTTCTAGGATACACACTGCCCTACACTACACAGTATCAGTTAAAGACAATGATATTGTAGGTATACACTGAGACACTGTCACATGTATCCACACTGGTGTTTTAAACACAGGGACACCTATACCCTCACACAGTTTCTACTATACTGAAATCTCCCTACAGAATTGCACACAGGTTTGATATACAAGGAAACTCTAGAACTAACACACAAGATACTGCACACACACACAGTTAATACAACATCCTTCCCTACACTCATATACAATAACAATATATATAACCTATCAATCATGAAATCGTATTCTGCTAAAGGCTATTATAAGCATAAATGCTAATCTTGACCTCATCAAGACAGCTAATTGAATTAGCCTATTCTTCCTCTGTTAATCGTTGCAATCCTCAACTAATGCATCCAACATTCCCATACTGCCAATGCCTCGTGCACACATAGCTGTGTGCAGTGGTTCTACTCGAGCAACTCTCCTCACCCTCAAGCTGCTGCCCCTTAATACTGATACACTTAAGTATCAGTGCACATTAGTTAAGTGCACTGACCAATCCTCACATTTATATTACCTATAACCAACAGATACATGATTCTCCTTCACTAATATCTAGGACCAATACACTACTCTAACACAACTTATTGCTATACAACTTTGATGGCACAACAGCTAACCTCCTATCTCACATAAACCTTAACTGTATCCCAAGTTCTGCTGACTGAACTGTCAGAGCCTCTCCAATGCTGTGCTGCAGAATCTGATACTCAAAGATGCTGAAAAACCCGATACTGCACAATAAAAGAGGATCTCGACTGATACACATGCTACACAGGTACTCACAGATCCATCACCAGAATACTGAGACACAGACAGTGGTTCTTCTCCCCACTGAACTCACACACCCTCTGTTACCCGACTGTACACCAGAATCCCCACAGTGCATCTCTTCCCCACATCACACAACCCATCAATCCATATGCAATATAGTTATGTACATAGATTATGTCAAAATACGCAGAAATTATAATACAAGGATAGGCAAAAACCCTAAGGAATATTTCATCAAACACAAGGAGTACAGAAAATGGTTTTACATAAGAACATCATGAACCCTCAGATCAAACCCTAAAAATCGAAATCTAACTTACACGTATGTAATGAAATCAGTCTACAAACAAATACCTAGGGTTAGGGTTCCTGATAATTGGGAGAAATCCAAAAGTTGGTCACCAAAACCCAAATCAAACCCTAAATCGAAAGCTACACCGTAGGGTGGGTTCCTAATGGCCAATAATCGACAGAAACAGAATTAAAAGAACAAAAATAGGGTTTGTACCTATAGAGATGGGTTCTCCAATGGAAGTTCTTCTTCCCCAAGGCTTTTTGACCCACGATCCTTGCTTTCCTTGCTTTGGAGGAGGAAAATGGAATCCCTAGGGTTAGGTTTCGAAATCTGGAGTGGGGGAGATGGCTTTCTCTTATGGAGGCTAGGGTTTCTCTCTTCAGGAAGGAGAAAAGGGTTGTGGGTGGCTCCCTTTTATATTAAAACTAGGTTTAGGGTTTCAATACATAGTTTTAGGTTAAACCCCTATGTTAGGTCATGTAGAACCTAATTAACTAAGGTTTAGTCAGTCTAAGGTTTGAGGTTCAACCTAAAGTTTGAATTCTAGGGCTTCTCTAGAATTGGTCTTCAAATTAGGGTTAAGTCATTAGGGTTTGTCCTAATGAGTTCTAGGGTTTGACCTAAAACCAAATATTATTAACAACATATAATTACTTTATAAAACTCAGCATATTAATTACATACATATATATTCAGAATAGTAAAATTACACAAATGTCCTTATTTGGAAAAGTGGTAGTGACATCAGTTGATGTATCTCTACATTATGTCAGCTCTCATGATTATGTACTCATATGTGTTTGGGACGCCTTACCCATCGCATATACGATTTACTCTTTATTGTTTCTTGTGTTGATTGGATTGAGATAGGATTTGTCTGACCATATGAGTTGTTAGTGGCATGTTAGAGTCCTCACACTTGTCTTCTAGACAGTCGTGACTGTATCTTGGGGTAAATTTGTACTCAGATATACGTAACAGGCTTTGTCAGGCCTCCACTCTCCAGTATTCTGGTTCTGGGTATGACAAAATTTTAGTGTTGGCCCATGCAGGTCTATTTTTTACACTTGTGGGGGATTTATCTTGTTAGAATCTCAATCCATAATTTTGGTTCCCTTGAAATTCCTTTTACCTCGTTATCTTTTGAAATTCCTAATAAGTTGCTTGTTGATTTTTTCTTGTCAGTTATTGATACTTGGTGTCCTTATTGTTCAGGGGCATTGTTCATATTCCTGAGGATCCTCTGTCAGAATCTCATCGGTCAGTGCCAGTGGTTGGTCATCAGTCAGTTGAGGCAGCACCCGAGTCAGGGCATCCCGTGCCACCAATGCAGTCGACAGTTCGAGCAAAGGTAGTACCAGATCATCCCAATGTGCATGCACTACTAGGGATCATCATGGATATGATGGAGTCACAACAACAATGAAAACTCATTCTCCAGCAAAGTATCCAGATGTTGATGGAGCAAAGTGGGCAGGGAATGTCAGAGGTATTTAAAGCCGAGGACTTGCAGCTCGAGGAAGTACAGATTAGAGCAGGGCAGTACCAGTCGTCCAATCAGTCAACATACTGAGCCCGATCTACTGTAGAGGTTGCACGAGAGCATAAACATAGAGCCAGGAGAACCACATCAGTAGTTGAGATCATAAGAGGAATCGTGCACCCATGTCAGGCTCTTCATTTTAGCATCATTCACCAGCACCAGCATACAGTCATCCATACCAGTACTAGGAGATTCCAGTTATATATGTTCCTTCAGCGGGAAGAGAGGGCCCATGCCAATGACCTTTTATATACAGTCAGCTTGCTAGCGAAAATCTGCATGCGAGTCATTGGATTCAAAGTAAGTAATGGATGCACGACACATCATACGTATAGAGAATGAATGCACGATACACTATATAGTTCGAGCATAACATATATGCGACAGAAACACGTCCAAGATACTCAGTGTTTACATAGTTACTTCCTTCGTTACATTATATAATTGTCATAAATCATTGATGTATCGCTTGGACAGGAAAGACCGGATGGTAAAAAATGGTAAGACGAACTCAGTTATTTAATTGTGTGACACTCTTTATCTGAGACACAAATATGGTTTACATTTACTATGCCATAAAACTGATCCTAAGGCAACATTAGAAAGACAACATAGCAAGTTGGTGCACATAACGTAATAAACGTATTGGTTTTGTTGAGTGGATGATAAGCCTCCCCACCAGTGCATTCAATGTACTGATAACCCGCTAGATTACTTGCAGAGTGCATGAGTAACTCATTCAGTGCGGAGTCGCGTCGAGGCGTTGGAGCTCATTCTGGCGTCTTTGATGTGAGCGGCGGACCGGACCTTGAAGTTCACTTATACGGGACATAATGTATTGGAACATCATCATCCATTGTATTCAATTTCAAGTTGTAAACCTGAGAGCATATTTTATGGTAATAGAGAGAGAGAGCCTGAGGGATTGTAACATTTGTTCTAGCGTCGTTGTAATATACATTTCATATCAATATAGAGATCCATTTCTTATACATCTTGTGTTGTTTCAACTTTTTGCTTGAGGACTATCTGTGCGACTCTGAGAATTAGCATTTTAAATCGGCCGTTTCGGTGCTTGCCTTGCACGAGCCCAACTTAAGCTCGCGCGCATGCCTTCTCCTCGCCTTCTCGATCGCTCATATCCCCGCGATAAGCTCATTGCCTCCTCCTTTGGACGAAGATCCAACGGCTTCGACGTCGACGAAAGTCGCAGAGTTGTCCGTCGGAGAACAATCTGGGCAGAGCCTGTCGACCGCATCCCCCATCCTCGCCGAAGTGGACTGCCACTGCGGCTAAGCGAGGCCTCAACGTCGGCAAAGTCATTGCAGAAAACCACAACTGAGCGAGGCTTCAACATCGACGAGTGGGCTGATCTCCGTGGCTGGAGCGGCCGAGCGTGATGATGAGAGATTTTCGTTGCGGGAGCGGCCGAGCGCGTCTCCACGATGAGGATATCCGGTTGGAGGTTTCTGTAGAGAGAAGTTCAAAAGGGGGTTGTGATTTTTTTTGGAGAGAGAAATGAGGAGGAAAAGAAAGGGCTGACAATTTATATTTGATAAATTTTATTTAATTATTTGATAAAACTTATATTTGATCAAATTATCACTAATTTTCAGTAATTACTTGATAAGGTCACTACAACTCCAATCAACATGCACTTTCAAGAACAATCCAAACAACCGAACTCAATTTTTTTCACTTTCAACAATCATCCCAAACATCCAAATTTATTTTTCTTCCACTTTCATACATTCCAATTCTACCAATCAAACAACTTTTAGAAAGTTAAAATTTATACATACGCATCGCATACAAAATTTTAATTTTTCACTTTTATACTTTCTTACACTTTTGCGCAACCAAACAAAGCCCTCAGCATAACAACTCATCCAGTTAGGTTGGCTTACTTTTCTTTGTAACAGAGAATTTTCTCTCCTCCATTACTTCTCTTTTCATTAGAGTTCGTGAAGAACCCATTTGTGTTTTTTTTTTGTAGTTTCTCAAGTCATCTACGTCTTTTATGTTCCTTTTTCAAGTAAACTTAAAAAAAAAAAAAATTGTTAATGTAGCTGGACTAATTAAAACCCTACTCGGATCATATATAGTTGTAATAAGAACTAAAGCGACAAAAGTTATATTTTTAATAAATAATAATGCTAATGGGATATCAAAATCTGACCAAACCTTTGTGTTGATCTATACTACTATATAATTTTATAATTTAAAAAGTTGGCTTTATTTTGAATTTTTCTTGTCCTAAATATATTCTTAACTAACTCTAATTAAAATCTATCATTAAATTTGATGAGGACAACTAGATAATTATATATATAAAATTTAAAGAAAAAAAATTAGTTTGTTCTTTTGGTACATTTTGCTCTTCCTAAGTATAGAAATTTTTAATTAAAGGATGATTAAAATACGTGCAATGCACCTACATGTATACTAATAATATTAATACCATAAAAAGTTTATTTTTGTTCACTCACCAAAACTAGGATACGTTAATCCTTCCATTCAAGGATTACCATGTGTCAAATTACGGATCGAAACTACTATGGATGTTCACAAAATTACTTTCAAAGTGGTTTTAGGTTGCATACATTTAACACGTGGTAATCCTTGAATGAAAGGGTGATTATAATCCTAATTTTGAAGGGTGAACAAAAATAAACTCTACAATAAATCCATACATGATCAATACGTAACCGACCACACTATAAATCAAGAAAGTATTCTTTAATAGAAAGCCTACTATAAGATAAGGTGGTTGTAGAGAATGCAATAGATAAACATGTATCACATGTCATAAATTTAAAATTCGAGAATAACCTTTTTTTTTTTTTTTTTTTTTTCCTTCTCAGCCTTTACTTTAAAGATGAAAACAAAAGTGATAAAGTGTTGTGAGTGGAGAAGAGGAACATAGGGGTAGGATAGACACCCCCACGTCATCTCCAAAACTCCTCCGGCTCTTTCGCCTCATACTTCTATCCGCATAGTACATGATTATGCGGTCATTTCCCGCGAGGGAGGAAAGAGCGGACCCAACGGCCAATCTTGTCGCGTAGCGACCAATTGGGTGTCAGTGGGCAGTTTCGAAACATGCAAGCATGTAAACTAACGGGGACCACTCGAGCCCCCTTGGGCCCACACTCTCCTCACTGGGTGCGGATGTGGGCCAAATTTAGTAGGTGAAAGCGAGCAGACAAAGAAAAAATTTCAATGAAGTGTGTTCCAGCTGGCACCTGACGTGGCACCGCTAGGGAGAAACAGCAGTTCAACTGTTGAATTGAAAATTGTTATATGAACACATTTTTTTTGACACACCTATGGCAATACTGATGTGCGTTATTGGATGTCAAAAAAATATTAAAAGAAATAAAATAATTAAGGTCCAAAAACGTACAGTCACATCAGTGTGACGATAAAATGTGTCAAAATAAGTGTGTTCTCATAGCATTATTAATTTAAATTCAGGTAAAATATGATTTGAGTCTCGTTCTTACGATAGACTTTACTCATCTAAACGAAGATCGAAACTCAAATATTGAATAGTATACTAGATCCAGCCTCAAAATATTCAAAATTTGAGAGAATCTTGTATAATAATAAAAGAAATTGTATAATATTCAAAAAAATTAGTTTGGGTCTCCATACGATCATCCAAAATCAAATCAACCTTTAGTGCGAATCCAAATTCCCTTTTGGAGAAATCAGTGTTTTGAAAAACGGATCGGACCTTGAATCGATAACTTTTTGGGTCCGGTTAAATATTGACCCACAATTTTTTACAAAATCGATTGTAAATAAATTTTTTTTTGTAAAAATTAGACTTAAAACATTTAAATTAACCTAATGGTTGAACTAATTTGATTCGATCCAGTGTCCTGTCCGAATTGATCTTTGGTCTGATTTTAAAAACACGAAAAAAATAAACTTAAATTTTGAATAATACACGATGATGAAATAAAATAATCTAATAAAATAAACAAGCCGACAAAACCGCACGTGGCTCGGGCGTTCGGCTTCGGCAGCGAGTGGCCATTTAAGAAAACGCTCAACCTCACGCCACGTAACCGCGGGCCCCACCGATGACTTAATGCTTGTCCTTCTTGCGATCCCATCCCACACTTTATTATGTGATATGATATGATTTAAAACAAAGTGAACAGGAAACTGATCAATAAAATAAATAGATTTGTGCTCTAATATACTTAATTGTTAATAAATAGAGATTAGGCAAAACGCAAAAAAGAAGAGTTGTGTGTGTCTCGGGAAAGCAAGTTCTGGCATCTCCTGCTGTACCACTAGGAAATATATATATATATTAATCAATTGGGTTTTAGATGTTAATTATTTCTAATGCGGACCCAACCTACTTAATTTTATAAGATCCAATTGAGCCTAAGATGGGGAACATCCTCGACCTAACGATTCCATACGGACCATGTGACCACTCTACCCTCGAATGTCCGAAAACACCCTCCAATCACAGGGAAAAAGTGGGGAGAAATTAGTATTTTGAGGAGGGACAGAAATGTAAAGAAAGATTCAAAGTAGCTTGTTGGCCGAAGGAAGTGCATGCTTGCCACACCCACACGTGTGGCTCACGCCAAGCGAGGTATACAGAGCCACGTGATAGCCTACTACTCACTTCTTCCGAGTGATTTCCCAAATGCCGAACAGCTGTCAACGCGTATAGCCGCTGCATGCACGGAGAAAACAGTACGACCCTCCCCCACCAAAATATCGCTCTGGCTAAACTTTAGCTTGGTACTCTCAACTATTTCAATTTTCCAAATCGATAACATCAATTTTAACATACCAGACTTATTCTATCATATATTATGCTACTATTCTATTACATATAAGTTCCGGTCAATATAAAATAAAAGAGAAATCTAAATATAGTATAATAAAAAAATATATATATGATCGAATTAATCTGACAGCAGATCTGTTCTCCAATTTCAATATGTATCAATGTAATACTCTAAAAATAATAATGAAACTATCCCTCCCCCTCTCTCTTCCCCTCCAGCAGCAACAACAACGACAACGAAGATGGCGGCGGAGCAAGTGCATGGCAGTGACAACCCGCAACAACACCCTATGGCTACAACACGTGGCGTAGAAAGGGGGTAGGGTCGGGGTAGAGGACGATTGTGGGGTGGTTCAGCAGGAGTTTCGGGGTTGGGGGCGGGGGCGGGGGCGGCTGCGGGAGTGGTGCAACCGGGTGTAGGCGGAAGAGGGGAGTTGGGCTGGGAAGGAGGACAATTTCGTCATTATTTTTTTTGGAGTATCAAGTTGATAGCAATCAAAGTTTAGGGTATCAAGTTGAAAATTTTGAACAGTTGAGGGTATCATGTTATAATTTAGCCTAATTTTTAATTTTTAATGCTTTCTGTTTTTAGTATTCAAAAATGCTATTATATTATAATAAAAAAAGATGTTGGCCTCTTTCATTATATAACCTCTAACATGACAAACATGATTAATTTTAATATGAACATTAATATAAAAATTAATATTCAATTTAACATTCAAATGAATATTAATATTAATATTAAAATTAATATTAACATTACAAAATTTGGGTGATGATTTTTTGGGTCAAAATTTACCATAACAGATGCCACATAATAGAATATGATATAACCCAAAAAATTTGGTGGATGAATAGCAGAATTGTTTTATATTTCGTTTCCGGTTAAAAGTCCAATAGTTGGTAAAAATGAAGTTTGTAGTTTGGTTTCACATTAGATCATAAGATATAGATAATTGAAATTTGTTCAAACCTTAATTTTTTTTTAAACAATTAGAACTTATTCTTACGATAATTTAAATTGATTAGCTCTTCATTCAACAAATTAATTTTTATTGTCTTCATTGTGACAAATCCATATGGCAAGGAGTTACTTACCAACACACCCAACGTCTTCAAAATTTTCGGCAAAAAAATCAAAAACAACAAGACCTAAAACTCATCGTCCATCACGAACTTCATAATCAATAATTAATTGATGATGCCCTGAACCTCGTTCAAATATTACAATACCAAGACCTCATCCATATACTTCGAGTTGAGGAATAAAAAATGTCTTGTTCCCAAACGTCTTCCATTTATATTGTGAATTCATCCTCTTGTAATACTTTTGCTGAACTTTTTGTGAAAAAGTGTTTAAATACCGAATCGTCCAGCCATTGACAGATGAATCCAACAGCCTTCTAATTGATCATTTTTTAGCCATCAACAGTCTTGTTCGTTGGCTTGGCATTGTTAACTTCCAACGGACCATGCAAAACTATATATTAAAGTCGATCCTCCATCATTGACTTATACATAACAAAGTTCCCTCATGAAAGGGTAACCATATGTGTGCTAATCTTCTTCGTATCGTAGACATGGTTGTACCTTCTTTCTCTCGAACCTTAGAGCTCTATACCACTATGAAGAGATGAAATGCCAAATAAACAATACCAACATCCACTCAGAATATAATAAACCCCAACCTCTACGAAAGAACCAAGACAGAAGAAACACAAGTATATGCGGTGACTTTATCTATGGACAAATTCCAATCTTATATTTCTTACTAATAAAAATTGATTACAATTATGTTGAACCCATTGTCACAAAGTTCACCCACTACCAAAATATGAAGAAATAGCGACGATTTTAGCGACGTCGTAATAAAACGTTGCTAATGTTAAAGATTTTACCGACTCCAAAAATAAACGTCGCTATACGTCGTTGTTGGCGACGCATAGCGACGTTTAGCGACTGAACTTGAGTTTTTTTTCAAAGAATAGCCGCTATAAGCTTCTTTGCGCTAAACGTCACTGATTTTTTCGATTTAGCGACGTTTTTACAGACATTGCTTGTTTTTTAAATAGCGACTTCGCTAACGTCACAAAAATTTTCAATTAGCAACGTTCAATTTAGATGTCGCTAAAAATTTAATATAGGTTTTGAGTTTTTTTTTTTTTTCCCCTCATTCTCTCGATCTCTCCCTCTCCCTCCTGCACCCCTCGCCCAAGCGACCCCCCTCGCCCCCTTACTCCGGCGACCTCGACCCCTCTCGACTCCTGCAACCCCCAACGGCCCCCTGCCCCGGCGGCCCTCGGCCTCGACGACCCGCTCAGCCCCCTGCCCCTGCGCCCCTCAGCTCAGACGACCCCCCTCGCTCCCCCCTCGACTCCGATGACCCCCTCCTCAATCAGAGGGTCAGGTAACCCTAATGTAAACACCCGAATTTTTCAGAAATTAAAATATAAATTTTTAGAATTTTTCTATAATTTTTAATAATTAAAATAAATATTCTTCAAAGGATAAATATTTTGAGGATTAAATTAAATATTAAAATTAATTATATTTTTGAGTGTAAAATAAATAATTAGTTATAGTGTAATTTTTTCTGAAATTTATTGGACCCAAAAACTATTTTTAAATACCTAAAAATATTATTTTTAAATAAACCAGAATAAACCGGTTTAAACCATCCTGAACCAAACCGAACCAAACTAATATAAACACTAAATAAACCAACCCAACCTTAGTGGGTCGGATCTAAACCCGACCCGACCCATCAACCCGAACCCGACCCGATTACCCAACTCTATAGTAACTGTAGAGAAATTTAATCCCTCGACTCCAACCGCCGCCGCGACTTCAACCGCCGCCCCTACCCCTTCATCTCCCCCACTGGACGCCGACCTCTCCGATCCCCTTCCAGTAACCGCTGTCGCCGCCCTCTACTATAAAACCCATGCCACCACCGACTCCACCACACTGATCTCCTCCACGAGCCACCGCCTCTTCACCCCGAGCCACTGCAACTTCTCTCATCCGCCGCAACACCGAGCTCCCCTCCGGCGAACCCCAAGCGTCCAGCGACGACTCCTTCGCCGTGACCCGACGACGGTGACGTCGACAAGCAACCGCAGCAGCATTGCCACCCCGCAGTCACCGCGCCGCCTCATCCACGTGTAGTTCAGTCGATTCCGACCCCTGTTCCGGTGAGCTTTTCATCCTCCTCGCTGTGTCAATTTTTGATCGGTCTGTTACGACAAGTTCGCTGTGTAACCCTCTCGAATCCCGTGTAATTTGATTGGGGTATCGTGTCCTATGTCGATCGCAAACCACGACGCAAAAATAGGAAACATATCTCAATTTTGGACTACGAAAACGGTCCCGAACTCACATGTTCATGGCTGTTTTACGTCCAACCTATTTTATAATTCAAAAATTAACTTGAACAATAATTTAGATAATGTAAAACCCCTATTCCTAGAAACCGTATATGACCTTTTAATTATTAATTTAATTATAGTAATTAGTGGCTAATTAGAAGAAATAAATTTTTATTAATTTTTATTTTAGCTGTTGGTGAACTTAGAAGATTTATGGGGCCATTAGAAATTTTTTCGAATTTATTCCATGTAGGAGACCCTTTGGGCAGTTGCTAGCTTAATGGTATGCATTAGTGTAATTCTAAATTTTTCTATGAGTATATACGTATATATAAATATATATATATATATACATATATATTTAAAGGAAAAAGAAAGAAAAAGAAATGGAAAAAGATTAGAAAAGAAAATAGATTTTTAAACCATTATTGGATCCCTAATGGATCCTTAAACCCATTCCTAACATCCTACCCGCCCATGGGAACCTCATACACCCGTGAACCATTAGGCATGCAGCCCCTTTGCTATTAAGCACAGCAAAAGCCACCAGCCCCCTTAGTAATAGAGCCCAGCAGCAAACCAAATAACCCCCCCCCCCCGGCGAGTTGAACGACCGGACCCCTCTCTTTATCTATATATAATGTCCTCTTCATCCTAAAATCCTAACCCTAGATCATCCAATATCTTCCTCTTTCCATCTAGACCTAGAGAGCGACGCCACCGCAGCCAGAGAACCGCATCAGGCCGTCCAAACCGACCCCGGCGACCGCGACCCTGCGCACCCCGTACACTGCAGAATTCAGCAGCGAGGTACCTGTGTTCCCGCGCAGTTTTCTGTCACCTCGCTCAGCCAAACATCATCCCGTCTTCACCGATACGCTCACCCCTTAACCCTCTTCCATATCTGTATGATAGTAGACCTCGAACAATGCGTAACCATAGACAAAAATAGCGCCAAAGTTGGCAGAAAAAGACCAATTTCTGGGATCGTAAAAAACTGCGGTGATTACCTATGTTCCCGGATTCGTATCTCCCACCACAGAGATCCAAATTTGATGATTCTTTTTGGTATGCAGAGACCACTTGACCTAGTTTAATTTCTGTCAAATAACCCTAGATTATTAACTGTTGTAGGTAGAATTAAATTCGTTAGAAAACCCCGTAAACACACTTTTTCTAGATTTTCAAAAGTTGTGAAACGGAGCACGCCCCGCCAAACGGGATCGCCCCGCATTGTACCAAGTGTACCAAACAGTACGCACAGTGTACCCGGACACGTGAGAGTTTAAAGAAACTGATTCGGACGTGTGTGCACGCCAAAATCAGCCCGTATCCGCGGACAAATCCCTTGTCGTAACTTTTGCGAAAGTCGCACGCATTTTGTGCACGCTCGTCAGATTGCGACGAAACTTGTGCCACTGGACTCATGGTTACGCGCTGGTCCTGTGACCCAATTTTTACGCAATTCTGAGACAGTTAACCAAGTCGCCAATTGGCGGGCCCCACGGTTGACTTTTTGGACGAAATTGTGTTCGGTCCATCGAAATCCACATTTGGATATACCGTTGGGTTCGTATTGATATCTAGAGTTTGTTTGACCTATAATTTATCCCATTTAGAGACCTTTACCCTTGACACGTTTTTTGGTGCAAAGTGGGCCACACATGGACTCCACTTTTATCCGAAATTACCGTTTTGCCCATGTGTCCAAATTGGACGAAAGAGAAGTGCTTTTTAGCTATTTTGCTCATTCCAAAAATGTTGGTGGTGTGTATTTCTGTATCCTAAGACGTTTGTTCGGAGCCATTAGTTTCTGATTCCGTGTCCTTGACATTGGACGCTTACACTTTACAGATTTTTTGCAAGGCAAGTATACCTTGCAATTGTACTGTATTTACATTCCATATGAGACATGCATATTTATTTCTGTTTATTTTAGTTCATTTATTTTAACTGTTATATAAATTGCGCGTCCAAGGAAACTTGGGTGCAACGACGGTGTCGTCGTACTATGTTTTTATTTATGTATATGCATTGGACCTACTTTATGAGACTACCCCATTATCATGAGACATTTATGTTTCATTGGCCATGACACTATTCTTACACGAGTGTGAGTCACATGTAGGACACGGACTTGCCTACTCGGCTGGCCACTGGTACGTATAGGTCGTACGGCGGATAGGGATAACTGCCGATAGAAACTTTGCATGCTAGTAGACCTGGCAGTTACTAGAGGTTTATCGTATCATGGACATGATATGTTTAGAGCATGGGATGGGGAGAACAACAAGTAAGGCATTTGGGTTCCTTTGCACTTTTCTTTTTATGTAACCCGTACGCTCCGTCGGAGATACGCGGTCGTGATGACCCCTATACTACTTGGCGGCATCTGCCGTTCAAAATACGACATGCTTTGTAGGCCCCTGATTATCTGAGAGAGTCATGCCAATCCCATTTTATGGCCAGATAGCCCACTTGTTAGAAAGTTGTTCTCAAACTGCATTCACATAGATGGTTAGGCGACCAATTGGATGTTTACATTTCAGTACTTTATTGGCATATTGATATGTATCTTGTTACGTCCCTCTGAGGACCTGGTACCTTTCCAGATATAGATGAGCAGGAGTATCCGCAGGAGTATGGACCTGGACCTGACGCTACTTATCAGTCTGAGGAGGTCTTACCTTCGGATTATAAGTGATTCATTGCAGCTGTTTAGAGATTCTAGTTGCTATTCTTTTCGAGACATTATTCTGATATTAGAGTTTATTCTTTTCTCTCTTTAGTAGTTTTGGTATAGTCGATTTGCAGTGGATTTATTTCCACCCGACTATCATACTTTGAGATTGCTTATTTGATATTCAGTTATTGATTTCCATTTATCTATTATTTGTGTTGTGGATGAGATATAGATTGCGTGTGACTTGTTGTGACAGTATATTACCACTGTGGATTGGATATTCATGTACAACGTACGTGTGTATATGATTTCCATATATTGGAGTTCGTATACATATGGCTGGCGTGTTACGTATTCCTCGTCCTACGTATTTTAGGACTGGAACGTGACAGATAATATAACCGAGTTTTAAACCCTGTAATTAGTTTATTTTAATTTGTTGTAATTTATGTTTTATTCATGGGTGAAGTTGACCAAAATCTTGGCTATTTAAACCCAAATTCTTCCGAAACTGGGTGCATCCCGCTAAACGAGGCGACTTCGTCATGTGTAAATTTTACCGAAAGGTGCGTATCGTCAACACGGATATGTAAAAATTCGTGAAAGTTGATTTGCATGTGCGTGCACACCGAAATAAACGCGTATCCGGCAAAATTACTCCGTATCGGGCCTGTTCTGAAATTCGTTGCAACTTTGTGTGTGCTTGTCGTTTCGAAACAAAACTTGCGCCATCGGATTCGTAGCATTACGCTGGTCCTGTGACCCAAGTTTGGTTCGATTCTGAAAACGTTGACGAAACCCCGTATCGTGGGTCCCATGGCTCCACTTGACGGGCAACTTTGGGATTGGCTCACCGAAATTAAGTCCTGGACATTCTGTTGTGTTCGTATCGTCGTTCTGGACTTGTAGCTACTAAGTTTAATGAATTTAGAGAACTTTGTCTCTGGCACATTTTTTGGTGCGAAGTGGGCCACTATAGACCCTGCTTTGACCAGAAACTGTCAATTTTGTCCTCTTGTGTCCAAATTGGACTTATGGATAGGCAATCATAGCTATTTCATGTCTTCTGAGAATGATGGTAATGTTTATTTCAGCATCCAGAGGAGTACCTGAAGATCTCGCTGTGACCGAAGTAATTGGAGGAATTCAAACCCCAAATAAGTGTACCTTGCCAAACTTGCAGTACTTGCTTCATATTATTTCTTGATTTATGTTTGTAATGTATCTGTTCAACCTAGGACCGTGAGACGTTGCTTAGCGTCCGAATTAGATTCGGATGTCGACGCCGTACGCGGAGTCATGTAACGTCACATAGAAAGTTAATATCGCGATCCTATATATTTTTGTGCTTGCATTATCAAGTACTTCATACCATAGGACACCTGACACTATTCATGAGACAGAATCTTTCCTGAGTTATGGTGATTCTGTATAGAATTACATGATTCGTGACATAGATATTACATATACATAGCTATCATTATGACTAGCTGCATTAGTTAGAGGTCATAATCTTGCGTGTTATGGACATGAGACGTCGTGGACATGAGACGTGTGATTACATTGGATGGGAAGAGACACACAGGCTACAGGCTGATTATATATATATATATATATATATATATATATATATATATATATATATTATTACGGTGCCGTGGCCACTACAGAGCTAGGCCTACTACGTGATATCACCGCTACCAGCTCCCCGACACAAAGCTTGTAGTGGTCTCAGCCTGAGTTCTGGTGATGCTATCATTTAGAAAACACATAGTTGGCTACATAGTTTGCCCTATTGATATATTTTATATACTGTATTTATTTGGCTTGAGTTATTCTTGTACCTTGTTATGTCCCCTGAGGACCTGGATCCGGATTATGTCCCCAGGTTTAGCAGAGGAGATCTACAGGAACAGACGCTGGAGCAATACTAGTACCAGAGGATGAGGTGATGCCAGAAGATTTCTCCTGAGTATTTGCTTTATATACTCAGTCTTTTCTGTTCTTGATACTCTAATTCATGTCTCGTGGATTTCTGTATTAAACTCATTATCGGGTTGTTCTCCGAGACATTTTATTGATACTTGTTGAATTATATATCTCTTTGATTAGTTGATATTTGAGTTAAGTTTATCTTCTGTGGATGAGATTATAATTAGACTGTGACTTGTATCATAGACCTTTATTGTTGTTTTACAGCTTAAGTACACTCTAATGGGTCCATTAAATTGGGTGTGTCCATTGGAGTGTGCTGCTGGCCATTGCCACGTGGCTAGTCCCTCAGTATTTTGGGATTGGGACGTGACATTGTTTTTTGGTGGTCCATGCAGGTCTACGACTAAATTGTTTCAGTTTCAACTAAGGAACTGAGCAAGCCTGCGACAAGGATAGGATAAGTTATAGGATCTCACCTACTTGATTGAATTGTTCTTGATCTATATATCGGATTTGAATTAATTTTTTTTGACTTGCATCCTGCCTTGATTTTCCTGTGCGCCTTTTATAGTTTATTTTGGATACAGAGTAATGGATCCACCAGCAAGCGACGAGACTCCTACAAGAACACCACAAGTGTTATGGTTACCCACGAAAAAGAAGTGACACTAGTAGCTGATAGCAGCCAGCTCAACAAAATAATCAACCAGATCAGCACGCCTCAAGATTTCGGCGAGACGACATTCCACCTCCGCCGAAATTCATACCACCAATGCCCATATTTCCACAAGGGCAGGCTATAGACGGGCAACAGATATTTTAAATGTTTTATGCAATGATGCCAGCCCAACAGCAGGTTCAACAAGAGGCTCAGCATCACAAGGCAGAGAATATAAGAAACGTTATAGTGATCGCATTGGAGCAGGCAAACCCATCAGCTAGACGGCCATCAACGGGATCTATTACCAATTTTTGCCAACTGAAGTCCCGTACCTTTTCAGGCAAGGAGGAGCCCACTGAAGTTCATGAGTGGCTCACAAACACTGTCACGCCCCATTCCCAAAATACCGAGGGACTAGATACGTGGCAATGGCCAGCAGTACGCACCGATGGACAAACCCAATTTAATGGATCCATCAGGGCATACTTAAGCAGTAAAATTATGTCTACGACAATCATGGCACAACTAATCTCATCCACACAAGATATGAAATATGTTCCACAGAATAAATAATGAATGTAAATCATCAGCTAGTCTCACAAAGTACTTCGGGGAACAACCCGATAAATATCTGATACAATGGTTCAACAGACCAGAAATAAATGACTGAAATAAATAAATAAATAAATACTGAGCATGAACATGGATGCTCAGGAAAAGTCTTCGGCTAACACCTCATCCTCGGATGGCGGTACAGCTCCTAGATCAGCTCCTGCTCCGGTCCCGTATACCTCGGGATAGATCTCGTCCTCAAATCCTGGGGACATAATCCGGATCCAGGTCCTCAGGGGACATAGCAAGGTACAAGAAAGCTCAAGCCAAATAAATGCAGTGCAGCAGATAATGAAATGAATAGGGCAAATAAGTAACCATCTAAGTGAAAATGCAAGTGAGAGCAGCACGAGTACTCAGGCTGTGCCACTACAAGCTCTGTGTCGGGGAGCCGGTAGTGGTAATAACACGTAATGTGCCTAGCTCTGCTACGAGAGTCTACGGCCTCACAATAGTAGTAGATATATATAGAAAATAGCCTGTAGCCTGTGTGTCTCTCCCCTCCCCATGTAACCAAGCATATCATGACCATAACGTCTCATGTCCATGTCAAGCGGGATCATCACTAATGCAACAAGTCATATGTATCTATGAATATAGTATCTCTGTCAAGTCCTGTATCCTATACAGAATCACCACGAATATCTCGAGAATATCCTGTCTCATGAACAGTGTCAAGTGTCCTAGGTCGTATGGTATTTCATAAGACAAGTACGAGAATATAAGTGTCATGCATGTCCATCTCTAAATGACAGTACCCAACACTGCCTACAGTGTTGACACCCGACTAATAATCGGACGCTAAGTACGTCACACGGTCCTAGGTTGAGCATGCACATCAATATAAATAAAGCAAGGAAAATATATAACAATACTGCAGAGTTTGGCAATGTACACTTGCTTGATGTTTGAATATCCATACTCGTCCTGGTATCAGTGGATCATGTGGGTACTTCTCCAAAAGATGTAATAAACATCATCAACCGTCTCAGAAGATGTCAAATAGCTAGAAATGCCTGTCCTTACGTCCAATTTGGACACAGGGGCAAAAAGGACATTTTCGGGCCAAAGCGGGTTCCATATGTGGGCCACTTTGCACCAAAAAGCGGGTCAGGGTCAAAGGTCTCCAAATTCCTCAAACTCAGTATCTACAAGTCAGGAACGATGATACGAATCCAACGGAACTTCCAGAATTGGATTCCGATGAGCCGATCACAAAATTGCCCGTCAAGTAGAGCTTGTGGGGCCCACGATACGCAATTTTGTCAACGTTCTTAGAATCGGACCAAACTTGGATCACAGGACCAGCGTATTGCTACAAGTCCGATGGTGCAAGTTTCGTCTCGATCCGACGTGTGTACACAAAGTTACAGCATATTCCAGAAAGGACGGATACGGGGCGTTGTCGGCGGATACGCGTTGATTTCGGTGTGCACGCAAATCCGAATCAATTTCTGTGAAATCCCACACGTCCATATCAACGTCGCGCACATTTTGGTAAAGACCGCGTGCGACTAAGTCGTCCCATTTGGCGGGGCGCACTCAGTTCCGGGATGAAACAGGGTGTTGTTTTCCTGTTTTTGGATCGCGGTGTACGATCACCACAGGATGCGATGCACCGAACGGGTTGCACGGACACCGAGAGGGTTATACAGTTTACGCGTAGAAACTGACGGAATCGAAAATGGAGTTACGAGGCGAGAAAAAACGATACCTGAATAGGGCTCCGTGAACGCTGAATTCCATGTGTCCGAGAGTCAACTTCGTGTCCTGGGACCGAGTTGTTGTGTCCTGGCGTCCAGACTAGGGTTCGGGGTGCGGCCGGAGAACTGTCGGAGGGTAGCTGCTCTGGTCGGCGAGGGGCGGCTCGTCGGCGAGAGCGGAGGGGAACGTCGGCCGGTCGGGGTGCGGGGTCGGCCTGGAGGAGGTTGCACAGCCGACTGTGCTTGGGGTCGCTGCACCGAGGGTCGGGGCTTGCGCTGGCCGGAGCGGGGCTCGGTCAGTCGACGGATATCGCGGTATCGGCGGAGCGGTGAGGTCGGCGGGGCTGGGTCGACGACCGCGGGTCGCTGGGCGACAGCGATGGGAGGCGTCGGGGTCAAGGGTGCAGGGGCTGGCGGTCTCGGCGTCGAGCGGGCGGCGAGGGGTTGAGATGAGGGTCTCGACGGCAGAGGTGAAGAAGGTGGCGGGGGTGATTAGGGCTACACGGATCCCGAGGGGCTTTATACGGCACCGCCGGGTCAGAACAGTATTTTCGACCCGGTTTAGGGATTTAGGGTTCGGGTTGAGCGGATCTCGGATTGGGCAGACCCAATCCGACCCGGTTTGGTTCAAGTTTGGGTTTGGTTTAATTATCTAATAGTTTTAAGGATTAAAACGCTACTCCGGAGTCCAATAAATTCACCAAAAAATACCACATGTCCGGTTTTCCATTTTACATCATAAAATCTTATTTTCATCTTATTTTAACACCAGTAAACTGTATTTAAAAATCCTTAACTCCCAATTAACTTGGTTCGTCTTCCAGAAAATACCGAAAATATATTAAAAAATTATTCTGAAAAAATAGGGCGTTTACAATCTTCCCTCCTTAAAAGGATTGCGTCCTCGCAATCAAAGAATAAGCTACTAAAGAAAGAATTATGGAAATACAAGGTGGCTTAGTTTACAACTGCCTCCTCAAACAAGTGGGGGTAACGTTGGCGCATACTATCTTCTCGTTCCCAAGTCGATTTGCCAGGAGAATAATGTTTCCAAGCTACACGAACCAGTCTGATTGTCTGTCCCCGCAATATCTTCTCACTGACATCGAGGATGCCAACTGGTTGTTCTTCATATCTCAAGCTTGGGCCTACTGCGATCTCCGAATGATCGACTACGTGACTTGGGTCGGTCACGTACCTTCTCAGCTGTGAGAAGGTAATGCAAGACGATAAGCCATCTCACCAACGCGCTCTAGAATGTCAAATGGCCCAATATACCTTGGGCTCAACTTGCCTCTGCTCCCGAATCTGATAGTACCACGAGTGGGCGAAATCCTCAAGAATACATGCTCTCCTTCTTTAAACTCTAGGGGACGTCTGTGCGTATCTGCCCAATGTTTTTGTCTGTCCTGAGCTGCTCGTAGATAATTCTGAATCTGTTTCACCTTCTCCACTGTCTGCGTTACCAATTCTGGACCCAGTATTTAACGTTCACCAACGTCACTCCAACATATAGGCGATCTGCACTTCCTTCCGTATAATGCCTCGAACGGTGCCATCTGAATGCTGGCCTGATAACTGTTGTTGTAGGAGAACTCCACCAAATACAAATGATCTTCCCAAGATCCTCCAAAGTCTAGCATACATGATCGCAACATGTCCTCCAAGATCTGAATGGTGCACTCCGATTGGCCATCTGTTTGCGGGTGGTAAGCCGTGCTGAATTTGAGTCTGGTGCCAAGACTCTCTTGCATGCTTCTCCAGAAATGAGATATAAATCTCGAATCTCGATCCGATACAATACTAACCGGCACTCCATGTAACTTGACGATTTGTCGCATATACATGTCGGCTAGTACCTCTGTGGACTGTCCAACTCTAAATGGCAAGAAATATACCGATTTAGTGAGTCGATCCACTATAACCCATATTGTGTCTCTTCCGGTGGGGCTCCTTGGAAATCCGGTGACAAAATCTATCGTGATATGCTCACACTTCCATTCTGGTATAGGAAGCGGCTGTAACATACCTGCAGTCCTCTGATGCTCTGCCTTTACTTGCTGGCAAACTAAGCATTTAGCCACAAATCTTGCAATCTCCCTTTTCATTCCATGCCACCAGTAATACTGCCTCAAGTCTCGATACATCTTGGTTCCTCCTGGGTGACCAGAGTACATAGAGCTATGTGCTTCCGTTATCAACTCATGCCTCAATTCTCCATTTGGAACGTACAGGCGATTTCCAAACCTCAATGTCCCGTCTTCATGTATGCGAAGTCCTGTCTGCATGCCTGCTTCTGTCCTCTCCTTCAACCTTCTAAATCTAGCATCGGTGGGCAATGCCTCCTTAATCTTCTCCACGAGTGATGACTTAACTTCAAGATTAGCCAGTAATCCACTCTGTCCTGGTAAGACAACCTCTATCTGAAGCTCCTGTAGATCTCTCAATAACTCGGGCTGCATCGTCAAGAAATAAGCCGTAGGCTTCCTGCTGAGTGCATCTGCAACGACATTCGCCTTTTCCGGATGGTACTGCAGATCTATGTCAAAATCTACCATCAATTCAAGCCAATGCCTCTGCCTCATGTTAAGCTCCTTCTGAGTATATATATACTTCAGACTTTTGTGATCTGTAAAGATGTCTACTTTCTCCCCATAAAGGTAGTGCCTCCAAATCTTCAATGCAAAGATAACTGCTGCTAACTCCAGATCGTGTGTTGGGTAGTTCTTCTCGTGGACCTTCAACTGTCTTGATACATAAGCAATAACTTTGCCATGTTGCATTAAAACACATCCTAGTCCACTACCTGATGCATCACTGTAAACAACAAAACCTCCTGACCCTGAAGGAAGAGTCAAGACAGGTGCTGTTGTTAATCTTCTCTTCAATTCTTCGAAGGCCTTCTGGCAGTCTTCTGTCCATATAAAGTCCTGGTCTTTGCGTGTCAGCTTCATCATCGGTTCTGCAATCCTTGAGAAATTTTCTACGAACCTTCGGTAATATCCCGCGAGTCCGAGAAAACTTCTCACTTCTGCAACTGATGTGGGTGTAGGCCAAGTCTCTATTGCGCAACTTTCTCTGGATCCACTGAAAGTCCTTCTCCTGAGATGATGTGTCCCAAGAAAGGCACTTTGTCCATACAGAACTCACACTTACTGAGTTTGGCGTATAACTTCTCCTGTCTCAAGGTCTCTAACACGATTCTTAGATGCTCCTCGTGCTCTTCATGGCTCTTGGAATATATGAGAATGTCGTCGATGAACACAACCACAAACTTATCTAAGAACTGATGGAAGACTTTGTTCATTAGACTCATAAACACTGCTGGCGCGTTGGTTAAACCAAACGGCATTACCAAGAACTCATAATGTCCATACTTGGTCCTGAAAGCTGTCTTCGGTATGTCTTCCTTCCTTACTTTGATCTGATGATAGCCGGATCGAAGGTCAATCTTCGAGAATACCCTTGCACCACTCAATTGATCGAATAGATCATCAATGCGTGGTAAGGGATACCTGTTCTTGATGGTCACAGCATTCAGTGCCCTGTAGTCAATGCATAACCGTACTGTTCCATCCTTCTTTGGCATAAATAATATGGGTGCTCCCCAAGGTGAAACACTGGGCCGAATGAAACCCTTCTCCAGAAGGTCGTCAACCTGTTCTTTCAACTCCACTAACTCCTTAGGTGCTAGTCGATATACTGATGAAGTGATAGGCTCTGCTCCTGGAGTTAAGTCTATTGTGAATTCTATTTCTCGATCAGGCGGTAAACCTGGAAGATCATCAGGAAATACATCCACAAACTCAGATATGACTCTTGGGTAACCTGTCTCCCCTTCTACAGACAGTACCCTAAGAGTAGGCCGAACTCCTTGCTCTACTGCTCCTCGAAGAAACTCGAATTCTGGATGTCCAGGCGATCTAAATATAACCTTTCCAAGCCGACAATCAAGAGTCGCATGATACTGACTTAACCAGTCCATACCAAGTACAATATCATAGTCAGGCATAGAAAAGATCAGAAATTGGGCTCGCATCTCTCTCCCATAAACTACTACAGAACATGATCTACAGACGTCACTAACCGGAATAATTCCACCTCCCGTAAGAATTCTCTTCATCTTCGGAAGGGGTGCGGTAGCTACTCTATGGGTGGCTACAAAGCTAGCTGCTATAAATGAATGCGATGCTCCAGAATCAAATAATGCTACAGCTGGTAATGAATCTACTAAAATAGTACCTGCGATAACCTCGCCCGAAGTAGCTTCCTCCTCAACAGCTAACGTGAATGCCTGGCCTCGTCCCTGAACTGGACCTCTCTGCTGCTGAGCCTGCTGAAATAGAGCTGCCTGTGGTGCCAGTGGTGGTCTCTGCTGGTAGCCCCCTGTAGCTGGTGGTCTAACTCCTCCAGCTCATGTCTGTTGTGCTCCTACTGCTGGATAAGCTGGTCGTGGTGCAGGCAAGGCTAGTCTCGGTACTCCCTCTCTATGTTTAGTGCAATCTCTGGATAGATGCTGGTCTGATCCACAAAGCAGGCATAGTCCCAACTTACGCCTGCACTCTCTCTCAATGTGTCCTACCTTGCCGCAGTGGTGACAGGTAGGAAGAGATATGGCCCTGTGTGCTGCTCTCTCTGGTATACTCCTCTGGAATCGTTTTGTAGAATCTCCAGGTACTGTCTTGGATAGTGCTGATGTGTTTGGCCTCTTCAGATTCGACTCCCTTCTAGTGACGTGCTCCATGCGTCGGGCTGCTGCAAGGACCTCGGTATAAGATGTAGGTGCGACCGAGCCAATCAATCTCTGAAGCTCGAACTTCAGTCCATCAAAGAACTTTTCAGCTTTCTCTTCCTCTGTCGAGATCAATGTTGGAGCGAAGCGACTTAGGCGTATAAATTCCGCGTTGTATTCTTCCACTGTCATACTGCCTTGGATGAGGCGGTTGAACTTGTCTCTGAGCTCTGACCGTGCAACTGCTGGAATGTACATCTCTTGGAAGAGTCTGGAGAACTCTTCCCATGTGACTCGGTCCTGTCCGAGCCTCCTCTCTTCTGCTAGCCACCAGTGATGCGCATTTTCAGTTAACTGCATTCTGACCGCAGTCATCCACTTCTCTCTCGGAAATTCAGCGGCTTCCAACTGATGCTGAATATTAGTGAGCCATTCATGAACTTCTGTTGGCCCTTCTTTACCAGAAAACGTGCGAGGCTTGAGATGACGAAAATCGGTGATAGATTCCGTCGCTGTTCGCCTCGTTGGTGGATTTGCCTGCTCCAATGCGGATACCAGGCTGGTCCTCAGATACTCTGCCTCCTGGCGTTGGGCCTCTTGATGAATCTGCTGCTGGGCTTGCATCATGGCATACATCATCTGGAACATCTGTTGCCCGTCCATGGCTTGTCCGGGCAAAAAACTGGCATCTGGGGAGTGAACTGTGGTGGAGGTGGGATGTCATCTCTCCGGAACCTTGGATTAGGCTTACCGGTCTGATCGCTCTGCGATGCTTGTCCTCCATCCCCTGGAGTCACTCTGTCGGTATATGTAACCACAGCGTCGTGTGGTGTATCCAAAGGAATCTCGTCTCCGTTCCTGGGATCCATTACTCTGCAATCAAAAGATAAACTGTAAGAACGCTCAGAGAAATCAAACATGATGCAAATTAAGTGATAATTTTGAGTTCGGTATAGAGTTCAATAATGGTTTAAATAATGGATAAGATCCTATAACTTATCATATTCTTAGGGCAGGCTGGTTCGGTCCCTAAGTTGAAATCGAATAATTTAGTCGTAGACCTGCATGGGCCACCACAAAAACCATGTCACGCCCCAGTCCGAAAATACCGAGGGACTAGATATGTGGCAATGGCCAGCAGTACGCACCGATGGACAAACCCAATTTAATGGATCCATCAGGGCATACTTAAGCTGTAAAATCAAGTCTACGACAATCATGGCACAACTAATCTCATCCACACAAGATATGAAATATGTTTCACAGAATAAATAAGGAATATAAATCATCAGCTAGTCTCACAAAGTACTTCGGGGAACAACCCGATAAATATCTGATACAATGGTTCAACAGACCAGAAATAAATGACTGAAATAAATAAATAAATAAATACTGAGCATGAACAAGGATGCTCAGGAAAAGTCTTCGGCTAACACCTCGTCCTCGGATGGCGGTACAGCTCCTGGATCAGCTCCAGCTCCGGTCCCGTATACCTCGGGATAGATCTCGTCCTCAAATCCTGGGGACATAATCCGGATCCAGGTCCTCAGGGGACATAGCAAGGTACAAGAAAGCTCAAGCCAAATAAATGCAGTGCAGCAGATAATGAAATGAATAGTGCAAATAAGAAACCATCTAAGTGAAAATGCAAGGGAGAGCAGCACGAGTACTCAGGCTGTGCCACTACAAGCTCTGTGTCGGGAAGCCGGTAGTGGTAATAACACGTAATGTGCCTAGTTCTGCTACGAGAGTCTACTGCCTCACAATAGTAGTAGATATATATATAAAATAGCCTGTAGCCTGTGTGTCTCTCCCCACCCCATGTAACCACGCATATCATGACCATAACGTCTCATGTCCATGTCAAGCGGGATCATCAATAATGCAACAAGTCATATGTATCTATGAATATAGTATCTCTGTCAAGTCATGTATCCTATACAGAATCACCACGAATATCTCGGGAATATCCTGTATCATGAACAGTGTCAAGTGTCCTAGGTCGTATGGTACTTGATAAGACAAGTACGAGAATATAAGTGTCACGCATGTCCATCTCTAAATGACAGTACCCAACACTATGTACAGTGTTGGCACCCGACTAATAATCGGACGCTAAGTACGTCACACGGTCCTAGGTTGAGCATGCACAGCAATATAAATAAAGCAAGGAAAATATATAACAATACTGCAGAGTTTGGCAAGGTACACTTGCCTGATGTTTGAATATCCATACTCGTCCTGGTATCAGTGGATCATGTGGGTACTCCTCCAAAAGCTGTAATAAACATCACCAACCGTCTCAGAAGATGTCAAATAGCTAGAAATGCATGTCCTTACGTCCAATTTGGACACAGGGGCAAAAAGGATATTTCCGGGCCAAAGCGGGTTCCATATGTGGGCCACTTTGCACCGAAAAGCAGATCAGGGTCAAAGGTCTCTAAATTCCTCAAACTCAGTGTCTACAAGTCAGGAACGATGATACGAACCCAACGGAACTTTCAGATTTGAATTTCGATGAGCCGATCAAAAAATCGCCCGTCAAGTGGAGCCTGTGGGGCCCACGATACGCGATTTTGTCAACGTTCTTAGAATCGGACCAAACTTGGGTCACAGGACCAGCGTATCGCTACGAGTCCGATGGCGCAAGTTTCGTCTCGATCCGACGTGTGTACACAAAGTTACAGCGTGTTCCAGAAAGGACGGATACGGGGCGTTGTCGGCGGATACGCGTTGATTCCGGTGTGCACGCACATCCGAATCGACTTCTCGAAATCCCACACGTCCGTATCAACGTCGCGCACGTTTTGGTAAAGACCGCGTGCGACCAAGTCGTCCCGTTTGGCGGGGCGCACTCAGTTCCGGGGTGAAACAGGGCGTTGTTTTTTCTTTTTTGGATCGCGGTGTGCGATCACCACAGGACGCGATGCACCGAGCGGGTTGCATGGACACCGAGAGGGTTATACAGTCTACGCGTAGAAACTGACAGAATCGGAAATGGAGTTACGAGGCGAGAGAAAACGATACTTGTAAACCCCCTGAATTTTTAAAAATATTAAACTTGGATTTTTCACAATTTTCTGGAAATTTCTGGAAATTTTTTGCAATTAAAATCAGGGTTTTAATTATTAAATAATTTTTAATTGATAATAAATAGTATTAAAATATTATAAAAATAATATTTTTAGTGTAAAATGAAAAACTGAACTTAGGGTAATTTTTCTGAAATTTATTGGACCCGGACACTGGTGTAAAATGAAAAACTCGTAGCGATACGCTGGTCCTGTGACCCAAGTTTGGTTCGATTCTGAGAACGTTGACGAAATCGCGTGTCGTGGGCCCCACAAGTCCCACTCGACGGGCGATTTTGTGATCGGCTCATCGGAATCCAATTCTGAAAGTTCCGTTTGGTTCGTATCATCGTTCCTGACCTGTTGACACTAAGTTTGGTGAATTTGGAGACCTTTGACCCTGACACATTTTTCGGTACAAAGCGGGCCCACATGCGGACCCCGTTTTGACCCGAAATTGTCATTTTTGTCCTTGTCTCCAAATTGGACTCAAGGACAGGCGTTTCTAGCTATTTGATATCTTCTGAGCATGATGGTAATGTTTATTTCAGCATCCGGACTCATTTCTGGACATTTTCCCGAGACACAAAACTGTAATTAGATCCAAACATCAGGCAAGTACCTGCACTTCAAGCTTAATCTTTATATTGTGATAATTAATTCCTTGCTCTACTAGTACCATTGATGATTACACGTAGTGTTAGAACATTGGAATTCATGTCTTGCTTTTCGTGTCGGGTGGAAGAATACTAGGACGCATGTAGTTTACCCTTCCCCCTATCGTGACTGTTAGCTGTTGGTACGCGACTGTACCCTCAGCCTTATTCTTGTTTATTCCTGACTGCTAGCCGCCTATGGCGTGCCTTATTAGCCTTATAAACCCCTACATGCCAACTAGGTATTCTAAATACACAATTACACACACATAGTTTCTTGTCTTGTTACAGTTACATTTTCCTGTCTCATTATATTCCTGTTTGCTCATGTCTCTAGTTTATAGAAATTAATCTTGTTTTACTTATATTTTTGATTTTTTAGTGCTTAACTCTTAGTTAATTTTATTACTTATTATGCATATTCTTATCATGATACTTAGTCAGTTCTTTTCTACTTGTCATAAATATTTAGTTTAAGCTTTGTTGTGTATTGGTACTTTGCTCCTTTCCTGACTGGATCCGTTGACATATTAGGCGATGATGAGGACTATGCCCCCACCTTCATGGCCCATTTGACGTAGCAGATGATACCTCTGAGGAGCCTGTTCCTACTCAGGAGACGACTTTTGAGGAGTAGTCAGCCAGTTAGCTAGTATTTTCTTTCAGCACAATACTCGGGTTTGTCCCCGATTTATCTTCTGGTTTTGTATTAACTGTGGATTTGGTTGTCACAAATTAAATATTATGAAATCTTAGCATTCCTATTTCCTGTGATTATCCTTGCCTGTTTATTCTTGTGGATGAGATAGATTTAAATTACCTGGGAATATGATCTAGACAGCGTACTACCGCCGACACTGCGGCGTAGGCTGGACGTACCCACGTACTCATGTCTGAATATCCGGGTGTGGGTCGTGACACATTTTTATGGTGGCCCATGCAGGTCAACGACTAAATTGTTCGGTTTCAACTTAGGGACCGAACAAGCCTGCAATAAGATAAGGATAAGTTTAGGATCTCATCCACTTGCTTGAATCGTTCTTGACATCTATCTCTGATTTGAATTAATTCCTTGACTTGCATCCTGCCTTGATTCCTGTGCGCCCCTTATCGTTTATTTTGGATGCAGAGTAATGGATCTATCAGCAAGCGACGAGGTTCCTACAAGATCACCAGGAGATGCTCTACCAGCACTCGAACCGAGACCACCTTGGTACCACAAGCAGCACTCTCCCAGCTAGCCCAGCAACAGCAGAAGGCACCACCACAAGGACGCGGACAAGCTTCCGCAATGACCGTGGAGAACGCGCAGACTCTTGGAGTAGCTAATGCGCGTAAGTTATTCGTAGATACCGTTTCTAGTATTGTTTAGCTCGTGCCTATTGGTTCGTGACCTCAGCCCCAACCTAGTAATTTTGAACTTGCTAAATAACCTGGTATGCTTCAATAGTTGATAACTAAAGAGATTATAGAGTCTTTTGTTATTGTGCTTATTGTGTGTTGTTTTGTGAACTTAAATAATTTGTACCTCCTTTCATCATCATCTAGCGTACTTATATTTGTTGTACTACCTTGACTTATGCTGCTAGTATAGCCTAGTTTTGCAAGCTTATCCTTTTATCAAGCTTGTTCATGACATATGTATTATTGGGTCGACACACTAATACAATTGTCTATTCAGAATCAGTGTATTACGGTCTGATCAACCTTAGTGCATTTTGATTCGCACTTCGCACGACTACTTTACGTGGATTGAGATATATAGTTGACTAGTATACTTGCCCCCTAAATATGTCCGAGCATATCGTATCAGTTACATAACTGTACTAATACGAGCATGCGAACAAATGATTACCAGAATAGAATTTCAGTCCACAATTGCTTGACAATTCCCACTTGAATTCTTTAAACGCCTTGATCCCGATACTTATATTCTATCACCTCACCCTTGAACTCTTTATTATTGATCTTCGTCTTCCCTCATTTCGGAAAGACGAAATCACGTGCTTGGTATAAGTTTGATATATAGAGAGTACTAGATATACCCCACAGACCGGTCGCATTGATGATGACCCCTTTATACATGATTAAGGGAATACCATAGGTGATGTGTTGGTGTTAAAGACTTAAGGATGCAATACCATGATTAAATAAGTTGGGACATAGCTTTACTAGTTGTATAGCCTTAGATGATAGATGGGTAAAATCTAAGTTGGGTAGAGACCGCAATGTTCACTTGAGAGGAATCCTTTAGACCGTAATCAAGTGAGATTGGATAAAGAGAACCCTACCATATTTTAATTTCGAGGGCGAAATTTTTATAAGTTGGGTAGATTGTAAACCCCCTGAATTTTCAAAAATATTAAACTTGGATTTTTCACAATTTTCTGGAATTTTCTGCAATTAAAATCAGGGTTTTAATTATTAAATGATTTTTAATTGATAATAAATAGTATTAAAATATTATAAAAATAATATTTTTGGTGTAAAATGAAAAACTGAACTTAGCGTAATTTTTCTGAAATTTATTGGACCCCGGACATATTTTAAAACACCTAAAAACTATTTACTTAATTATTTAATTATTTATTTATTGTTATATATTTAATTAATTAATTTAATAAAATATTCCGGTCCAGCCCAAACCCTGGCCCAACAGACCCAAACCCAACCCAATACCCAACCAGCCCGTTGGCCTAGCGGGTCGGGTCGGGTCCGCCGACCGAACCCGACCCGCCACCCAAACCCGCTTCCCCCACTTCCCCGCACGATCCGCTCCGGCCTCCCCTCCCACCATCTCCGCCGCGACGCCGCTCCCTCTCCTCCCCCTTCCTCCTCCCCCAGCAAACCCTCCGGCTCCCCCGACGAACCACAGCAGCCCCGAGCCACCGCCTCCGACTCCAGCCTACCCCGCCTCCACCGCTCAGCCGCCTGAGCCGCCCTCGACGACGCCGCCCCGCGCCCCCGAGCCCCAGCGCCTCCGGTCGGCCGCCCCTCCGCCTTAGATCCGCCGGAATCCCCAAACCCTAACCCTAATTCCCAATTTTGTTGGACACGTGTCGGACACGTGTCGGACACGGGATTCTTCGGGTTTTTGGGACCCTGTTCAGGTGCGTGTAACTTTCTCCTCACTGTCCCGTTTTCAATTCCGTAAATTGCTTTGCGAAGCCTGTATGACCCTCTCGGTGTCCGGGCAAACCACTCGGGGCATCGCGTCCTGTACTGATCCTCACTGTCCCGTTTTTAATTCACGTCATGTAGTCCGATGGACTCGTAGCGATACGCTGGTCCTGTGACCCAAGTTTGGTTCGATTCTGAGAACGTTGACGAAATCGCGTGTCGTGGGCCCCACAAGTCCCACTCGACGGGCGATTTTGTGATCGGCTCATCGGAATCCAATTCTGAAAGTTTCGTTGGGTTCGTATCATCGTTCCTGACCTGTTGACACTAAGTTTGGTGAATTTGGAGACCTTTGACCCTGACACATTTTTCGATACAAAGCGGGCCCACATGCGGACCCCGTTTTGACCCGAAATTGCCGTTTTTGCCCTTGTCTCCAAATTGGACTCAAGGACAGGCGTTTCTAGCTATTTGATATCTTCTGAGCATGATAGTAATATTTATTTCAGCATCCGGACTCATTTTTGGACATTTTCCTGAGACACAAAACTGTAATTGGATCCAAACATCAGGCAAGTACCTGCACTTCAAGCTTAATCTTTATATTGTGATAATTAATTCCTTGCTCTACTAGTACCATTGATGATTACACGTAGTGTTAGAACATTGGAATTCATGTCTTGCTTTTCGTATCGGGTGGGAGAATACTAGGAGGCATGTAGTTTACCCTTCCCCCTATCGTGACTGCTAGCTGTTGGTACGCGACTGTACCCTCAGCCTTATACTTGTTTATTCCTGACTGCTAGCCACCTATGGCGTGCCTTATTAGCCTTATAAACCCCTACATGCCAACTAGGTATTCTAAATACACAATTACACACACATAGTTTCTTGTCTTGTTACAGTTACATTTTCCTGTCTCATTATATTCCTGTTTGCTCATGTCCCTAGTTTATAGAAATTAATCTTGTTTTACTTATATTCCTGATTTTTTAGTGCTTAACTCTTAGTTAATTTTATTACTTATTATGCATATTCTTATCATGATACTTAGTCAGTTCTTTTCTACTTGTCATAAATATTTAGTTTAAGCTTTGTTGTGTATTGGTACTTTGCTCCTTTCCTGACTGGATCCGTTGACATATTAGGCGACGATGAGGACTATGCCCCCACCTTCATGGCCCATGTGACGTAGCAGATGATACCTCTGAGGAGCCTGTTCCTACTCAGGAGACGACTTTTGAGGAGTAGTCAGCCAGTTAGCTAGTATTTTCTTTCAGCACAATACTCGGGTTTGTCCCCGATTTATCTTCTGGTTTTGTATTAACTGTGGATTTGGTTGTCACAAATTAAATATTATGAAATCTTAGCATTCCTATTTCCTGTGATTATCCTTGCCTGTTTATTCTTGTGGATGAGATAGATTTAAATTACCTGGGGATATGATCTAGACAGCGTACTACCGCCGACACTGCGGCGTAGGATGGACGTACCCACGTACTCGTGCCCGAATATCCGGGTGCGGGTCGTGACAATACCTGAATAGGGCTCCGTAAATGCTGAATTTCACCTGTCCGAGAGTCAACTTCGTGTCCTGGGACCGAGTTGCTGTGTCCTGGCGTCCAGACTAGGGTTCGGGGTGCGGCCGGAGAACTGTCGGAGGGTAGCTGCTCTGGTCCGCGAGGGGCGGCTCATCGGCGAGAGCGGAGGGGAACGTCGGCCGGTCGGGGTGCGGGGTCAGCCTGGAGGAGGTTGCACAGCCGACTGTGCTTGGGGTCGCTGCACCGAGGGTCGGGGCTTGCGCTGGCCAGAGCAGGGCTCGGTCAGTCGGCGGATATCGCGGTGTCGGCGGAGCAGTGAGGTCGGCGGAGCTGGGTCGACGATCGCGGGTCGCTGGGCGACAGCGATGGGAGGCGTCGGGGTCAAGGGTGCAGGGGCTGGCGGTCTCGGCATCGAGCGGGCGGCGAGGGGTTGAGATGAGGGTCTCGGCGGCAGAGGTGAAGAAGGTGGCGGGGGTGATTAGGGCTACACGGATCCCGAGGGGCTTTATACGGCGCCGCCGGGTCGGAACAGTATTTTCGACCCGGTTTGGGGATTTAGGGTTCGGGTTGAGCGGATCTCGGGTTGGGCAGACCGAATCCGACCCGGTTTGGTTCAAGTTTGGGTTTGATTTAATTATCTAATAGTTTTAAGGCTTAAAACGCTACTCCGGAGTCCAATAAATTCACCGAAAAATACCACATGTCCGGTTTTCCATTTTACACCATAAAATTTTATTTCCATCTTATTTTAAAACCAGTAAACTGTATTTAAAAATCCTTAACTCCCAATTACCTTGGTTCGTCTTCCAGAAAATACCAAAAATATATTAAAAAATTATTTTGAAAAAACAGGGCGTTTACAAACACTCAACACCAATTAGAAGCAGCTGAGCTTCCAAGAAAACATTGGATGACTGCCGTCCGAATGGAGTTGACGGGCAATGCACATCACTGGTGGTTATCTGAGGAGAGACGGCTCGGACTAGACTCAGTCACTTGGGAGGAGTTCTCTAGACTATTTCAGAAGATGTACATTCCATCTATTGCTCGATCGGAACTTCGGGACAAGTTCAATCATCTCACTCAAGACAATATGAATATGGAAGAGTACAATGCTGAATTCATCCGTTTGAGTCGCTTTGCCCCTACTCTGATCCCGACAGAAGAGAAGGCGGAGAAGTTCTTCGACAGACTTAACTTTGAGCTACAGAGACAGATTGGCTCTGTTGTACCTCCTTATTACCAGGATAGAGTCCAGCCTGAAGCGGCCTTTCACATCAGCACCAGCCAGAGCACCACAGAGAGAAGCTGCAAAGAGATCTCACATGCACCAGCCACCCAAAGCATCTCTGCATGCACTGCCTACCTGTCAATATTGTGGCAAACGAGGCCATTATGAGAACGAGTGCAGACGCAAAATGGGATTATGCTTGATTTGCGGATCCAACCAACATTTAGCCAAGGATTATCCTGAGCGTCGAGGGGGAGCACCAATGGTAAACCGACAAGCTTTACCAGCACCGATGCCAGCTTATCTAACATTGGGAGCATCACAAACGGGAGTTGGAGGAGTCAGACCACCAGCTCCAGGAGGGTATCAACCGAGGCCACCTTTAGCACCCCAGGCAGCACTCTTTCAGCAGGCCCAGCAACAGCAGAGGGCACTACCACAAGGACTCGGGCAAGCTTTTGCGTTGACAGTGGAGGACGCACAGACTCGTGGAGTAGCGAATACGCGTAAGATTTAAGTTTTATCATAGCTATCTATTCCTAGTAATGCTTTAGCACGTGCATGTTAGTTCATTACTCTAGCCTAAGCCTAGTATTATGAACTTGTTAGTTTTTTGTACCCAAGTTTTCCTAAGCTGTAGTTGATCCTGTAGTTGATCTTTCGCTCTAATCAGACTCCTTTGCTCTTGAGTTACTTATCTCTCATTGCCTAAAAAAATATTTTTATTCCTTCCATACGTGTTCTATTTGAACAAATCTCTCATCCTCATCCTTCGATTTCTCCTTGATCATGATTCTTTATTCTTTGTGTCGTGCTTCCAACATGTCTTGCAACCGTGTCATCTCTTCTGACCGGTTATGTTTTATTTTTTTAATTGCGATGACGCAATTCTTTTAAGGAGGGTAGATTGTAAACACCCAAATTTTTCAGAAATTAAAATATAAAGTTTTGAATTTTTTTTGTAATTTTTAAATAATTAAAATAAATGTTCTTCAAAGGATAAATATGTTGAGGATTAAATTAAATATTAAAAAATTATAAAAATTATATTTTTGAGTGTAAAATAAATAATTAGTATTAGTGTAATTTTTTTTGGAATTTATTGGGCCCAAAAACTATTTTTAAATACCTAAAAATATTATTTTTAAATAAACCAGAATAAACCGATTTAAACCATCCTGAACCGAACCGAACCAAACCAATATTGTCACGCCCCAATCCCAAAATTTCGAGGGACTAAACACGTGGCAATGGCCAGCAGTACACACCGATGGACAAACCCAATTTAATGGATCCATCGGGGCATACTTAAGCTGTAACACAATAGTCAGGGTTTACTAATCTCATCCACAGAATAAACACAGCAATAACAATAAAAAGTATTAAACAACATCCAGTCACAAGTAAATAAAATCGGGGAACAACCCGATATTAAGTCTGTTATAAATGTTCATTTAAACAGGAATAAAAGAGTTTTATTTCCATAAAACTGAGCATAGGGAAGCAGATGTTCAGGAAAAGTCCTCAGTGATCACCTCGTCCTCAGGGTCTGGTACTGTTCCGAGAAGTGCTCCTGTTTCGTACACCTCAGAATAGATATCCTCTGCTAATCCTGGGGACATAATCCAGATCCAGGTCCCCAGGGGACATAGCAAGGTACAAAAATAACTCATGCCAAAAGTAAATGCAGTGCAGCAATAAATGAAACAAATAGGGTAATTATATAACCAGCTAAGTGATATGCAAGTGAGAGTTTTAGTCATACTCAGGCTGAGACTACTACATGATCAGTGTCGAAGAAACCATAGCAGTATTTTCTCGAAGGGCCAGTAAGGTACCAAAGCTCTGTGTCAGAGTCTAAGGCACAATCCATTAAAGTATTATATATATATATATATATATATATATATATATATATATATATATATATATATATATATATATATATATATATATATATATATATATTCAGCCTTTTGTATGGTAAATCTCTCTCCACCCAATGTAATCTCACGTCACAGTTTCATAATGTCTCATGTTCATGTCACGCAAGATCAAACTAATGCAATAAGTCATATATTAAGATCTAAGAAAATAATGTCCAAGTCATGAAATATGTATCCTATACAGAACCACCTTAAATATTTCAGGAAGATTCTGTCTCATGATTCGTGTCAAGTGTCCTGGGTATAATGTACTTGATATGGCAAGTACGAGAATATAAATGTCACGATATCCATCTCTAGTTGACCTTACACAACCTCGCGTACGGTGTTGGCACCCGACTATTAATCGGAAGCTAAGTAAGTCACACGGTCCTAGGTTTAAGCATGTACAACAGTTAATTAAATCAAGTAAATAAGTAACAATACTGCAGGATTTTGGCAAGGTACACTTGCCTGGAGTTCCGACTCCAATTGTAGCTCTGGCAGCAGCGGGATTTGCAAGCAGTTCTCCATTTGCTGAAATAGACATCACCATCAGATCTAGAAAATATCAATCAGCTAGAAACGTCTGTCCTTGAGTCCAATTTGGACACAAGGGCAAAAATGATATTTTCAAGTCAAAGCGGGGTCCATATGTGGGCCGCTTTGCACCGAAAATGTGTCAGAATCAAAGGTCTCCAAATCTGTCAAACTTAGTGTCAACAAGTCAGGAACGATGATACGAACCCAACGGAACTTTCAGAAATGGATTCCGATGAGCCGTTCACAAAATCGCCCGTCAAGTAGAGCCTGTGGGGCCCACGACACACGATTTTGTCAACGTTCTCAGAATCGAACCAAACTTGGGTCACAGGACCAGCGTATTGCTACGAGTCCGATGGCGCAAGTTTTGTCTCGATCCGACGTGTGTACACTAAGTTACAGCGAGATCCAGAAAGGATGGATACGGGACGTTGTCGGCGGATACGCGTTGATTCTGGTGTGCACGCACATCCAAATCAACTTCTGCGAAATCACGCACATCCGTATCAACAGCGTGCACGTTTCGGTGAAGACCACACGCGACCAAGTTGTCCCGTTTGGCGGGGCGTACTCAGTTCCGGGGTGAAATAGGGCGTTGGTTTTCCTGTTTTTGGATCGCTGTTCGTGATCGCCACAGGACGCGATGCACCGAGCGGGTTGCACGGGCATCGAGAGGGTTCACGCAGGGTTCGCGTTGCCGGAATCAAAAATGGGGCAGCGAGGAGAGAGAAATGGGTACCTTAATAGGGCTCCAAAAACTGAGATTTTCTCTCGTCCTCGTGTCGACTTGACACTGCTGTGTCCTGTGTCAGCCATGTCCGGGACATGTCCAGGTTAGGGCTAGGGTTTTGATTGCTGGGTCTTCGCCGGAGGCGCTCAGGCGGAGCTCGCCGCAGGCTGCGCTGGACGGGGCTGGGCGGAGGCGGAGCGGGGCGGCGCTCGGTGGTGGCGGTGGCACGGCGGGGCTGGCCCGCTGCTGCTGCGTGGCTGGCTCGCCTGAGAGGGTCGGGCTCGCCGGAGGCGGAGATGAGGCTCGGGTGGCTCACTGGGGGCGGAGGGTCGTCGGGTATGGAGGAGGAGTCGAGGGACAGGGCGGCTGGGCTCGAGGAGAAGGAGGCGGAGGAGAGTAGGAGGAGGAGACTGCGGGTCGGGGAAGGCCGTGGCGGAGCGCTGGGGGTTCTGCGGAGGACGGCGATGGCAGAGGGAGGCGGGGCAGCTGAGGCGGGGCAGCCGGTGGCGGAGCTCTGGCTGAAGGGGACGACGTTGCCGGGGAAGACAGGGAGCTACGGGGCATTCGGGAAGCCGGAGGTTCGGCCGGCGGAGGGGAGGCCAACGGTCGGCTCGGGCGGTTAGGGATTGGATGAGAAAGGGTTGGCGGGTTATTGGGTCTACGGGTCGGGTCAGGCGGATCCGGCCCGATCCAATAAAAATTAAATACGGGTCGGGTCGGATTTTGGGTCGCGGGTTAGACCCAGATCCGACCCGCTAAGGATTTGGTTCGGTTTATTAAACCGGTCCGGTTCAGAAGTTTGGTTTGGTTTGGTTCAAGTGAACCGGATTTTATTTTGGTTTAATTAAATAATTAGTTTTTAGAGCTTTAAAAATGCTTCTGGGGTCCAATAAATTCCCGGAAAATTACCCTATGTCTAGTTTTTTATTTTACACCATAAAATTTTATTTACATAATATTTTAATATTATTTAACATCATTTAAAAATTATTTAATAATTAAAACACATTAGTTTAATTAGAGAAAAATCTCAAAAAATTCCAGAAAATTGTGAAAAATTCCAAATTAAAATTTCTTAAAAAAGCAGGGGGTTTACAATCACCCCCCTTAAGAGGATTGTGTCCTCGCAATCAAAGAATAACCGGTCAACAGAGATGACACGGTTACCAACATTATTCGAAGCACATCATAATTAAGGAGATTAAGTTAAGGATTAAAACACATAGGGAAAATTATTTCCCTAAGCAAATGGAAGTTATAAAATTTCCAGAAGAAAGAAAATCTAGAAAACTATAGTTTTTAAAAAACCAGATTATCTTTTATAAAAACATAATAGATTAACAATTATAAAACATTCTAGGTTATCACTAGGTTATCTATTATTAGCAAGTCAGGTTAAGTCTAAGGTCACGAACCAGCAGGCACGAACTAAAGCAATACTAGGAACGGATAACTATAAAAACTTACGCGGATTAGCTACTCCAAGAGTCTGAGCGTCCTCCAAAGTCATCGCGAAAGCTTGTCCGCGTCCTTGAGGTGGTGCCCTCTGCTGTTGCTGGGCCTGTTGGAAGGGTGTTGTTTGAATTGCCAAGGGTGGCCTTGGTTGATACCCTCCTGGTGCTGGTAGTGCTTGTTGGTTTGCCCTTGGTGCTCCTTCTCTACGCTCAGGGCAGTCTCTCACTGCATGCTGTCTGGATCCGCAACCTAAGCATAGTCCGAATTTACGTCTACACTCCTTCTCAACATGGCCTATCTTGCCGCAGTAGTGACAAGTAGGAAGAGTTAGGGATTTGGATGCAGCTCCCTGTGGTGATTGATGCAGATTTGGTTTCTTGGCAGCTTCTCCATTCGGTGCTCTGGCTGGTGCTGATGTGGAAGGCCTCTTCAGGTTGGATTCTCGTCTGATGACACGCTCCATACGTCGAGCTGCAGCAAGGACGTCCGTGTACGAAGTAGGCACGATGGATCCGATCATTCTTTGTAGCTCAAAGTTTAGCCCATCAAAGAACTTCTCAGCCTTCTCTTCTTCTGTCGGGATCAATGTTGGGACGAAGCGACTTAGACGAATGAACTCAGCGTTGTACTCTTCCACCGTCATAGTATCCTGAATGAGACGATTGAACTTATCCCGCAGATCTGATCGAGCGATAGCTGGAATGTACATCTCCTGAAAGAGTCTGGAGAACTCCTCCCAAGTGACTCGGTCTGGTCCGAGCCGTCTCTCTTCAGATAGCCACCAGTGATGTGCATTGCCCGTCAATTGCATTCTGACGGCAGTCATCCAACGTTCCCGTGGAAGTTCAGCTGCTTCTAATTGATGTTGAGTATTGGTGAGCCACTCATGAACTTCTGTGGGCTCCTCCTTGCCTAAGAAGGTACGGGGCTTCAGTTGACGAAAATCGGTGATGGAGCCCGTCGTTGGACGTCGAGCTGGTAGGTTGGCCTGCTCCAGTGCATTTACTAGGCTGTTCCTCAAGTACTCAGCCTCGCGACGCTGAGCCTCGTGTTGGACTTGTTGCTGGGCTTACATCATTGTGTAGATCATTTGAAATATTTGTTGTCCGTCAATAGGCTGCCCTTGTGGGAATACACGCATCGGTGGAACGAACTGTGGAGGCGGTGGAATGTCATCACGCCAGAACCTGGAAGTATGCTGGCCCGTTTGATTGCTTTGAGCTGACTGTCCTCGGTCTTCGGGTGTTACTCCTTCATCATAGGTGACCACTGCATCGTGCGGTGTACCTAAAGGATTTTCGTCGCTGGTTCTCGGATCCATTGCTCTGCATCAAAAATAAACTGTAAGAGGAGCACAGGAATCAAGGCAAGATACAAGTCAAAAATTAATTCGAATACGATATAGATATCAAGAACGATTCAAGCAAGTGGATGAGATCCTAAAACTTATCCTATTCTTATTGCAAGCCTGTTCGGTCCCTAAGTTAAAACCGAACAATTTAGTCGTTGACCTGCATGGACCACCACACAAAAACTATGTCACGCCCCAGTCCCAAAATATCGAGGGACTAAACACGTGGCAATGGCCAGCAGTACACACCGATGGACAAACCCAATTTAATGGATCCATCGGGGCATACTTAAGCTGTAATACAATAGTCAGGGTTTACTAATCTCATCCACAGAATAAACACAGCAATAACAATACAAAGTATTAAACAATATCCAGTCACAAGTAAATAAAATCGGAGAACAACCCGATATTAAGTCTGTTACAAATGTTCATTTAAACAGGAATAAAAGAGTTTTATTTCCATAAAACTGAGCATAGGGAAGCAGATGTTCAAGAAAAGTCCTCAGCGATCACCTCGTCCTCAGGGTCTGTTACTGTTCCGAGAAGTGCTCCGTTTCCGTACACCTCAGGATAGATATTCTCTGCTAATCCTGGGGACATAATCCAGATCCAGGTCCTCAGGGGACATAGCAAGGTACAAAAATAACTCATGCCAAAAGAAAATGCAGTGCAGCAATAAATGAAACAAATAGGGTAATTATATAACCAGCTAAGTGATATGCAAGTGAGAGTTTTAGTCATACTCAGGCTGAGACTACTACAGGATCAGTGTCGAAGAAACCATAGCAGTATTTTCTCGAAGGGCCAGTAAGTTACCAAAGCTCTGTGTCAGAGTCTAAGGCACAATCCATTAAAGTATTATATATATATATATATATATATATATATATAAATATATATATATATATATATATATATATATATATTCAGCCTTTTGTATGGTAAATCTCTCCCCACCCAATATAATCTCACGTCACAGTTTCATAATGTCTCATTTTCATGTCACGCAAGATCAAACTAATGCAATAAGTCATATATTAAGATCTAAGAAAATAATGTCCAAGTCATGAAATCTGTATCCTATACAGAACCACCTTGAATATTTCAGGAAGATTCTGTCTCATGATTCGTGTCAAGTGTCCTGGGTATAATGTACTTGATATGGCAAGTACGAGAATGTAAATGTCACGATATCCATCTCTAGTTGACCTTACACAACCCCGCGTACGGTGTTGGCACCCGACAATTAATCGAAAGCTAAGTAAGTCACACGGTCCTAGGTTTAAGCATGTACAATAGTTAATTAAATCAAGTAAATAAGTAACAATACTGCATAATTTTGGCGAGGTACACTTGCCTGGGGTTCCGGCTCCAATTGTAGCTCTGGCAGCAGCGGGATTTGCAAGCAGTTCTCCGTTTGCTGAAATAGACATCACCATCAGATCCAGAAAATATCAATCAGCTAGAAACGTCTGTCCTTGAGTCCAATTTGGACACAAGGACAAAAATGATATTTTCAAGTCAAAGTGGGTCCATATGTGGGCCGCTTTGCACCGAAAAATGTGTCAGAATCAAAGGTCTTCAAATCTGTCAAACTTAGTGTCAACAAGTCAGGAACGATGATACGAACCCAACGGAACTTCCAGAAATGGATTCCGATGAGCCGTTCACAAAATCGTCCGTCAAGTGGAGCCTGTGGGGCCTACGACCCACAATTTTGTCAACGTTCTCAGAATTGAACCAAACTTGGGTCACAGGACCAGCGTATTGCTATGAGTCCGATGGCGCAAGTTTCGCCTCGATCCGACGTGTGTACACTAAGTTACAGCGAGATCCAGAAAGGACGGATACGGGGCGTTGTCGGCGGATACGTGTTGATTTCGGTGTGCACGCACATCCAAATTAACTTCTGCGAAATCTCGCACGTCCGTATCAACAGCGCGCACGTTTCGGTGAAGACCGCACGTGACCAAGTCATCCCGTTTGGCGGGACGAACTCAGTTCCGGGGTGAAACAGGGCGTTGGTTTTCCTGTTTTTGGATCGCGGTTCGCGATTACCACAGGACGCGATGCACCGAGCGGGTTGCACGGGCATCGAGAGGGTCACGCAAGGTTCGCGTTGCAACTGACGGAATCGAAAACGGGGCAGCGAGTAGAGAGAAATGGGTACCTGAATATGGCTCCAAAAACTGAGATTTTCTCGCGTCCTCGTGTCGACTTGACACAGCTATGTCCTGTGTCAGCCGTGTACGGGACGTGTCCAGGTTAGGGCTAGGGTTTCGATTGATGGGTCTTTGCCGGAGGCGCTCAGGATGAGCTCGCCGGAGGCTGCGCGGCCGGGGCTGGGCGGAGGCGGAGCGGGGCGGCGCTCGGTGGTGGCGGTGGCACGGCAGGGCTGGCCCGCTGCTGCTGCGGGGCTGGCTCGCCTGAGAGGGTCGGGCTCGCCGGAGGCGGAGATGGGGCTCGGGTGGCTCACTGGGGGCGGAGGGTCGTCGGGTATGGAGGAGGAGTCGAGGGACAGGGCAGCCGGGCTCGAGAAGACGGAGGCGGAGGAGAGTAGGAGGAGGAGACTGCGGGTCGGGGAAGGCCGTAGCGGAGCGCTGGGGGTTCTGCGGAGGATGGCGGTGGCAGAGGGAGGCGGGGCAGCCGGTGGTGGAGCTCTGGCTGAAGGGGGCGACGTTGCCGGGGAAGACAGGGAGCTGCGGGGCGTTCGGGAAGCCGGAGGGTCGGCCGGCGGAGGGGAGGCCAACGGTCGGCTCGGGCGGTTAGGGATTGGGAGAGAAAGGGTTGGCGGGTTATCGGGTCTACGGGTCGGGTCAGGCGGATCCGGCCCGATCCAATAAAAATTGAATACGGGTCGGGTCGGGTTTCGGGTCGCGGGTTAGACCCGGATCCGACCCGCTAAGGATTTGGTTCGGTTTATTAAACCGGTCCGATTCAGAAGTTTGGATTGGTTTGGTTCAAGTGAACCGGGTTTTATTTTGGTTTAATTAAATAATTAGTTTTTAGGGCTTTAAAAATGCTTCCGGGGTCCAATAAATTTCCGAAAAATTACCCTATGTCTAGTTTTTCATTTTACACCATAAAATATTATTTACATAATATTTTAATATTATTTAACATCATTTAAAAATTATTTAATAATTAAAATACCTTAGTTTAATTAGAGAAAAATCTCAGAAAATTCCAGAAAATTGTGAAAATTTCCAAATTAAAATTTCTTGAAAAATCAGGGGGTTTACAAATATAAACCCTAAATAAACCAACCCAACCTTAGTGGGTCGGATCAAAACCCGACCCGACCCGACCCATCAACCCGAACCCGACCCAATTACCCAACTCTACTGTAACTTTAGAGAAATTTAATCCCCCGACTCCAACCGCCGCCGCTGCGACTTCAACCGCCGCCCCTACCCCTTCATATCCCCCACCGGACGCCGACCTCTCCGATCCCCCTCCAGTAACCGCCGCCGCCGCCATCTACTATAAAACCCCTGCCACCACCCGACTCCACCATATTGATCTCCTCCACGAGCCACCGCCTCTTCACCCCGAGCCACCGTAGCTTCTCCCATCCGCCGCAACCCCGAGCTCCCCTCGGACGAACCCCGAGCCTCCGGCGATGACTCCTCCGCCGTGACTCGACGATGCCGACCCCAGCGCCGATAAGCAACCGCAGCAGCACCGCCAACCCACAATCGCCGCACCACGTCACCTCATCCACATGTAGTTCAGTCGATTCGGACCCCTGTTCCGGTGAGCTTTTCATCCTCCTCGCTGTGTCGATTTTCGATCAGTCTATTACGACATGTTCACTGTGTAACTTTCTTGAACCCCGTACAATTTTATTGGGATATCGTATCCTGTATCGGTCGTAAACTGCGACGAAAAACAGAAAAAATATTCCAATTTTGGACTTCAAAAACTGTCCCGAACTCACAAGTTCATGGCCGTTTTACGTCCAACCTATTTTATAATTTTAAAATTAAAGTAATTTAGATAATATAATCGAGTTTTAAACCCTGTAATTAGTTTATTTTAATTTGCTGTAATTTGTGTTTTATTCGCGGGTGAAGTTGACCAAAATCTTGGTTATTTAAACCCAAATTCTCCCGAAGCTGGGTACGTCCCGCTAAACGAGGCAACTTCGTCATGTACAAATTTTATCGAAAGGTGCGCATCGTCAATACGGACGTGTGAAAATTTGTAAAAATTGATTTGGATGTGCGTGCACACCGAAATCAAAGTATATCCGACAAAATTATCCCAAATTGGACATATTCAGAAACTCGTTGCAACTTCATGTGTGCTTGTCGTTTCGAAACAAAACTTACGCCATCGAATTCGTAGCATTACGCTGGTCCTGTGACCCAAGTTTGGTTCGATTCTGAGAACGTTGACGAAACCCCGTATCGTAGGTCTCACGGCTCCACTTGACGGACGATTTTGTGATTGGCTCATCGGAATCCAGTTCTGGATATTCCGTTGGGTTTGTATCGTCGTTCTGGACTTGTAGTCACTAAGTTTAACAAAATTGGAGAACTTTATCTCTGGTATATTTTTCGGTGCGAAGTGGGCTACATGTAGACCCTACTTTGACCAGAAACTGTCAATTTTGTCCATGTGTCCAAATTGGACTTATGGATAGGCAATCCTAGCTATTTCATGTCTTCTGAAAATTATGGTAATATTTATTTCAGCATCCAGAGGAGTACCTGAAGATCTCGATGTGACCGAAGTAATTGGAGGAATTCAAACCTCAGGCAAGTGTACCTTGCCAAACTTGCAGTACTTGCTTCATATTATTTCCTGGTTTATGTTTATGATGTATCTATTCAACCTAGGACCGTGAGACGTTGCTTAGCGTCCGAATAAGATTCGGGTGTCGACGCCGTACGCGGAGTCGTGTAACGTCACATAGAGAGTTGATATTGCGATCCTATATATTTTCGTGCTTGCATTATCAAGTACATCATACCATAGGACACCTGACACTATTCATGAGACAGAATCTTTCCTGAGTCATTCATGGTAATTCTGTATATGATTACAGGGTTCGTGACATAGATATTACATATGCATAGCTATCATTATGACTCACTGCATTAGTTAGAGGTCATGATCTTGCGTGTTATGGACATGAGACATCGTGGACATGAGACGTGTGATTACATTAGGTGGGGAGAGACACACAGGCTACAGGCTGATTATATATATATATATATATATATATATATATATAATTACGGTACCGTAGTCACTTCAAAGCTAGGCCCACTACATGATATCACCGCTACCCGGCTCCCCGACACAGAGCTTGTAGTGGTCTCAGCCGGAGTTCTACTGATGCTCTCATTTGTATAACACATAGTTGGTTACATAGTTTGCCCTATTGATATATTTTATATACTGTAATTATTTGGCTTGAGTTATTCTTGTACCTTGATATGTCCCCTGAGGACCTTGATCCGGATTATGTCCCCAGGTTTAGCAGAGGAGATCTACCCCGAGGTATACGGAACAGGAGCAGACGCTGGAGCAATACTAGTACCAGAGGACGAGGTAATGCCAGAAGATTTCTCCTGAGTATTTGCTTTATATACTCAGTCTTTTCTGTTCTTGATACTCTAATTCATGTCTCGTGGATTTCTGTATTAAACTCATTATCGGGTTGTTCCCCGAGATATTTTATTGATACTTGTTGTTGAATTATATATCTCTTTGATTAGTTGATATTTGAGTTAAGTTTATCTTCTGTGGATGAGATTAGAATTAGACTGTGACTTGTATCATAGACCTTTATTGTTGTTTTACAGCTTAAATACACTTTAATGGGTCCATTAAATTGGGTATGCCCATTGGAGTGTGCTGCTGGCCATTGCCACGTGGCTAGTCCCTCGATATTTTGGGACTGGGACCCAAAATATCCCTCTTGCTGACACGACACAAACACACTGAGAAGACACATATACATACACACACACCGACACGACACGACACGACACAGACACAAAAACACACATGACATGAACACACAAATATTGACACGAAACTAGGGTTAGGGCTTGTACGAAGGCAACACAAACATGACACAGACACATATACTGACATGACACGGGACATGACACAGACTCTAACCCTAACCCTATCTCTCTTCTACTTAGTTGTCTGAGTTAATTAGACGTGCATTGGTTATCGACATCGTGTATAATATAATGCAGATCTCAACTCAAGGAGAGTCGTATACACGGATACGGTAATGACTCTTCAAAGCCGAGACACAACACGGTATTGGCTTCTTCTAGAACTCGTATCCAACTTGGGTTAGAGCAGTGTCAAATCTATCATTGACACAATAGTTCGTGTTCGGGTGGTTGTAGCACGACATTGATATATGTATCATGTAACCAATGACACAACGTCCCCCTCGGCTTTCCTCAATCCCGACGATCTACCTCCTCTGTCAGAGGGTCAGGTAACCTATATTTGGAGTGAGTGACATGAGTGGAGTGTGTATCTAGGGATGTGTGTGTGTGTGTGTGTGTGTAATAACAACAGCAAGCAATAACAATAGTAGCAGCAGCAACAACTTGCACCATGTGCAAGTGAGTGCACATTGTATACATGTGTGAGTTTGAGTGTGTTTAGTGAGTGAGTGTTAGTGAGTTAGTATAGGTTAAGGTTTAAGTGTTGAGTGAGGGTATGTATATTATGATTGAGTATCTAAGGATATATATTTGAGTTTTGGTTTAGTATCACAAGATACTTGAGTAGGTATCAATATACCAAGATACATGGATAATATACGTGAACGATGTCTATTCAACTTTGCAGAATTATCTAAGAATGGATCTGAATTACTACCTGCGTCATCATTCGTGGATGTACAACCGTCATCCTGATGACATGTTCGGTGTACGGGATGAATTCATATAGGGGGTGGAACAGTTCCTGCAATTCGCTAAGGCGTTCCCTCAGTACAATGACGGCACCAAAATTAAGTGTGGATATTTATTGCGTTCTTTACGACAAAATTTTCTTGAGACCCGGTTTGTAATTTTAATGTGTCGTTTTTCTCAAATTTTACTTTATTATTCATAGTAAATGTATGTGAATTTACCGGTGTAGAGTGTTCCATCGAAGTGGTCAACGAACACAGAAAATTCAACGGACGGTTGTTCCGAGTCTGTCTATTTTTATGAACTGTAATTATATGACAAACAATAAGCATATATTTTTTCAGATTTTTTTCAATTTAGCGACGTTTATATACGTAGCTAACTGTATCAGAACGTCGCTAATTATGTCGCTAAACGTTGCTAAATTGCTGACATGACAGTACTTAACAGGTCAGCAAAACGTCGCTAAATGTGTTGTAAAACGGTGCTAAATATAAAAAATTAACGACGTTTAGCGACCAATGACAAGTCGCTGATTTAGCAACGTAACGCCGTTAAACTTCGCTAATTTGAAAAAAAATTCTACGTCTAGACCGTCGGTAAAAAACGTCGATGTAGTGATGTTTTGCGACGTTTTACCTGTCAACGACTACCTAAAATACGAATTTACTGGAACGTCGCTAATTACGTCGCTAAAATATTTTAGCGATATTTTTTATGTCATTTAGTGACGTTTTCAGACGTCGCTAATTTAACTTATTCTGGTAGTGACATTCATCACAAATCACAAGAAAAAAACGATTACACAATAAACCATATGACAATTTCCATGAACAGAGAATACGACTTCCCAAACAGATATTCTTTTTCAACTATCTTGAAGAACGAGCCTACAAGTACCACTTTTATTTTTAGATCATGTTGGATTGTCTTATTGAATCTCCCTAATGAGCACATACAAGTGATATCCTCCTTTAAGAAGTCTAAGAAACTCTAATTTAGTATTTTAAAAAAATTCTAAATTAGCCTCAGGCTAATCATAGTCCAAATATGATCCAAGGGTCCAAACAATGCTGAAAGTTGGTAAAATTTCTCCAATTATTGGTTATTTGAATATTTTGGAAATTTTTTATTCCGATTCACACTCTCGCTGTTGTTTTGGATATTTTTCATTCCGGTTCAACTATTGATACTCTGTCTTCGTCACAAACTTATATCGATGCTCCACCCACATCATTTATAACTGTCCTCACACCTCATTGAGACTGAAATTCCAACCGAATAAACAATTTTTTTTTGCATTAGAATGGCATGGATAACCTTTACATAACAGAAATTCACACGATGATCATGATCGGTTGGGCAGATCCAGGGATAACGGAGACTAGTGGGAGTTGTTCCGTTGGATTGTAACGGAAATTAGGAAAAGCGACGGAAAAGGAAACACAGCGGGCCACACCACACCGACTCTCCGTGTTCAAAAAAAAAACTTAGACTGACTGATAATGTTCACGCAGAATTTAAATAATTTTAAAACAGAGAGAAGAGTCAAAGTCGGAGAGGTTGCAATTGAAAGTGCCGTGCCAGGCTAATAAAGACAATAGGGTAGTCTGGGTGTGGGGAAGGTACGGCGTACGAATATCAAACTATACGTGGCAGATACGGATTGTTAGGATATCTTCAGCATTTATTAATACAGAACATTAACTACAAACCCCCTGGATTTAAATTATATTTCGCAATCTCAACATAAAAATGGTTAGGATGTTATTTGCAAATTTGTACAGAACAAAAATGAGCACGGAAGAAGGAAAGAAGGTCGGTAACGGGTGGGAGAGGGTTGTTTGGCAGTTCTTTCGACCGACACGTGTCGGTTACGAGCAACGAGAATCAAAATAAAGCGAGTAGTGTCAAAAAGCCGTTAGATGTGCGACTGGACTGCCAGGTGACAGGCTGGACTGACATGATGGCAGTAATTATCTCCTTGTTTCTGTACGCCACGTCACCCCTACGAGTCCCGAACCAGCTCTTTTCAGATTTTTTTTTAAAATATACGTTATTTAATGGATAATAAACTAAATTTGTAATTTTTTGAAAAATGTAATAGGTGGACAAGTTAGTTGCCAATATAACTATGTTATTTTTTTGATTATTTTTAGGCTACCGAATTTTTTAAAGCATTCATATCGCCATTGACGATAAGACCACATTTGCCGCTATATTATCAAGTCAAATAATGATTTGGTTATAAACAATTTTTTAGCGATAATTTTATTTTATTTTTTTACATACAACCAGAACAAGCCAACTATGTTGGCGACTTTGTGAGTAAAAATTGTTTGTATTTGTAGTGTATCCTAGTTTGCTAAATAATATTAGCATTGCTGAGATTTGTGCCTACTAATACCACATTACAATCACTAAAAATTGTGAGCAAGAATTATTTGTATTTGTAGTATATCGCAGTTTGGTAAAGATATTAGTATTGCGGAGATTGATGTCTGCTAATCAAACATTACAATCACTAAAAATTGTGCTCTAAGTCGACAACATAGTTGGTGATATGGATGTATGCTGGAAAAAAATTTCGTCACCAAAAAATCGTTTGCAACCAAATCGTCGTTTGGTTTGACGATATAGTTGGTGATAGAAATGTTCAAAAAATATCGTTCCTACTATAAATCAAAAAATAAAATAAAAATAATACAGCCATATCGTCAATGCAGTTGGCAACTTGTTATCTTTTTCAAACTTAGTATCTTGTTCAGTATCTTTTGTTATTTTTTTTTTTTTAAAATTGCTCTTTACTTCTATTTCAATTAGTTGCTAGTTTTGTACAAGTAAACTGTACATAACAATATCTACTAAATAAAGTGAATTTTCTAAATATATGCTTGCCAGCCTGGACTAGTGTTAAGTCTGGATCCCTCTCCTTTCCAATTCATATCCTTCAAATTTTCTCTCATAAAATAAAAATCCAATTTCATAAAATATAAACTCACACGAACTCACAGCATGGGTCTACCTACCCCGGTTCACCAATGTACGAAATGCGGTTACAGCAAGGTATGATTACCGCAAACTTCGTGAAGTTTGGTGCACTATTTTGTTTTGGTCGCACTTAACTACAAACGCACAAGCCATAGCGGATTCCCATACGGTTACGTACTTCAACCTCTGGGACCCGTCAATAAAAAATAATAAAAAAATAAAAAATAAAAATCAAAGCATTGATTTTCTTTCCTTTCTTGCCAACCAAATGAAATCAAAATTCTAGTAATTCCAATTCTAGTCACCAGACTTATAATCTAGAACTTTTTAATATTATCCTATGTTGTTCAATAAGTTAATATTATCCCACTAAAAATATCGTTACAGAATTTTAAATGTGTCACTATAAAGTCCAAAGTGATACTTTCAGGAGGATAATATTAACTTATGAAACAGAGGGTAATATCAATATCATGCATCTAGTAGAAAAGTAATATCAAAAAATCCTATAATCTATGTCTACAAATTTCTACATTAAAATATAGGAGCTAATGTTGTAAAATAGTAAAGCTCAATCAAAATTTCATGATCATCCCAGTTCATTTTGGTTTTAAAAATTAATAAAAAAATACGAAAGAAAAAATAGTTCAAATTTGTCTCAATCCAATTTTTTTTGTTAATCCACATGGCTCCATGTCAGATTATTTTTTTTTAATGATAAATTTTATTCCGAGATGTATTTTTTAATTTGGTCTATTGGAGGTGCTCTAAGAACGTTTTTTTCATTTTAAATTTTAAATTTTTTTAAGATAGACAAAATTTATGATTATTTAAACTAACTAACCATATATTTTATGTTTATTATACAGAATATTTTTACTTTTAAACTAATATACTGATCACTCCTACTTTTTGGATTTATTATACCAGATATCTTTACTTTAAGATAAAAAATAAAAAGTTATAACACTAACTATTTTTTTTTTTTTCTAAATAGACGGAATGGTCCGCATAATTAGTTTAAAATCAAGAATACGTTATAAACAAAATAATTAGGACTAGTCAGTGTAAATAATCCGGAATTTATTAGTGAGGTTTGGGGGTTAAGGATGAATTCAATTCAAACAAGCTTACTGAGGACGTTTTGATTAAATATTTTCTCTCACTTTTATTATCTTACTGCAATTGCCAGTATAAACGGTTATTAACAATATGTTGAAATCCTATAAACAGTTATTAACAATATGTTGTAATTCCAAAAACCTAATATATAGTAATTCCAAAAACCTAACTTCCCGCAACCAACGGTAGCCACGAAATGGACTGGCCAGCTGTATGCAACCAATCAACCAGAAGTTTGAAATTACGGCTATAGCCGGTTAAGTCGACTTATTATATGTGTGTGTATATATATATATCCCTCCTCCCTTCTTCTCCAGCACTTGGGTTTCCTCTGCTGCTACTTCCTTACTATAACAAAGAAAAACTGAAAGAAACTAGAAACAGAAACAAGTGAGCGAGTCATTTCGTACCTCTAATGGCGTCGGCGCGAACCAGAGACCTGGACCGGATCAAGGGCCCGTGGAGTCCCGAAGAGGACGAGGCGCTGCAGCGTCTGGTCCAGACCCACGGCGCGAGAAACTGGTCCCTGATCAGCAAGTCCATCCCGGGCCGGTCGGGAAAGTCGTGCCGGCTGCGGTGGTGCAACCAGCTCTCCCCGCAGGTGGAGCACCGCCCCTTCACCCCGGAGGAGGACGAGACCATCATGCGGGCCCACCGCCGCTTCGGCAACAAGTGGGCCACCATCGCCCGGCTGCTGTCGGGCCGGACCGACAACGCCATCAAGAACCACTGGAACTCCACCCTCAAGAGGAAGTTCACTCCCTCTATCGGATCCTCCGACGACGGATCCGTATCCGCCTTCTTGGATCTCGAGGACTCTAGACCCATTAAGAGATCCAACAGCGCCGGGCCGGTTGTTTCTTTCGCTCCGGGGAGCCCATCCGGATCTGACGTCAGCGACTCCAGCCTCCATAGCCACCCGCTCCTCTCCGTTCCGCCGCCGCCGCCGCCGCCGCAAATTTACCGGCCGGTGCCGAGACCCGGCGGAGTACTTCCGATCGACGCCCCCGTCGCCGAACCAGCGAGGAAGAGCGATCCGGTCACCTCTCTCGATCTCTCGCTGTCGTTGTCGTCAGCTGACGATCGAGCCGAGTCCAGCGAGCAGAAGAACAAGCTGATGCTGCTCTCTCCGGCGCCGATCGCTACTCCGGCGACGGCGGCGGAGGAGAGGGGTTCGCCGGAGATTTTGGAGGAGAGGAGGTCGGGGTTTCCTTTCGGTGCGGAGTTTCTGTCGGTGATGCAGGAGATGATAAGGAAGGAGGTGAGGAGCTACATGTCTGGTCTGGAGCAGAGCAGGGACATGATGTGCGTGCCGCCGGCGGTGGCGGAGGGGTTGAGGAATGCTGCCATTAAGAGGATCGGGATCGCCAAGATGGAGTAGGGTTAGGGTTTCTAGAAGAGGAAGGAAGGAGAAAGAGAGATCAAAAAGTGATCTTTATTTAGTTTTTTTTTTTTTTTTTAATTTCTCTTTTTTTTTCTTGCACAATTTCTCTCTTTTTTTTCTTGCACAATTTCTCTCTTTTAGCTCTCTTGGTTATAGAAATAAAATGTCAATGGAAGTTCTTTCTTTTTTTGTACAAAGAGGTTTAAAATGGATTACAATATATGCTAAATATATGCTAATATGCAATTTATATCGATCATTACATGGAAAATAAAATAAGAGTGATGGTATTCATCCCGCGGATTCCATCCTGCCGCCACGTGACAATTTTTTTTTATCAATAATGCTAAGTTTACTACCAAATGCTTACGACCTTTTTACAATCCTCTCACCCCATGCTATGTGGGCCATCGTCCGGTCCCACCTCTCACCCAATGAATGACCGTCACGTGGTGTTTAGGCCACGTGACGATCACCCGAACAGCCATCGGGTTCTACCTTTTATTCCTCCTCCAATGGACGTCCGCCACGTGGATGTCACGTGACGGTTATAAGAAGGTTGTAAGCATAACGTTATAGGCATAGCACTCTCCATTTTTTATAAGGCCGGTAGTTTTGGAGATGGATCCCGTACGTATATCAAGACGAATAGGTGGGGACACTTGTCGATGGGATGGGGTTGGAGGAAATTTTAGAATTTTTCATAAAATAAATCGAAGAAATAGAGATGGGATACGGAGAAGATCATAAGAAAAATTCTAACGTATAATTTTTAATATGAAATTTATTATCATGTATTATTAACTTTTAATTTCTGAATCAAATCAATTGACCTCTTGCTTTCAATACTCTTAATTTTATTCAAGAAATAATAAAATTGTTTTATTTCTATATTAAACTTGGATTTTTGGAGAGTTTTTGAAAATTTTTGAGCCGACCAAAATTAATGTATGATAAAAATTTCCAAACATAAGTTTTCAAAAACGATCGATTCAAAAATATCTCAAAATGGATGAAAACACTAATACCAAGCAAATCCTAAAGATGTGGGCAGATTATTTTCCCCTTCTTTCTTTCGAGGTCGTCGGTGGTGACGAAGATAAGGAGTTGATTTCCTTGTTAGATTCTAGTCGTTGGCGAGTAGAGGAGAAGACGAGCTATGATGGAGATCGATGACGGTAGACTATTTTCTGAACTGGTCGATTGACTAGCTGCAGTCGTCGACATGATCAACACAACCTTGGTTGGTAGGAGAGAGAGAAAGAGAGTGTGGCAAGCGCAGAGAATAAAAGAATACAGAGAAGAAAAAAAATGTGTTTATTAGTTTACAAGTTTGATATTGTTCAGTACCCTAAATTGCAATTTGATACCCTCAAATATTTTAAATGTTTAACTTAATACTCTCAACTTTGATAGGTACTAACTTAATACCTTTCTCAACTAATATTTTTAACTTTGTACCTCTATCGCCCTAACCGTTACTTTGATAAATACTAACTTAATACCCTCCGCCGCTCGCCTCCCCAACGCGCACGCGCCTCCGCCGCATGCCACCATCTCGCAGGCACGCCTCCGCCTAGCGCCTCCCCAGCGCGCGCGCCTTCACCGCGTGCTGTCCCCCCACGTGCCTCCGCAGCGCGCCACCCCTGCGCGCGTTGCCGAAGCCGCCGCTGCACCCATTATCATCCCTATAGTAAACCGGTAGATGTTACATGTACTTCCACCAGTTCATCAATGACTTCTTCAATTCAGAACTTCTTCCCTAGTGTTACATGAACTCGAGAAATAATAACCTATACTTCAAGGAGATCGAGAATTATGTCAAAGTTGCTGGATCAAACCGAGTATCGTACAACACATAGCCAGTCTTTGCTTCTTGAGAGCAATACACACCTGCTTTTGGTGAAAAAACAGGTTTACTAATCAATGAAGCCCCTCAACCTACTATCTTTTATGACTCTGTCACGCCCCAGTCCCAAAATGACGAGGGACTGAGCACGTGAGCAATGGCCAGCAGCACGCACTGATGGACAACCCAATTTAATGGATCCATCAGGGCATGCTTAAGCTGTAGTCTATCAGTAATATGTTACAAGTCTCAGGTATTTCTAATCTCATCCACCAAATAAACACAGATTAATTGCCAGAAATAATGCAATAGAATTAAATATGCAATATCAAATAAGGTTATCTCGGAAAACAATCCGAGAATTATTCTGTTACAATTAAGGAAACATAGATTGGAAATAAAATACTGAAAAGGAAATACTGTGTAGCTGAAGCCGGTGCTCAGGAGAAATCTTCGGCCACTACTTCGTCCTCTGTTCCTTGTTCTGCTCCAAGGAGTGCTCCGGTACCGTACACCCCGGGGTAGTTCTCCTCGGCTATACCTGGGGACATAGTCCATTCCAGGTCCTCAGGGGACATAACAAGGTACAGAAAATATAAGCCAAAATATATGCAGTGCAGCAATAATGAAACAGCAGGGTAAATATGTAAAGCAGCTAGTGATATGCAAGTGAGAGTTTTAGTCATACTCAGGCTGAGACTACTACAGGATCAGTGTCGAAAAAACCATAGCAGTATTTTCTCGAGAGGGCCAGAACTTGTGCCAAAGCTCTGTATCAGAGACTAAGACACCTCCAGATAACAGTATTTACATTATAATCAGCCTTGATATGGTAATACTCTCCCCACCCCATGTAATCTCACGTCACAGTTCCAGAATATATCAGGTACAAGTCACGCAAGTTTGAACTAATGCAATGAGTCAGGCTAGAATCTAAGCATGTAAACTGGAAATGACATGTAAATGTAGCCTATACGGAATCACCAGGTATATCTCAGGCAATTTCGTCACATGAAGAGTGTCAGGTGTCCTGGGTTAAGCAGTTAAACATGTTGCATAAGAATCTACCAGAAATCAAGTAAAATACTATAACCAGGATTATCTGTTAATTGGCAAGCTTTACTTGCCCACTGATGTATAAACAAGTCCAGAAAATAACTAGCAAGCTGCAAGTTTTGGCAAGGTACACTTGCCTGTGGTACCGGCTCTGATTTCGGCTCTGACTTCAATTGGATTTGCAGGCGGTACTCCGGTTGCTGAAACAAACATCACCATCAGATCCAGAAAATATCAATCAGCTAGGAACGCCTGTCCTTGGGTCCAATTTGGAGACAAGGGCAAAAATGGCAGTTTCAGGTCAAAACGGGATCCACCGGTGGGCCCGCTTTGCACCGAAAAATGCGTCAGGGTCAACGGTCTCCAAATTCACCAAACTCAGTGTCAACAGGTCAGAAATGCTGATACGAACCCAACGGAACTTTCAGAATTGAATTCCGATGAGCCGTTCACAAAATCGCCCGTCGAGCGGGGCCTATGGGGCCCACGACACGCGATTTCGTCAACGTTCTCAGAATCGAACCAAACTTGACCCACAGGACCAGCGTATCGCTACGAGTCCGATGGCGCAAGTTTCGTCTCAATCCGACGTGTGTACACAAAGTTAGGACGCGTTCCAGAAAGTACGGATACGGGACGATGTCCGCGGATACGCGTTGATTCCGGTGTGCACGCACACCCGAATCAGCTTCCGCAAAATCTCACACGTCCGTATCGACGACGCGCACGTATCTGTGAAGACCGTGCGCGACCAAGTCTTCCCGTTTGGCGGGGCGTACTCAGTTCCGGGGTGAAACAAGGTCTGGTTTTTTCCTATTTTTGGATCACGGTGTGCGATCACCACAGGACGCGATGCCCCGAACGGTTGGTCCGAACACCGAGAGGGTCATACAGGCTTCGCAACGTAATTTGCGGAATCCAAAACGGAGCTACGAGCAAAAAGTTACACGTACCTGAAGGGGACCCGAAAACCAGGGCCAAATCGTGTCCGACACGTGTCGTACACCAAATCGAATTAGGGTTAGGGTTTCGGCTCGGTGCTGGCCGAGCTCCGGCGGGGGAGGCCGGGCTCAGGCGGAGGGGGCTGGGGCATGGGCGGCCGGGCTCGTCGGAGGCGACGCGGGGACGCGGCGGCGCGGGGAGCAGCTGCGGCCGCTGCTGCTGTTGGTGCCGCTCGCCGGGGAAGGAGGAGGAGGAGGCGGCGTCCGGTGGCTCGGGGAGAGGGCTGGGCGCGGCGAGGCGGGCGGTGACGTCGACGGCGGCGCGGCTGGGGCACGGCTGAGGGGTGCGGCGGTGGAGGGGTTCTGCCGAGGCGGAGGGGGTTTTTATAGGCGGTGGGGGAGGCGATCGTGGCCGTGGGAGGCGGAGCCGAGCGGGGGAGGCGGAGGTCGTGGGGGTGTGGGCGGGCGGATCGCCGGGCGGAGCGGGCGGCGGCGGCGTCTCCGCCGCGAGACGCGGTCGGGCTGAGACGTGGGAGAGAGGCGGGTCGGCGGGTTCGGGTCGGGCGGCGGCGGATCCGACCCGACCCGCTAGGGCTGAGTCTGGGCCGGGTTGGGCTGGGCCGGGCCAACGGGCCGCGGGCCGGGTTGGTTTATTTTAAAAAGAAAATTAGTAATAATAATAATAATAAAACATTCAATAAATAAACAAATAAATAATTAATTAAATAAATAGTTTTTAGGTATTTAAAAATAGGTCCGGGGTCCGATAAATTCCAGAAAAATTGTCCAAAGTCCAATTTTTCATTTTACATCCAAAAATATTATTTTCATAATATTTTAATATTATTTAATATCAATTAAAAATTATTGAATAATTAAAACCCTGTTTTTAAATTACAGAAAATTCCAGAAAATTGTGAAAAATCCAGATTTGAAAATCTTGAAAAATCAGGGGGTTTACAATCTACCCCCCTTAAGAGGATTGCGTCCTCGCAATCAAAGAATAACCGGTCAACAGAGATGACGCGGTCGCAAACATCGTTTGAAAACACATCACAAGCGACTTCAGGGAAATACCGTTTCCCTAAAAATTGAAAGTTTACACTTTCCAGGAAAATCTAGTTAAAACTATAACTTTTATGAAAACCAGGTTGTTATTAACAAGTTGCAAATTACTAGGTTGGGGCTGAGGTCACGAACCAATAGGCACGAGCTACACAAGACTAAAACAGATAACTATAAATCACTTACTCGCATCAGCTACTCCACGAGTCTGCGCGTTCTCCACTGTCTTCGCTGGAGCTTGTCCGTGTCCTTGAGGTAGATTTCTCGGTTGCTGCTGGACCTGCTGGAAGAGTACGGCCTGGGGTATCAAAGGTGGCCTCGGCTGGTTTCCTCCTGGAGCTGGTGATATGACTCCTTCCACTTCCGTTTGCGGTGCTCCCAAAGCTGGACAGGCTGGCCTCGGTACTGGCACCACTTGTTGGTTAACCGTTGATGCTTCTCCTCTGTGCATTTTGCAACTTCTGGCTAAATGGTCACTGGATCCGCAAATCAAGCACAGTCCCAACCTGCGTCTACACTTCTTCTCAACATGGCCTACCTTGCCACAATAGTAACAAGTAGGAAGGAATGAGGCTCTGGATGCTGTTCTCGGTGGATTCTTCTGGGGTCGCTTTGCAGCTCTTTCCTGCTGTGCTTGGTCTGGTGCATGCGATCGCTTCTGGCTGGACTCTATTCTGGTGATGCACTCCATGGCCCGTGCTGCAGTAACAACGTCCGTTGCAACGGAGCTGATTAACTTCCGTAGCTCTGAGCTAAGTCTGCAAATGAACTCCTCCGTTTGGCTTTGTTGTGCCTTCTGATAAGCTTGCATCATCGGGTAGTACATTTGAAATAGCTGTTGCACGTCCATAGCTTGCCCTTGTGGGATGATAGGCATTGGTGGAGCAAACTGCGTCGAGAATGGAACGTCATCTGGGTGGATTCTTGAGGCAGGCTGGCTTGCTTGACTGCCTTGTGATGATTGGCCTTCACCCACTGGTGTTACATCGTCTTCGTGGGTAACCACAACGGCTTGTGGTGTTTCTGCGTGAGCCTCGTTGCTGGCTTGTGGGTCCATTTTCCTGCATCCAAAATAACCGATAAGAGGCGCACAGGAATCAAGGCAAGATGCAAGTCCAAATTAGTTCGAATACGATACAGATATCAAAAACGATTCAAGCAAGTGGATGAGATCCTAAAATTTATCTTATCTTATTGCAGGCCTGTTCGGTCCCTAAGTTAAAACCGAACAATTTAGTCGTAGACCTGCATGGGCCACCACAAAAACCATGTCACGCCCCAGTCCCAAAATGACGAGGGACTGAGCACGTGAGCAATGGCCAGCAGCACGCACTGATGGACAACCCAATTTAATGGATCCATCAGGGCATGCTTAAGCTGTAGTCTATCAGTAATATGTTACAAGTCTCAGGTATTTCTAATCTCATCCACCAAATAAACACAGATTAATTGCCAGAAATAATGCAATGGAATTAAATATGCAATATCAAATAAGGTTATCTCGAGAAACAATCCGAGAATTATTCTGTTACAATTAAGGAAACATAGACTGGAAATAAAATACTGAAAAGGAAATACTGTGTAGCTGAAGCCGGTGCTCAGGAGAAATCTTCGGCCACTACTTCGTCCTCTGTTCTTTGTTCTGCTCCAAGGAGTTGTAATCCCCCTGATTTTTAAAAAATTTTAATTTGGAATTTTTCCTAATTTTCTGGAATTTTTGGGAATTTTCTGTAATTAAAAACAGGGTTTTAATTATTAAATGATTTTTAAATAATAATAAACAATATAAAAATATTATGAAAATAATATTTTTGGGTGTAAAATGAAAATCTAGACTTAGGGTAATTTTTCTGAAATTTATTGGGCCCTGGACCTATTTTTAAACCCCTAAAAATAATTATTTATTTAATTATTTAATGTTTAATGAATTAATTATTATTTTTATATAAATAAATCGGCCCAGCCCAAAACCCATTAACCCGGGCCCAGCCCCAACCGAGCCCGGCCCATCCCCAGGCCTAGCGGGTCGGGCGGGTCGGCCAGACCCGCACCCATCCACCCGCAGACCCGCCCGCCTGAACCCCTCTCTTCCCCGACTCTTCACTTCTCCTCCGCCGGCAACGGCCGCCGCCGCAGGCCGTTCGCTGCCCCGCGTCGCCTCCTCTTCATCTCCCCGAACCTCCGCCGCTCCCTCTCCCATCTCCACCCTATAAAGCCAGCCCCCGCCTCGTCTCGCTCCTCCTCTCTCCGTCTTCGTCCTCCTCGCCGGCCACCCTGCTCCGCCGCACCTCGAGAAGCTCCGCCCTCCAGCGTTGCCGCCGACCCCGCACGGCCACGAACCGCCCTGAGCTCGCCTCGTCTACCGCCTCTGCCCAGCCGCTCGAGACACCCAACCCAGCAGCGGCCAGACCGCCCCACCGCTCCGCCTAGCAGACAACTCCCAGCCGCCCCGAGTCGGCTGTTCGACGAACCCCTCCGCCGCCGTGCCGCCCCAGCCGCGCCGCCACCCTGCCAGCAGCCGACCCTGCCTTGCCGACCTCCACCCTCCTCCGGCGGACACAGCAGAAGACTCGGCCGGACACAGGATAGGACTCGACACAGTAAACCCTAACCCTAGACACGGTTGGACACGAGGATACGGTTTAAACTCGGTTTTTCAAGCCCTATTCAGGTAACCGTAACTTTCTGTTCGTAGCTCAGTTTCCTATTCCGTCAGTTTTATCGTGAAGCCTGTATAACCCTCTCGGTGTCCGGACAAACTGATCGGGGCATCGCGTCCTGTGGTGATCGCACACCGCGATCCAAAAACAGGAAAAACTTAGCCCTGTTTCACCTCGGAACTGGGTACGCCCCGCCAAACGGGACGACTTGGTCACGTACGGTCTTCACCGATACGTCAGCGTCGTTGATACGGACGTGCGGGATTTCGCAGAAGCTGATTTGGATGTGCGTGCACACCGGAATCAGTGCGTATCCGCGGACAACGGCCCGTATCCGACCTTTCTGTTTCTTGCTGTAACTTAGTGTACACACGTCGGATCGAGACGAAACTTGCGCCATCGGACTCGTAGCGATACGCTGGTCCTATGGGTCAAGTTTGGTTCGATTCTGAGAACGTTGACGAAATCGCGTGTCGTGGGCCCCACAAGCCCCGCTCGACGGGCGATTTTGTGATCGGCTCATCGGAATTCAAATCTGAAAGTTCCGTTGGGTTCGTATCAGCGTTCCTGATCTGTTGACACTAAGTTGGACTATTTTTGAGACCTTTGACCCTGACGCATTTTTCGGTGCAAAGCGGCCCACATCTGGACCCCGCCTTGACCCGAAAATGACGTTTTTGCCCTTGTCTCCAAACTGGACTCAAGGACAGGCGTTTCTAGCTGATTGACATTTTCTGAATCTGATGGTGATGTTTGTTTCAGCAGCTGGAGTAGTCCCTGCAAATCCAGCTATTGCCAGAGCTACAGTTGGAGCTGAAAACCCAGGCAAGTGTACCTTGCCATAAATTACAGTTTATTAAATTCATTTTACTCTTGCTTTATTTTCTGTGATTATTGTTCATGCTTAAACCTAGGGCCGTGTGGCATACTTAGTGTCCGATTACAGTCGGGTGCCAACCCCGTACGCGGAATTGTGTATGTCATTAGAGATGGATATTCGTGACCCTTTACATTCTGGTACTTGCTGTATCAAGTACAATAACCCAGGACACTTGACACATACATTGACAGAATCTTCCTGAAATATTCATGGTGATTCTGTGTAGGATTCAGGATGGACATAGATTTTAATCTTAGAGATTATGACTTGTTGCATTAGCTATGATCTCACGTGACATGGACATGAGACGTGTGGTTACATTTGGGTGGGGAGAGACACACAGGCTACAGGCTGATTATATATATATAAAATCCATAGTAAACACATAGTATAACACATAGTATAACTGCTACCGGCTCCCCGACACAGAGCTTGTAGTGGTATCAGCCTTAGTTTAGTGATGCTCTCAACTTGCATTTCACATAGATGGTTATATAGTTGTCCCTATTGTTTCATTATTTTACTTTGCTGCATTATATTTGGCTTATTTTATCTGTACCTTGCTATGTCCCCTGAGGACCTGGATCCGGATTATGTCCCCAGGGTTAGCAGAAGAGATCTACCCTGAGGTGTACGGAACAGGAGCACTTCTCGGAACAGTACCAGTACCTGAGGATGAGGTGATCGCTGAGGACTTCTCCTGAACATCTGCTTCCCTATGATCAGTTTAAAAATAATTAATTAAACTCTTTTCGTGTTTATGAGAACAATTGTAACAGACATTATATCGGGTTGTTCCCCGAATTACTTTGCTGAGACTGGATGTTTGTTTTACTTTCCTTATTGCTGCTGATCTTATTATCTTTTCTGTGGATGAGATTAGTTCTGGATTGTTGTTATAGACCTTATTTACAGCTTAAGTATGCCCCGATGGATCCATTAAATTGGGTTTGTCCATCGGTGCGTGCTGCTGGCCATTATCACGTGCTCAGTCCCTCGATATTTTGGGACTGGGGCGTGACATGGTTTTTGTGGTGGCCCATGCAGGTCAACGACTAAATTGTTCGGTTTCAACTTAGGGACCGAACAGGCTTGCAATAAGAATAGGATAAGTTTTTTAGGATCTCATCCACTTGCTTGAAAACGTTCTTGATATCTGTATCGTATTCAAATTAACTTTTGACTTGCATCTTGCCTTGAATCCAGTGCGCTTCTTATGTTTTATTTTGATGCAGAGTAATGGATCCAAGAAGAGGAGACGAGAATCCCTTGAGTACACCACACGATGCTGTGGTCACTTATGATGAAGGAATAACACCCGAAGACCGAGGGCAATCTTCTCAAAGCAATCAAGCAGCCCAGCAGAATTCAAGGTTCCGGCGTGATAAAATTCCGCCGCCTCCGCAGTTCGTTCCACCGATGCCCGTATTCCCACAAGGGCAACCTATAGACGGGCAACAGATATTCCAGATGATCTACGCAATGATGCAAGCCCAACAGCAAATTCATCAAGAGACTCAGCGTAACGAGGCGGAGTATTTGAGAACCAGCCTAGTAACCGCCTTGGAGCAAGTGAACCCACAAGCTAGGCGACCAGCAACGGGATCTATCACCGATTTCCGTCAACTCAAGCCCCGTACCTTTTCGGGCAAAGAAGGACCAACTGAAGTGCATGAGTGGCTCACCAACATACAACACCAGTTGGAAGCAGCTGAGCTTCCAAGAGAACGTTGGATGACCGCCGTTAGAATGCAGTTGACGGACAATGCTCATCACTGGTGGCTATCTGAAGAGACCAGGCTCGGACCAGATCGAGTTACTTGGGAAGAGTTCTCCAGACTCTTCCAGGAGATGTACATACCGGCTATCGCTCGATCAGAACTGAGGGACAAGTTCAATCGCCTCACTCAGGAAGCTATGACGGTAGAAGAGTACAACGCCGAGTTCATTCGTCTGAGTCGCTTCGCTCCTACCTTGATCCCGACTGAAGAAGAGAAGGCCGAAAAGTTTTTCGACGGCCTCAACATCGAGTTGCAGAAGCTAATTGGATCTGTCGCACCAACTTCGTACTCGGACGTTCTCGCTGCAGCACGACGCATGGAACGCGTCACCAGGAGAGAGACCGGTCTGAAAAGGTCTTCCACAGCAGCCAAAGCACCACAAGAAGAAGCTGCAAAGAGGCCTCACATACACCAGCCACCCAGAGCTTCTCCGCAGACAGTACCTACATGTCAATATTGTGGCAAGATAGGCCATGTTGAGAAGGACTGCAGACGCAAGTTGGGATTATGCTTGATTTGTGGAACCAATCAACACTTAGCCAAGGATTGTCCTTATCATCGAGGAGGAGTACCAAGGACAAACCAACAAGCTCTACCAGTACCAGGAGGGTATCAACCAAGGCCACCCTTGGCACCACAGGCAGCACTCTTCCAACAAGCCCAGCAGCAGCAGCAACAGAGGAATCCACCAGGACGCGGACAAGCCTTCGCGATGACTTTGGAAGACGCGCAGGACCATGGCGTAGCTAATGCGAGTAAGTCTTTGTAGTTGTTCCGTTTCTAGCATTGTTATAGTTTGTGCCTGCTGGTTCGTGACCCCAGACTTGACCTGATAACCTTAACCTGATAATTTTAACTTGCTAACAATTGATAACCTAGTTTTGAACTTGATAATAATTTAGAATTGTTAACCTGATAAGTTTTGAAAGATAACCTGGTTTTCTAAAAACTGTAATTTTCTAGATTTCCCACATTTGGAAAATTGCATAACTTCTATTGCATAGGGAAATGATTTTTCCTATGTGTTCAAACTCTGAACCATGATTTTCTTTATTGTATTATGATTCGAATAAATTTTGCAACCGTGTCATCTCTGTTGACCGGTTATTCTTTGATTGCGAGGACGCAATCCTCTTAAGGGGGGTATATTGTAATCCCCCTGATTTTTAAAAAATTTTAATTTGGAATTTTTCCTAATTTTCTGGAATTTTTGGGAATTTTCTGTAATTAAAAACAGGGTTTTAATTATTAAATGATTTTTAAATAATAATAAACAGTATAAAAATATTATGAAAATAATATTTTTGGGTGTAAAATGAAAATCTAGACTTAGGGTAATTTTTCTGAAATTTATTGGGCCCTGGACCTATTTTTAAACCCCTAAAAATAATTATTTATTTAATTATTTAATTATTTAATGTTTAATGAATTAATTATTATTTTTATATAAATAAATCGGCCCAGCCCAAAACCCATTAACCCGGGCCCAGCCCCAACCGAGCCCGGCCCATCCCCAGGCCTAGCGGGTCGGGCGGGTCGGCCAGACCCGCACCCATCCACCCGCAGACCCGCCCGCCTGAACCCCTCTCTTCCCCGACTCTTCACTTCTCCTCCGCCGGCAACGGCCGCCGCCGCAGGCCGTTCGCTGCCCCGCGTCGCCTCCTCTTCATCTCCCCGAACCTCCGCCGCTCCCTCTCCCATCTCCACCCTATAAAGCCAGCCCCCGCCTCGTCTCGCTCCTCCTCTCTCCGTCTTCGTCCTCCTCGCCGGCCACCCTGCTCCGCCGCACCTCGAGAAGCTCCGCCCTCCAGCGTTGCCGCCGACCCCGCACGGCCACGAACCGCCCTGAGCTCGCCTCGTCTACCGCCTCTGCCCAGCCGCTCGAGACACCCAACCCAGCAGCGGCCAGACCGCCCCACCGCTCCGCCTAGCAGACAACTCCCAGCCGCCCCGAGTCGGCTGTTCGACGAACCCCTCCGCCGCCGTGCCGCCCCAGCCGCGCCGCCACCCTGCCAGCAGCCGACCCTGCCTTGCCGACCTCCACCCTCCTCCGGCGGACACAGCAGAAGACTCGGCCGGACACAGGATAGGACTCGACACAGTAAACCCTAACCCTAGACACGGTTGGACACGAGGATACGGTTTAAACTCGGTTTTTCAAGCCCTATTCAGGTAACCGTAACTTTCTGTTCGTAGCTCAGTTTCCTATTCCGTCAGTTTTATCGTGAAGCCTGTATAACCCTCTCGGTGCCCGGACAAACTGATCGGGGCATCGCGTCCTGTGGTGATCGCACACCGCGATCCAAAAACAGGAAAAACTTAGCCCTGTTTCACCTCGGAACTGGGTACGCCCCGCCAAACGGGACGACTTGGTCACGTACGGTCTTCACCGATACGTCAGCGTCGTTGATACGGACGTGCGGGATTTCGCAGAAGCTGATTTGGATGTGCGTGCACACCGGAATCAGTGCGTATCCGCGGGCAACGGTCCGTATCCGACCTTTCTGTTTCTTGCTGTAACTTAGTGTACACACGTCGGATCGAGACGAAACTTGCGCCATCGGACTCGTAGCGATACGCTGGTCCTATGGGTCATGTTTGGTTCGATTCTGAGAACGTTGACGAAATCGCGTGTCGTGGGCCCCACAAGCCCCGCTCGACGGGCGATTTTGTGATCGGCTCATCGGAATTCAAATCTGAAAGTTCCGTTGGGTTCGTATCAGCGTTCCTGATCTGTTGACACTAAGTTGGACTATTTTTGAGACCTTTGACCCTGACGCATTTTTCGGTGCAAAGCGGCCCACATCTGGACCCCGCCTTGACCCGAAAATAACATTTTTGCCCTTGTCTCCAAACTGGACTCAAGGACAGGCGTTTCTAGCTGATTGACATTTTCTGAATCTGATGGTGATGTTTGTTTCAGCAGCTGGAGTAGTCCCTGCAAATCCAGCTATTGCCAGAGCTACAGTTGGAGCTGAAAACCCAGGCAAGTGTACCTTGCCATAAATTACAGTTTATTAAATTCATTTTACTCTTGCTTTATTTTCTGTGATTATTGTTCATGCTTAAACCTAGGGCCGTGTGGCATACTTAGTGTCCGATTACAGTCGGGTGCCAACCCCGTACGCGGAATTGTGTATGTCATTAGAGATGGATATTCGTGACCCTTTACATTCTGGTACTTGCTGTATCAAGTACAATAACCCAGGACACTTGACACATACATTGACAGAATCTTCCTGAAATATTCATGGTGATTCTGTGTAGGATTCAGGATGGACATAGATTTTAATCTTAGAGATTATGACTTGTTGCATTAGCTATGATCTCACGTGACATGGACATGAGACGTGTGGTTACATTTGGGTGGGGAGAGACACACAGGCTACAGGCTGATTATATATATATAAAATCCATAGTAAACACATAGTATAACACATAGTATAACTGCTACCGGCTCCCCGACACAGAGCTTGTAGTGGTATCAGCCTTAGTTTAGTGATGCTCTCAACTTGCATTTCACATAGATGGTTATATAGTTGTCCCTATTGTTTCATTATTTTACTTTGCTGCATTATATTTGGCTTATTTTATCTGTACCTTGCTATGTCCCCTGAGGACCTGGATCCGGATTATGTCCCCAGGGTTAGCAGAAGAGATCTACCCTGAGGTGTACGGAACAGGAGCACTTCTCGGAACAGTACCAGTACCTGAGGATGAGGTGATCGCTGAGGACTTCTCCTGAACATCTGCTTCCCTATGATCAGTTTAAAAATAATTAATTAAACTCTTTTCGTGTTTATGAGAACAATTGTAACAGACATTATATCGGGTTGTTCCCCGAATTACTTTGCTGAGACTGGATGTTTGTTTTACTTTCCTTATTGCTGCTGATCTTATTATCTTTTCTGTGGATGAGATTAGTTCTGGATTGTTGTTATAGACCTTATTTACAGCTTAAGTATGCCCCGATGGATCCATTAAATTGGGTTTGTCCATCGGTGCGTGCTGCTGGCCATTATCACGTGCTCAGTCCCTCGATATTTTGGGACTGGGGCGTGACAGGAGTGCTCCGGTACCGTACACCCCGGGGTAGTTCTCCTCGGCTATACCTGGGGACATAGTCCATTCCAGGTCCTCAGGGGACACAACAAGGTACAGAAAATACAAGCCAAAACATATGCAGTGCAGCAATAATGAAACAGCAGGGTAAATATGTAAACCAGCTAGTGATATGCAAGTGAGAGTTTTAGTCATACTCAGGCTGAGACTACTACAGGATCAGTGTCGAAGAAACCATAGCAGTATTTTCTCGAGAGGGCCAGAACTTGTGCCAAAGCTCTGTATCAGAGACTAAGACACCTCCAGATAACAGTATTTACATTATAATCTGCCTTGATATGGTAATACTCTCCCCACCCCATGTAATCTCACGTCACAGTTCCAGAATATATCAGGTACAAGTCACGCAAGTTTGAACTAATGCAATGAGTCAGGCTAGAATCTAAGCATGTAAACTGGAAATGACATGTAAATGTAGCCTATACGGAATCACCAGGTATATCTCAGGCAATTCCGTCACATGAAGAGTGTCAGGTGTCCTGGGTTAAGCAGTTAAACATGTTGCATAAGAATCTACCAGAAATCAAGTAAAATACTATAACCAGGATTATCTGTGAATTGGCAAGCTTTACTTGCCCACTGATGTATAAACAAGTCCAGAAAATAACTAGCAAGCTGCAAGTTTTGGCAAGGTACACTTGCCTGTGGTTCCGGCTCTGATTTCGGCTCTGACTTCAATTGGATTTGCAGGCGGTACTCCGGTTGCTGAAACAAACATCACCATCAGATCCAAAAAATATCAATCAGCTAGGAACGCCTGTCCTTGGGTCCAATTTGGAGACAAGGGCAAAAACGGCAGTTTCGGATCAAAACGGGGTCCACCGGTGGGCCCGCTTTGCACCGAAAAACGCGTCAGGGTCAACGGTCTCCAAATTCACCAAACTCAGTGTCAACAGGTCAGAAATGCTGATATGAACCCAACGGAACTTTCAGAATTGAATTCCGATGAGCCGTTCAAAAATCGCCCGTCGAGCGGGGCCTATGGGGCCCACGACACGCGATTTCGTCAACGTTCTCAGAATCGAACCAAACTTGACCCACAGGACCAGCGTATCGCTACGAGTCCGATGGCGCAAGTTTCATCTCAATCTGACGTGTGTACACAAAGTTAGGGCGCGTTCCAAAAAGTACAGATACGGGGCGATGTCCGCGGATACGCGTTGATTCCGGTGTGCACGCACACCCGAATTAGCTTCCGCGAAATCCCACACATCCGTATCGAAGACACGCACGTATCTGTGAAGATCGTGCGCGACCAAGTCGTCCCGTTTGGCGGGGCGTACTCAGTTCCGGGGTAAAACAGGGTCTGGTTTTTTCCTGTTTTTGGATCGCGGTGTGCGATCACCACAGGACGCGATGCCCCGAACGGTTGGTCCGGACACCGAGAGGGTCATACAGGCTTCGTAACGCAATTTGCGGAATCGAAAACGGAGCTACGAGCAAAAAGTTACACGTACCTAAAGGGGACCCAAAAACCAGGGCCAAATCGTGTCCGACACGTGTCGGACACCAAATCGAATTAGGGTTAGGGTTTCGGCTCGGTGCTGGCCGAGCTCCGGCGGGGGAGGCCGGGCTCAGGCGGAGGGGGCTGGGGCACGGGCGGCCGGGCTCGTCGGAGGCGACGCGGGGACGCGGCGGCGCGGGGAGCAGCTGCGGCCGCTGCTGCTGTTGGTGCTGCTCGCCGGGGAAGGAGGAGGAGGAGGCGGCGTCCGGTGGCTCGGGGAGAGGGCTGGGCGCGGCGAGGCGGACGGTGACGTCGACGGCGGCGCGGCTGGGGTACGGCTGAGGGGTGCGGCGGTGGAGGGGTTCTGCCGAGGCGGAGGGGGTTTTTATAGGCGGTGGGGGAGGCGATCGTGGCCGTGGGAGGCGGAGCCGAGCGGGGGAGGCGGAGGTCGTGGGGGTGTGGGCGGGCGGAGCGCCGGGCGGAGCGGGCGGCGGCGGCGTCTCCGCCGCGAGACGCGGTCGGGCTGAGACGTGGGAGAGAGGCGGGTCGGCGGGTTCGGGTCGGGCGGCGGCGGATCCGACCCGACCCGCTAGGGCTGAGTCTGGGCCGGGTTGGGCTGGACCGGGCCAACGGGCCGCGGGCCGGGTTGGTTTATTTTAAAAAGAAAATTAGTAATAATAATAATAATAATAATAAAACATTCAATAAATAAACAAATAATTAATTAATTAAATAAATAGTTTTTAGGTATTTAAAAATAGGTTCGGGGTCCGATAAATTCCAGAAAAATTGCCCTAAGTCCAGTTTTCCATTTTACATCTAAAAATATTATTTTCATAATATTTTAATATTATTTAATATCAATTAAAAATTATTGAATAATTAAAACCCTGTTTTTAAATTACAAAAAATCCCCGAAAATTCCAGAAAATTGTGAAAAATCCAGATTTGAAAATCTTGAAAAATCAGGGGGTTTACAGACTCAACCAAGTCTAACCAAACCGTCATGGTCACGACCCGACCGATATGGGATATACACTTGTTCGGAGGCTAGGCGAGAGCTCATTCACTTGACTGCTCTCCCTCCTCTCGCGCGTCCCTCCAGGCAAGCCAGCAACATAAGCGACTTTAGGAGCGGTAAAACACGAGATGTTCCAGTTGAATCTTGAATTTCGTCAACTAATGGAAGAAATACAGCTCTTGTAACTTAAATTATTGTGTTTGATTGGAAGAAACTAAACGTGAAACCATGAAATTCCAACATTTAGAATGTTGGGAGCCACCATTCTCAAAATTTCACATTTAGGCTTAGCCAAGAACTTAACTTAGGATCTGTTTGGTTCACTGTAATGTAATTGTAATCATAATGGAATCGAATGAAAATAATGTATCTACGTAAATTTAGGATCCGTTTAATTCACTGCAAACAGACCCTTAATCTTTGTGGCATATGAATAAATCGACCTAAACCAAGTCCTTGTATCCTCTCAGGTCCAACTCCCCTCATCTTCCAATATCTTAGTTTAGATGTCCGACGAACTTTTGTTTTTTTCAATTTCGACTACAGAAACTCAAAAATAATAACTTACATTATAAATGTGATACGTTGATTAATTTAACTAATATTAAAAGTGTATTTACTTATTTTATTTTTTAGTCTCCTGATAAAATAAAAATAAAAAATTCAGAAAATTTACTGTAGCGAAATAAATTTATATTAAATTTATCTAAACGAAACAAGTTTGAAAATTTGGAAAAAAAGTCAGGGTCCGCCAACAGTGTTGGCGGAAAACACAACCGTTGTACACGTAAGCAGCCAATTTTTTTTTAAAAAAAAACGTGGGCCCCACGGCCAATTCCAGCCAACTCAGTTGGCGGAAATTGGCCGGTGGGGCCCACGTTTTTTTTTTAATTTTTTTGATTTGGTTTTTTTACTTTCTTTGGTTTGGTTTTTTCGTTGGTTTATTGTAATTAGTTATATTTTTGTTTTATTTATTTAGTTTAGTTTAGTTTAGTTTTGTAATTAGAGTTAAGTAAATTTATTTTAACGAAATAAAATTAAAATAAATTAATTGGAAAGAAATATTATTTTCGGAAATTTTGTTTCAAAAGCATCAAAATTTGTATAAATTCTATCTAAAGCATAAAAGTTTAAAAAATTACGAAAAAAATATCAATATGAATTGGACGTTTATATTTAAAAATATTATATTTTTATCATAAATTTTTTCGTCGTTAACAGACGTTAAAAAATAATAATATTAAAAATTTGCCGTAAGAATATTACGTCTGCCGTCGAGCAGACTTCGAGCGGCCATAACTACTTGTTTTTAAATCGTTTTTCGTTAAATAATAAGTCGATTTGTATGTTTTCGACGAGTGTAACACAAATTATGTAGAAAAAAAATTTATCCGAAACAAGACGCATATGTTACAGGCAAAAATATAAATTTTAAAACTTTAAAGTATCATAACTTTTGACTGGGAGATCGAAACAAGGCCCAGTTTGTGCCAAAATGATCGTATGGAAAAGTACTATAAGATAAATCGTTTCACCGTTTGACGAACTTCGAAAATTTTTAGAATCGTCAAAAAACGATGTTTCGACCTCCAAATTTGACTTTCGGTAATATTATTTTTGAATATTTAAAATTTACTGTAGTGAAATAAATTTATATTGGATGTGGGGGCCCACGGATTTAAAATGATGTTTCGATCTCCAACAAATTTTTAGAAACATTTAAATTAATTATTTTATGTCTATTATGAAAAAAAACTAATAAAACAAAATAAATAATCAAACCAAACAAACTAAACCAACCAAAACAAACCAACCCAAACCATCCAAAAAATCCGTGGGCCCCACACCAAAATTCAGCGAACATAGTTGGCAGATTTTGGGTGTGGGGCCCACGGTTTTTTTGGGGTGGTTTGGGTTGGTTTGTTTTGGATTGTTTTGGTTGGTTTTTTTTAGTTGGTTTGTTTTAGTTGGTTTTGTTTTATTATTTGGTTTATTTTTTTATTTAGTTTTTTTATTTAGTTTTTTTAGCCAACAATTCCCGCCAACATTTTTTTATTTAGTTTTTTTATTTACTTTTGTTTTGGATTTTAATTTATTTAGTTTAGTTTTGAATTATGTTTTGCTTTGGTTTTTTTTATTTATGGATTGATGTTGGTTCAGGAATTCGTTCACGTGGAAGGGGATCTCGGTTTGGTTTAACAAGGAGACAATAATGACTACTGAGAGACAAGAGTTAACAGGAAAAAAAGAAGAAAAGACTTGAGTGGGGAAAAAGAAGAAGAGACGTGAGTGGGAAAAAAGAAGAAGGGACGTGAGGAAAAAAGAAGAAGAGACGTGAGTGGAAAAAAAGAAGAAGGGACGTGAGTGGGAAAAAAGAAGAAGAGATGTGAGGGAAAAAAGAAAGAAAGAAGGGACATGTCTCGTTGGGGAGGAGAGAGATGAGTACAACAGAGAAGAAGTTGGTGCGAGGTGGGAGCTATAAGAAGAGAAGGAGGAAGCAGAACAGAATGCAAGGAGGAAGAAGAAGAGAGTACACTACGATCATTTACAGCATTCCTTGTGAGCACGTAGCAACAATTTGAGCAGCCTTAATTTTCTCTCATTTGTAAGTGGACACAGCAGTCTTTGTGAGCACAACAATCCTTATTGTTGAAGGTCTTTATTATATTCTTCTTCATTTATACTTTTATTTGTATATGTAATATTTGATGTTAGTTTTTATTTTTTAAATATAAGTTATGTAATGTGCAAAATTACGGGCAGCCAAAATTTATTTTTTGACAACCATAATTGTACAGATGGACAGCCAAAACGACGGACGTATTCCTGGAGGCCCTACTACGGATTTAATAATCCAGCAACGTGCGAAACATATATCTACTTTGGTATTTTATGAGAAGGTACAATAAAATATAATTATGTAAACAAATATGAATGATATTTTGTACATGTCTACTAATAACATCTTCTATGTTTTTCATATATAGCAATACGATTATACTAATAATGAACGGTGCCGGGAGCATGCCTCGTGGCGTCACGATAACAGACTTGGGTATTAGAGGTTGATCGACCACCAGGTGGCACCGTTGAAAATATTTGGCTTTTATTATGTTGACAAGATATATTTTATGCAACACGATAGAGACTTAATCTTCAGTTTAGTTGAGCGTTGGTGGCCCGGACGAAATACCTTCAGCTACCATTCGGAGAAATGAGTATTATTCTAGCAGATGTGGCAAATATTTTAGGTTTACCTATTACGGGTGAACCTATAATATTTGATAAATCAATTTCCGCCGACACTATGATTACAAAGTACCTAGGTGTGGAGGTGTCGCGTAATAAACGTAGTAAAAATCTTGTGACGTTTACGTGGCTCCGTCATAACTTTTTGCACCTAGATCGTATTGGTGATCAAGTTATCTCAGTTGATGAGAATCGGGTAAGTATAGTTTTTTTTGCAACTTATGTTATTATTTACGTAGTATATTTTTAATTGAATTTAACGCATATAATGTTTTTATCATTTGTTCAGGTCACTGCTTGCACCAGAGCCTACTTGCTAGGTTTATTAAGCGGAATGTTGTTTTCAGACTCATCCAATTTAGTTGATTTACGTTTTTTAGCTTTTTTGGTAGACCTGACCGCACCTACGCGCCACGCTTGGGGAGCGTCAGTGTTGGCATATTTTTATAGTTCCATGATAGATTTTGTACAGTTTGAAGACATGAATGCAACGAAGGTAAATCTAAGTGGTGGTGCGACATTAATACATGTATGAAAATATGTGCACTTATATCATATGAAAAGTTTTACTTAATTTTATTTACATTGAAAATAGATGCACTTATATCATATGGTCATATTTTCTAGGTTTGGTCCTACGACTATTTTCACATTGGTAGGCCACAAATACTACGTTTATATAGGTAACTTCGAACCGATCGTTAGAAGAACGTTGGATATGAACGTTAAAAAAATAAGAGCCGTTGAAAGAGCCGTTGTAAAATAGCCGTTGTACATAAACCAACCCATATACCCAACCCAATTTCAAACCAAAATCAAAACCAAATCATTCCCCGATATTTGTCTTTCTTCTTTACTTTGTCTTTTTTTTTCTTATAAAAAAAACTAAACCATTAAAAAAAAAAAATTAGAGGACACAAATAAATACTAGTTAAAATAATTTATTTTCTTCTTTAGAGGACACAAAAATTAGAGGACACAAATAAATTAGAGGACACAAATAAAAAATTAGATGACACAAATAAATTAGAGGACACAATTTTTTCTTCTTCTTTATTTACTTTTTTTTATTTTCCGAAAATAATATTTCTAAATATTTCTTTCCAATTAATTTATTTTAATTTTATTTCGTTAAAATAAATTTACTTAAATCTAATTACAAAACTAAACTAAACTAAATAAATAAAACAAAAATATAACTAATTACAATAAACCAACGAAAAAACCAAACCAAAGAAAGTAAAAAAATCAAACCAAACAAAACAAAACAAAACAAAACAAAAATAAGTGGGCCCCACGGGGCCAATTTCCGCCAACAGAGTTGGCTGAAATTGGCCCCCCCTCCCCAATTTCAACCAACTCTGTTGACGAAAATTGGCCGTGGGGCCCACGTTTTTTTTTTAAAAAAAATTTTGGCTGCTTACGTGTACACCGGTTGTGTTTTCCGCCAACACTGTTGGCGGATCCTGACTTTTTTTTTCAAAATTTTCAAACTTGTTTTGTTTAGATAAATTTAATATAAATTTATTTTGCTATAGTAAATTTTCTGAAAAAAATTAGATACATGTAATCCAACAATAGAGTTCTAAAAATTAAGAACTTATGAGTTGCTCTGCGATTTTTGTTTTTTTCCAAGGTAAAACTGATAATAAATTGGAAGAAAGAATAACGTGGATCTCTCTTTTATTAACAATTATTTTTAATTGCTTGTGGCGTGTGAGTGCTAACTATTTATTATAAGACACATGAAGGTACTAATATATTGTTTGATGACCGTTTATGTTTCTGGTACGGTGGGAATTTCATTAACCAATTCGTAATTAATATATATATATATATACACACACACGATCGAATATTGTATCAAATTATTATAATAACCAAATAATTCAAACCATACATTTGTTTCAATTACGTGGTTATAAATTATCTCATAAAGTAGTTGTTATGTCAGCATGTTTTATAATTACATATTTCAAAAAAATGTGTGACTGAGATTTCTTAGAACAATAATTACTGTAATAATTCTTGATGTAATAACCAATCATCTCTCTCTTTATATATATATATATATATATATATATATATATATATATATATGGGGGCCGATTAAGATATCTTTTTTCGAAATTTCGTCGAAGTTCCGTCCCTCCTGCAACATCAGATCGCAGGATTCGCATGGGATCTGCGCGATCCAATGTTTGGGAACGATGGAGCTTTTGTGGACTCCGAGTCCATTCTCATATATATATATATATATATATAAACTATGTTTCAATCACACAACAACTATAAATATATATTAATTCTAGTACTTGTCGCTCGTAACAAATTGATGCACAAATATTATCCCTTAGATTCTTAGTCCTTTATCCGTTGATAGGAACGACAGTACGTTCACGACACGAACCATAAATAAGAAAGAAAGGAAGCACAAAATTTGAAATTGATGGAGACGTGACAAACTTTGCGTTTAGTTTATTTGATCAAAATTTGGAATTGATGATGATAGTAAGTTATCTGCATTAAATTTAATGTTTCTATACCTACGATTTAATTTTGAGACCTCTGTTCTGCTAGAAAAATTATAGCTCTTTTTATTGACCACAAAAGTCAGTTGAGTTCGATATGATGATAGTAAATTAATGTTGGTATTGATTGATTTGCATATGCTTATGCCGGTTATGTTTGGACATCAACTTTTGTGTGTTAGCTTATGTCAATTTGTTAGGGTCAATTTTTTTTTTTTTTCCAGAAATTTTCATAGAAAGAAATATATTAGACTAATTTTTATTCAATTTTTTTTAGAAGAATTTACATACAAAAGGAGGGGATGAGACACCGGTGGAGATAACGCTCCCTAGGAGAGATGATGGAACGCCAACTCCAGTGGCATCCTGGTTTAGAAAGCAGTGGGTACTATTAGAGTTGGCGTCCCCTATAAGAAATTAGAAGATTAGGAAGCATGAAATTATTAGAGTTGGCATTCCGTAAAAAAGATGAGGTGGGACGCCAATTCCACTGGTGCCCTGTCAATTTTTTTTAATCTGCTATGCTCACCATATTTTCCTCACTTTTATTAAATTTTTTTTTCTTCCAGATGTCTGACGATACGTACGGAACTTTTTTGCACACTGCATTGCATGCCATTTGGGCCAACTGCCCCACACCTCCCCCTCGTTTTGATCCAGAGACCGTCCGTCTAGCGAATGAGATTATACCTCTTCTCACCGACCACAAGAACCAATTGAGATCAATTTTTTTCTCACTTTCATGTGAGACACTCTGCAATACATAGCATGGCATAACATATATTACGTTCCACTATTTACTTCATTATATTTAGTATATTTACTTTGTGATGAAAAGAACCTCACTCGTCTCAATTGAGAGCATAACAGTTAAGACATATTTAGTATATTTATTTTGTAATGAATTTTCACCGAACATAATTAAAAAAGAAGAAGAAGAAGTCAACGAGACGTCACTGGAGTTGGCGTCTCACATCCCATATTTCATAGGGGACAATGGGGTCACATGCAATTCTTGGTTAAGGGGCACAATCAGTGATGACATTTTCTGGAACGCGCCATCTCCAGTATCGTCTTTATCTCTCTGTATGTAATTTTTGTAAATTTGTTCTCTGTAATACAAATTAGCCAAATAATTTTTTCTTATATTAATTTTTAAAAAAATTGGCAGCAAAACCAACGATTTTGGGTCCCCTTACAGTTAGCACTGTGCTGTAGCGTTCAGAGATTGAGACGGGACAACCAACACAAATTATTGACTCGTTTAGATCAACCAAACGTGACTAAATTGTCAAGAAAAAAAGTTGAGGAAATTAGGGGAAGTATAGTTGATCATTTGTATTCTTCTGGCTTGTGCCAGACTAGCAAAAAAATAAAATAAATATATATATATATATTTGGGGGGTCACAGTCGGTTTGTAGAAAGTATATTTGTCGGTAAGTGTTAGAGATCCGTCAATATAAATGTTAGAAATCTGTTTCTTTCATGGCAATTAGTGTCAATATTGCCATTTCTTCTACGTGCTCTCGTGTCAACAATAGAATCTTTGAGCAGCTGAAATGATGAAAAGAATGTGACATCTAACCATATGAAGCTGGAATTATACAGTTAGCTACCTGTCTACATCTGTAGCTTATGTTATCTGTAACTTTATTATATTATGTGCATTTGCAACATTATATATATATATATATATATATATATATATATATATATATATACACACACACACACGCACGTGCGTTGCACGTATTTCATATTACTTGAAAAAAAATAGTTTATTAAAAGAGCAACCGACAATTTCTTAATTTTATTATAGGTAGAAATATAATAGCCAGGAACATGAAAGTTGGGAGAAATTAAATGACGGGAATATAAAAGGTTTCTCTCATCTCTTGGGTTCATGTGCCTACTTTGCATGCATGCTTTATTAACTTTTGTTTTATTGACATGCATGCATATCTTTGTTTTATTAACTATCATTTCCCAAGTTGCCTCATGCATGCATACATACATTTATACGTATTTAATTACTGTTTTTAATGAAGGGTATTTTTGGAACAAAAAACTTTCACGGTGAAGCCTAGTTTTGGCATTATATATACTAGTATATACACACGTGCGTTGCACGTATTTCATATTACTTAAAAAAAATAGTTTATTAAAAGAGCAACCGACAATTTCTTAATTTTATTATAGGTGGAAATATAATAGGCAGGAGCATGAAAGTTGGGAGAAAATAAAAGACGGAAATTTAAAAGGATTCTCTTATCTCTTGGGTTCATGTGCCTACTTTGCATGCATGCTTTATTAACTTTTGTTTTATTCTCCAAACTACCTACTTTGCATGCATGCATATCTTTGTTTTATTAACTATCATTTTCCAAGTTGCCTCATGCATGCATACATACATTTAATACGTATTTAATTACTGTTTTTAATTACTTAGATATCCTTATCAACGTTAATACATATTGAAATATAATGAAGGGTATTTTTGGAACGAAAAACTTTCACGGTGAAGCCTAGTTTTGGCATTATATAGTAGAATAGATTTTTGGAACGAAAAACTTTCACCGTGAAGCCTAGTTTTGGCATTATATAGTAGAATAGATTTTTGGAACGAAAAACTTTCACGGTGAAGCCTAGTTTTGGCATTATATAGTAGAATAGATTAGTTGAAATAGAATATTAATGAAGCTAGTATTTATTCAAGTTGAGAGTATCAAGTTGCAATTAAAAAAATAAAAAAAGAAAAAAGAAGAAGAAGAAGAAGAAGAAGAAGAAGTCTTCTACTACTTACATGCAGTAGTGAGACTAATTTGGAGGGTGTTTGGTAGTAGCACTCAGTCATGCATCCTTTTCACCCTATACTACACTAGTATATATGCACGTGCTTTGCACGTATATTGGAGTGAATGATGTTGATGAGTTAGTTTATTTCTACTGCTTTTAATTATATAGGTTAATGGTTCAACCCTTCGAATTCTTTGGTAACAATTTAAAAGACTTAGCAAGTAGCATGAACCCTTTGATTTCCGTAAATAGTTGTCATTATTGCATCTCTTAAATGGTTGTAAGTAGAATTTATTGTAGGTATTCTTTTTAATTACTAAATATGTTGAAGGGTATTTTTGGAATGAAAATTTTTCACGGTGAAGACTAGTTTTGGCATTATATATATATATATATATATATATATATATATATATATATATATATATATATATATATATATATTTATTTATTTATTTATTCTGTTAGCTATGCTTGAGCAAAAGCTCAACTTTCCTTTTTTCCTTTAGTCCCACATCGGTTGGACCACCCCCCTTTGTATGTATATTTTAGTTCTTCTTCACTGCTTTCTTAAAGTTGTTGTGTGGGGAACCCCTTGGGCCATACGCGCGCGCAGCCGACGCCGAGATGCCCGGCTAGGTTCGGCGCGCGTAACGGGTGCGGGTATGTGCCCACACCTGCGGGCGTCGAATGCCGATTTACTCTTCGGACTGGGATCCACGTTTCTTTCCTTTTGTAATTGCTCATTTGACAGCATTCCTCCTACGTGAAAGCTCTCTCTCATTCCTCTCTCAAACCACATTCTGTTCTCTAAATCCTTGCTCTGGGCAGAGCTAAGTTCGGTCTCTCTCTCCGAGTTGTGTGCAACGAAGAGAACCCGGTAGTCAAGGGGCTTTTACTACTAGGAGCTTCCGAGAAATGTCTGCACATAGACCTCGGATCAACTCTTAGGGCAGTGCTTCGTGCACGACTTCCCCGGAGGCCGGTAACAATTTTTTAGTTTGTTTGTTTTCTTATCAATCTCTGAAAAATAGTATATATATATATATATATATATATATATATATATATATATATATATATATATATATATATATATATATATATATATATAACAACAATCTAAGAGTTGAACAAGGCTTTTTTATGTTAACGGAAATAATTTTCTTCTTATTGTGAAATTTTTAGTTTCTCGCTGTCAAGTATATAGACTACCTATATATATTTCTTTTACCTAAAAATAAATATGGTAGCATAATCAATTTTCATCGAATACAATTGTATACTTGAAAGTACTGTTCATTTCTATTAGAACAAATTTTGGTATTGTTCATTGTTTGACTAATTAGAAGAAAATTAATATCGTTGAACTTAAATTTTGCGGGTACTGTTTATTGTTTGAATTTTAATTAACTTATATTGATTAAGAATTAATATTGTTAACAAACGATTAAGTTATTAGCAGTATTTATTACATACAAAATTGTGTATTGTCCAATTTTGCTACATACCATTTTGTTTGTATACCAATTTTTTATAGTGCTGCCATTCTAATTTGTTACATAACAATTTGGCATAATTATCAATTTCCTTATTAGCAATATTTGTTACATACCAATTTGTATTATCCAATTTTGGTATATACCAATTTGGTAATTCAATTACTGTAGTATTTTTTTATTCAATCAATAAATTAGTATATTGTTAATTTTAATACCTTTAAAGAAATCAGGTCAAATAAATAGTCTAGTGAAATTGCAAATCCCTTTTGAATCTAAAGTTTTTAAAAGTAGAGATTAATTTAGGTACAAGCCGAAAGGGTCCTTCTGTCAACCGGGTGTAAATAACCCTAAGCGACACGGTATTTAAGTGTCTTCGGACCACCACTAGTTAGGAACCGGCCCCTACAGCTAACCCAAGTTAATCTACACTTGATAGACTAAAGATTTTAAGATTGATTAGCAAAATCACTTGAACTATTATTCTAAATCATTGGACATTGTTATTAAGTAATTACATATCTTTCAGTTTTAGATTTTTCTCATTAGCAATCATGACTGGTAAGGATGAGACTTTCACTGCTAAACCTACAAAGTTCAACGGGACATTCTTTAAGAGATGACAAAGTCAAATAAAATTTTGGCTCACTACCTTAGGATTGATCTCAGCCATTGATAGTTCCACATCAATCAAAAATGACTTTGATGACACTGAGTCTGACATAGGTGTTTCCAAGTCCTCTGGCCCCACTAGACCCAAGACCCCTAAGGAAATAGACTACCATTGCTTCCATAGAATTCTAAGCGCTTTGTATGAATCACTATATGACATATTCTTTGAATACAAAAGTGCTAAAGAACTATGGGATGCCCTGGAAGATGAATATAGTTGTGACGATGTTGGAATTGAAAGATTCAATTCCTCCTCATTCAACAGATACTTTATAGTAGATAATAAACCTATAAATGATCAAATACATGAATTTCAAGAATACCTTAGGCATATTCAAGCCAAAGGCACTTTCTTCTCTACTGAATATAAAATAGCCTGCTTAATAGACAAGCTTCCTCCTTCTTGGTCTGATGTCAAAAAGACCTTATTCATACTCAAGGTGACCTTACCTTTGCTCAAGTCCTAAAAAAAATTAGAACAGAAGAACAAATTAGGCTAAGGTCTAACCTTAAGTCTGAGTCTAAAGCTAAGGTAAACCTAGTAGAATCCTAAGGCAAACCCAAGCCTCATCATCACCACAAACCCAAAAGGAACCTCTTCAAGAAGAAGCAGAACCCTCAGCCTCACCACCAAAACCATCATCACCATAAACCAAGAAACTTCGGTTAAACTCAGGATAAGAAAAGATTTTGTTTTGTGTGTGGTAAAATAAACCATATAGCCACCAATTGTTTTCATAGGAAGAAGGAAGCTGTCCAGACTTCTTACAAAGAAAAACGTCCAGCCAAACCAGAAGCAAACATGCTTCTCAATGGCTCTTCTAGTTCCTTCAGGTTTGTAAGCTATCAACCCTTAGTCAATATTTTTTACCATTCTGACGATTGGTGGTTGGATTCTGGAGCTAATGTTCATATTTCCTTTGATCGCTCATGTTTTTCAAACTATCAGGAATTAAGTGGAGGAGGTGTAATTCTAGGAGATGGCCCAGTGACACAAATTATAGGAAGAAGAAGAATAGATCTAAAGATGATATCAGGAAAAGCTCTGACTCTTCATGATTTGTTACATGTGCCGTCTATCAGAAAAAATTAGTTAGTGGGTCTCTTCTTTTAGCTTCCGGGTACAAGATTGTTATGGAAGCAAATAAAGTTGTAAGCCCCCTGATTTTCAGGAATTATTAATTTGGACTTCACAAATTTTTGGAATTTTCTGGAATTTTTCTGTAATTAAAACCTAGGCTCTTGGTAATTAAATGATTTTTATTTGCTGTTAATTACTATTAAAATATTATGAAAATAATATTTTTGTGTGTGAAATGAAAAACTGGACTTAGGGTAATTTTTCTGGAATTTATTGGGCCCCGGACATATTTAAAATACCTAAAAACTATTTATTTATTTATTTATTTATTTATTTATGTATTTATTGATTTATTTAATTAATTAACCTAAACCCTAGCCCAGCCCAGTCCGGCCCAACCCTCGGCCCAAACCGGCCCAGTCCGCCCGCCTTAACGGGTCGGGTCGGGTCCACCCGAACCCGACTCGCCGCCCGTGACCCGTTCCCCTTTCTCCCCTCTTCCCCGCCTGAACCGCTCCCCCCCCCCCCGCGTCTCCCGTCCGTGGAGTCATCCGATTGGGGGTTCGCGGGAAGCTTAGTCCGCGATACGTAGGACCGTTCGACATTCTCAAGAGGGTAGGGGATGTTACTTATCGTCTTGCCCTTCCGTCTTTACTTCGTGAAGTGTATGATGTATTTCATGTGTCTCAGTTGCGTAGGTATATCCCGGATCCGAGTCATGTCCTCGATTACTCTAAGTTAGTCATTGGTACCGACTTAACTTACGAGGAATGACCCATGTCCATTTTGGATCAGATAGAGAAGGTACTCAAGAACCAGACTATCCGTCATATTCGTGTTGCTTGGGGCCATCACTCCTTGGGGGAGTCGACGTGGGAGCATGAGGACGATATTCGATCTTGGTACCCGCACCTATTCGACTCATAAGGTATATTCCATTTGTATGCCTTGCATCTTTCATTCCGTGATCTGCAAGCACCCATGTGAAATGATGCTACTTCGCTTCATTATATGTGTTGTTATACTTGCTTATTTATATGTGTAGTTTGTAGCTTGTCTTGATATCTTTAGCTAGCCTTGAGTTTGAATTTCGAGGACAAATTTTTTTAAGGTGGATCTATAGAGATGTCAACCCCCTTCCCGACGCACTTTCCGGCGCACTTTGGCGCATGTTATCTTTGACACATGTTGTCTTTGCTTGCCCGGCCTTGTTTAGATCGGACCCGTGAGTTATGGAGAAGAGTGGGTTTGGTTGGGTTTATGGCATGTGTGGCTTGGATGGGTTTGAGTAATCCAACGGTCCACATCTCAAACTAAACCTATATATTCCCTTTTTTTTTTTCTCTGCTCATTATTTTCCTTTCCATTTCTCTCTTTTAGGTTTTATTTTCCTCCGTAGGCAAGTACATCTTGCACAAGAGAAGAACCATAGATTTATGCATGCTTTAATTCTTAATAATGCATGTTTATTTCTAGCTCATGTTGTTGGGACCAAGCACCCCTTCATCTTTAATACTTGTTGTTCTTGATTTCTTGGTTGTAATTGCATATATCAGAGTTTGAGTCTATGGGCTCACTTTTGTTTTCTTGGGGATTGATCTCCCAAAACCATGTGTTTTACAAAATAAATTAGCTCATAGTGTAGAGCTCTATATTTTATGTAACTTTGCTTTTGGCTATACTTGATTTCGAGTCCAGTTAAGTTCAGTGCTGCAACTTGATAGAATACGTATACCAAATGGCTTACTGGAGAAGAAAAACAGTGCTCTATGAAGAGTATGCAAGAGAACTCCTTTGGCGTAGAAATACGTATATTTTATTTTGGACGTATTGGTGTGCTGTCCCAACTCTTCGTGCGTAACACTCCATCCCGATTCACACACTCCAGGAGTTGACATTTAGATGCCCATGGCAAGTGATGGCCCAGACAGAAAATATTTAAGGCAGTTCGGCCCCTCCCCCCTCTACTCATCCAGCTCATGTTATAACCAAAAGAAAGGTGAAGACCAACCGTTCTACCGAGCCAAGGTAAACCTGAAGTGGCCGAGGATCTTTAGATGAGTCGAACAATATTCAGCAACCGAGCACAAAATAGAGAGAGCCGAGCCAAGCCGAGCCGAGCCGAGCCGAGTTCTAATTATCAAAATATTTTATCCCTCGAGAATAAGAAGAGCTATGACTTACACAGAGTTGTGCCCTAAAGGAAAGCATGTCCTGGCAAACTTATTGAGTCACTATCAGACTCTGAGAAAAATATCATCAGCCAAACTGGTTGTATTTGGTAAAAATATCATCAGCCAAACTCTATATCATTGATTCTACAAACCTGTCATGCTATGATACAACCAAATATTCTTAAGCACGTAGATTAACTTGCATATATTTGGTAAAAATATATCATTATCTGAAAAGTAACTTGATAAGCACAAAAGTAATCTAGGTTAAAGGAGGACCACACACACACACACACACACACACACACACACACACAAAACCCAAAAAAAAGTACACATATTTTCTATCCAAAAATTATGTCAAAATTGACCTTCATCTCAATCTAATTACTTGAATGTCGAAGTGACACAAATGATACTCCTTGCCTCTCCCTCTCTCACGTATGCTCATGTGCACAAACACCAAGATGAACCAAATAGATCTAGGGAAAAAAAAAATCATTTGATCCAGCCCACTCGACCATAACCCGTTGAACCCCTACCTAGCCCACAATTGCAACTAAAAAACAACTACTAATTAACCATACTTGAACCCTGGTATTTCATGTTCCTTTGGAATATAGTACAAGGATGTTCCCCATCTTAGGCTCAATCCAATTTAGAAAATCAAAATGGATTGGATCTGCATCAGAATAATTAATTATTTTCACTCTATATTAAGGCAGCCAAAGAAATTTATATAACGTTTTCTAATGTTAGACACATCAACATTCATCTTCATATGTTCACATTTCACACAAGAACCAGGGAAAATGTTGAAAAATATGTTCAGAGTTAATTGCTGAAATTGTATATGAAAAATGTAGTATTTGTCATTTTGGTGATCAAATTTTTTTTTTGGACCGAAATGGTATATGAGTTTTGTATTTTGGCTCAATTAGTGCATGAAATACATTTTGTTGATATTTTTAGATGAAAATCGATAAAAATGGACATGTGATTGTCATGTGTCCTATTTTTAATGATTCATTTGTCAAGTTTTGGATTTTGGACTATCATTTTCAGAAGAATCTCAGAGTTTGAAAAAAAATGTTTGGATAAAAGCAGTTAAAAATAGTAGTCCAATATTATAAATTTGACAAAATAACTATTAAAAATAGGGTACATGACAATCACATGTCAAATTTTTTATCGATTTTCATCTAAAAATATCAACGAAATTTACTTTACTCCAGACACTAATTGAACACAAATACAAAATTCATGTACCATTTCTACCAAAAAAAATTTAATCACAAAAATGATAAATATTATATTATTTATGTACAATTTCGATAATTAACTCAATATCTTAATGTATAGAACCATTCCTTTCAGTACCCACTTACTGTATTTAGAATAATCATGATGGTAAAGTGTGGTACTTTAACTTTAGTAGTTACAAACTTTGTATCACATGAATAATTGACGTCACGTGGGAAACAAGTGAGAGAGTAGGCCATCGGAGGTGGGCCCCACAGATGAGACGTGGCGGGAAACCGTTCTTCCGATCCCAGTCTCCCACCAAAAGGGCACGAGGAACGTATGGCGGGAAGCAACGCCGGTGGACCCCGCGGCCTCTTTCCGGTGTCTCCTGCATGACGTGAATTCCCGCTCGGGGAAGCTCCGGTATACGAAGTGACACGTCAGCAACGCCAGCTGCGACGCACTCGCTAGAGGTGGGCCCCGTGTCGAGAGGAGCGGGGTTTCTGAGTTGTGATGTCAACCCCATCGGGATTAGTCAAAGCGGGTGGCCCGTCGCTATCGTGCGCCAACGACCGGTGTGTAATGTAGCACTCTGTGGTCCCCGATTGTGAGTGACTGCTGTCTCGAAACGGCCCACACAGCAACTGACAAACTCCCCCACTGATTGCTACGCGACAAAATAGGCCGTTAGGTCCGCGCGGTGCGCATACACTTTCTATGCGTGTACAAATGTATAAAAGTATGTGGGCGGCTTTAACGACTCCCGCTCTCTTTCGTTTGCGGCTTTCTTCCTCGCAAAGCAAAGTTGCGTGCTTTTCCTAACTATAGAAAATTCAGATCTAACAAAAAGAAAAAGGAAAATAAAAAAATGCGTATGACCACTTTGACAAGAAATAATGTTGTTGAAGTTGTTACTCTCGCAATTGTATCAGTCATCTTGTTCTAGCTACAAATTGACAACTGGATCAAATGATCGACTTGATTTTCTCAATGATTTCTATGAACTAATATTGGCTTGATATTGGTGTAAAATATTTTAGAGTTCTATATCTATTTTTAATCTCTTAACTATATATATATATATATATATATATATATATATATATATATATATATATATATATATATTTACAATTTTTTATCTTACATAAAAATTTCTAATATATTTTAATATACCAACACTTCCTTCCAAGATGGACGAAAGATATCCACTAAGGCCATCTTGTCACATCCTCTAATCATATCTATAAAGCTAAGTCCCTTGGTCAGACTGTCTGCTACCTAATCCTTGGTTGAAACGTGGCCTAGCTCCAGTAGTCCACTGTCCAACTTCTACTTGTTGAAGAACCTATCGATCTCGATGTGTTTGGTCATGTAATGCTGCACTGGATTGTTGGCGATGCTGATGGCTGACTGGTTGTCATACTACAGCTTCATCTTGGCTCCTTGATCCAGCTTTAGCTCCACCAGCATACTCTTCAGCCATAGCAGCTTTACAACTCCCAAGGTCATAGCTCTGTACTCCGCTTCAGTTGTCGATTTGGCCACCACTGACTGCTTCTTACTCCTCCAAGAGACCAAGTTGTCTCCTACAAATATGCAATAGTTCGAGGTAGACCCCCTGTCATCAGCACAACTAGTCCAGTCGGAGTCACAATAGCCCTCGATGCTCACGTGATCATTCTTTCTGAATATCAACCCCTTTCCAGGGGCACCCTTCAAGAATCTCATAATCTGGTACATTGCGTCCATATGACCCTTCCTAGGGTCATGCATGTAGAATCTCACCACACTCAATGCAAAGAAGATATCATGACATGTGTGGATCAAATAGATCAACTTGTCCACCAGTCTCTGGTATCATTCCCATTCAACTGGTTCTCCAGCCTCATCACCCAGCTTGAACCTCTGATTGATAGGTGTAAAACCCCTAATTCTGAAAACCGTATTAATTATTTAATTTATTTATAATATTTATGAGCTAAATAGAGGAAATAGATTTTTATTTAATTTTTAGATGTTTTGTACATTTAGGAGATTTATGGAGCCATTATAAATTTTTTCTAATTTATTCCATGTAGGAGACCCTTTGGACAGTTCCTAGCTTAATGGTATGCACCAATATAATTTTTAGAATTTTTTATGTATATACTCTATCCTAAATCCACTACCCATTTAGCCCCTACCCGGACCCGTTAGGAGAAGAAAAATATCAAACAACAACAGTAGCAAAAACCAACTTTAAATTCCCTTTCACCCGCGCGTAAAACAACCCCCACCGCTTAATTCCCTTTTACCCACGCGTAAAACAACCCCCACCGCTTCTTATCTCTATTATATTACTAAACTCTCCTAAACCGAAAACCAAAACCAAAGAAAGAAGGAAACAGCAGCAGCAGTAGTTTTTGAAACCACTAAATTACCCCACCGCCTCTTTATCTTTATTATATTACAAACTCTCCCAAACCCTAACCCACTTCTTCCATCAAACTTAATACCGTTTTGGATGCTTGCACTATACAGATTTCTTGTCCGGCAAGTATACCTTGCCATTGTACCGTTATTCATATTCCATAAGTTGCATGCATCTTTATTTTCTGTCTTTAGTTTCTATATTTTAACTGCTATATAAACTGCGCGTCCAAGAAAACTTGGGTGCAACGACGATGTCGTCGTGATATATTTTTATTATGTATATGCATTGACCTTGATTATGAGACCACCCCATTATCATGAAGCATCATTAGGTTTCATTGGCCGTGACACAGCTGCTACACGAGTGTGAGTCTCATATAGATCACGGACTGCGTGACAGGTCTGGCCTCCTGTACGTATGAGTTGTGCGTTAGGGATAACTGCTGATAGAAACTTTGTATGCTAGAGGACTTACCAGTAATTAGTAGTCTATGGACATAGCCTATTGTAGTACGATGGTCCAATCCTTGTCCTTGTTTGGTTGCAGGGTTGGGCTATTGTACTAACGATAGGCTATGAACCAAATCGTATCATGGATGTGACATGCTTAGAGCATGGGATGGAGAGAATAACAAGTAAGGCATTTAGGCTCCTTTACACTTTCTTTTTTATGTAACCCGTACGCTCCACCGGAGATACGCGGTCGTGATGACCCCTATACTACTTGGTGTCCTCTGCCGTTCAAAAGACGACATGCTTTGTAGGCCCCTGATTCTCCGAGAGAATCATGCCAATCCCATTTTATGGCCAGATAGCCCACTTGTTAGAAAGTTGTTCTCAAACTGCATTCACTTGGACAGTTAGGCATCCCATTGGATATTTATTTCAGTACTTTATTGGCATGCTTCTATGTATCTTGTTATATCCCTCTGAGGACCTGGTCCCTTTCCAGGTGTAGATGTTCATGAGTATTCGCAGGAGCGCAGATCCGGACTGGTTACCTATATTTCGAGGAGGTCTTCTCTTCGAGACTCAGTGATTGTTGGTTGTTGTACTTATATTGTGTTCTTGTGTTGCACTTTTATATTCTAGTTCGGCAGTGGATTTATTTCCATCCCACTGTCATCTTGAGATACTTTATATTGAGATCTAGTTTCCTAGATATTGGTTAATTATTTATATATGATTTTCTGTGGATAAGATTTAGATTATGCCTGTGACTTGTGATAATTTTTACCACTTGTGGATTATCATTCATATTACAGCGTACGCATGTGTTATGATTTCCATATATTGGAGTGCCATATACATGCGGCTGGCATGCTTACGTGTCCTAGTCCTACGTATCTTGGAACTGGGACGTGACATAGGCGTTGCTGCAGGTTTGCATCCCAACATCCATGTCTATGTGAGAAGTTCCAGCACATAATTTCTCTGAGAAAGAATAATCTCCTCTGCTTCTCGAGAAATCTCAATCCCAAGAAAGTACCGAAGAAGGCCAAGGTCCTTCACCTCGAAGTCCTTGCCAAGCTTTCCCTTGAGTCGGGCAATCTCTTGCTCATCATCTCTTATGATAATCATATCGTCCACATACACTGCAAGCATGGTGATGTGGCCTCCACTCCGACGAAAAAATATAGCGTGATCAGCATTGATCTGCCGATATCCCATCCCTATCATCGCCCTCCTGAATCTGTCAAACCATGCTCGAGGAGACTGCTTCAGTCCATAGAGGGACTTATTCAACCTGTAGATCTTGTCCACTGCTTATCAGTGCAGAATCCTGATGGTATCTCCATATACACCTCCTCCACTAGATCCCCATAAAGAAATACATTCTTCACATCTAGTTGGTGTAGCTTTCATCCACCATTCACTGTCAAAGAAATCAGGGTCCTGAAGGTGCTCATCTTCGTCACTGGTACAAAATTATCGTCGTAGTCAATGTCGTACACCTGACTGTATCCTTTTGCCACCAGTTGATCCTTGTAGCACTCAACATGTCCATCTAGGTTCTGCTTCACAGTAAAGACCCACTTGTATCCGACTGCCCTCTTTTTCTCTGGCAGTTTTACCAGTTTCCAAGTGTGGTTCTTCTCAAGAGCCCCTAATTCCTCGTGCATCGCCGTTTTCTACTTTGGATCGTTATTGATAACCTGCCAATTGTTAGGTACAGTAATACTATCCAAAGACGTAATGAATGCTCCAGGAGAAGAAAAGATTTTAGCATATAAAATAAACAGATCAAGGTCCCAACTATATCTATCAGGAGGATTTTTCGTATTGCTGCGAGTGGTTCTCCGTACTAATAATGGTGTGGGAGGGGTAGAAAGAATGATATCACCTGAAAAAAAATCTGGTGGTGGTGGTGTAGGTGTCTCAGGAGTCGAGACGGACGCAGGCAAGGGACTTGGCACTATAGGTACTGTTCTTGCAATTTGCTTTCCTTTTCTACTGTAGGTAAGTAACTCCCCATGAGTCGTGGGCTTAACACCTCTCATATCCTCCCCATGTTCCTCTTCACTCTCCTCCTCAATCGTTCCTCCATGCCATACTCCTAAATTGGTCACCAAACTCTCACCAATCTCCCTCTCTCGCCTCACACTCTTAGTGTCATATGAGTTGCCCACGGATGAGGTTCCCTCCTGACGGTAGAATAGCTCAAGCTCCCTGAAGTGAACATACATGCTCACAAAGCTCTTCTTCTCTACTGGGCTCCAGCTGTAAACCCCCTCACCCAAAATTAGGCCTAATTTGCTTAGATAGTAAAACTAGGGCTAGTTTGAACCAATTAGAATTAGAACACGACATTTATTTAATTATGCAATAATATATATCGTGTAGCGTACCTTACCGTTGCTTCGATAATTAGAGCACCTCACTAGCCATTGCCTATCTACAAACTTCACAACCTCATCCTAGACATGTCCGCCTACCTTTATGACCCATGTGTAACTTATAGTCATGCTCTCTGGTGCTATAATTTAGCTGCACAATAAACGTCGCGGACGTTATTTCTAAATTCTAAATAAATTCCAAACTCAGTACCCTTGTGCGTTCCAATCGAAATTTGGAAACACAACCTTGACCATTTTGTGCAACCCAAATTTTATTAAAATTCTACACTGTACCCTTTATGCCCCTGACACTTGTGTTCCGCCTAAATTTAATCCCATGTACTTCTAATTAATTCTAGAATATCGTGCGCAGTATTTGATTAATTAAATCTAATTTTTGTCTCTGTGCAATTCTTTCAATTATTGGGGAGCTTTTATGTAAACACGCATTGAGGTGTCCCCACCATTGGACAATACGTGAAGAAATCTAATTTTTTCTTCACGTAAATTTTTCCGTAATTTCCGGAATGTACAACGCGCGCGTATCGCCCTCGTGTATTTTAAACCTATCCTTGTATTTAAACAAGGCAATTATAGCCCTCCCAACACCCCATGGCAAGCCCAAGACCCAATCCCAAGATATAGAATCCAAGGCCTCTTTCCAAAATGTTGACCAAGAATTAGGTCAAACATTCAACCCTTCACATATATAAAATACCTTTTTCCTAAATTTTTACCTAAATTACACCCATAGCCGACCTCACCATCATCCCTCCTTCTTCTTCCCTCATCCCCATCCCAATCGAGATCCGCCCGCCGGAGATACCTCGACCACCTGCCGATACCCCCGCCTCCACACGACATCTCCCCGCCGGCCTGCACGAACGCCTGACCCGCCGTCAGCTCGACAGCCTCGACCGGATCTCCTTCCTCGCCAACCGCTCGACTGAACCTCGCCGGAGCCACCACGATCTCTCCGACTGCACCAAGCCATCACCACCACCGCCATTAAGCCACCATCATCACCCCGACCTATCCCTCTCTTCTTCGACTGCCTTCTTCCTCGCCTGAGCAGCAGCTCGGAGCAGCAGGACAGATCCCCCGACCCGCTGGCCTTCCCAAGCCGCTGCTCCCCACTGAACTGCCTCGCCGGAGCCGCCTGCATCCCGACCACGACCTCCCCGGTCATCCCCGCAGAGCCCCAACAACATCTCCCCCTCTCCCTGAACTCCTCCCTGCGCCTCCGGCCATCCGCTATTACCAACACCACCACACGATCACCACAAGATCCTCCTCCATGCTTCCCTGTCCTTCTCCTCCCCATTGCCGGATTTCTCCTCCCTGGCCTCCATGATCACCGCCCTGAGCTCCTCTTCTCCTCCTCCACCTTGCTGGCCGGACCCCCTACTCGTCGGATCCCCCACTGACCGGAGCACACCACAACCATCATCATCATCATCACCATTAGTATCATCATCTCACCATCACCACAACTCCTCATCATCATCATCATCCTCGTCGACGTTGTCGCCAAAAACATCGTCATTCCCTCATCGTCATCCCATCATCAGCATCGCATCATCGTCATCCATCATCTCACCATCGTCGTCATCATCATCTCGGTTCATCATCATCGCATTGTCGTCATCTCATCACCATCATTAGCATCATCATCTCGGTTCATCATCTCGCCATCGACATCATCATCAATCTTCACTATTAAACCATCAACACATCATCATCATCTCATAATCTTCATCATCATCCAATCATCACATGATCATCACCCCATTATCATCAACCCAGTATCGCCATCGTCGTCATTATTATCGTCGTCAACCTCACCGTCGTACCCGTGCACGTACTCCAAGGTATAAACCTGCCTGTCTTCTCCTTTTATGTATGTTCGTGTGTGCGCCAATAGGACATTAGTATTTCTGTACCACAGCTAGCAGGTAGCAGACCTTGAGTCGGTAAACCCAACTCGCGTTCGTACACGTACACGTACGCGTACCCGAACATTATTCAATCTAGTATATGTATATTAAGTTAATCATTAGCATATTATTAATTGGTATATATTTATGTACATATTTAATATGTATATGTATTCCAATAGTTATGTAAATAAGTTACTAGTTATATATTATATAATCATATGGGTATATGTAATTACATGCTAAATGATAATTAGGACTATATATATTCAGACTGTACGACCCTAGGACACCGTGGACTGTCCCGTACTTACCCTGACTATATTGACCCTAAGAACTTGTGAATTGCCTGCCTTGCGTACATTAATGCACTGGCTTAGACACTTGTCAGTTGACTGACTGATTGTGTACAGTACTCGAAGATGCGACACCCGCGTACTTCAATACGTAATTGACCGTGTTAGATGACTAGTGTTACCCCTAGTATACCCCCTGAGTCCAGTATAAATGTGGTTGTGTAATGACTAATAATTTTATTGTATTATATTTTTGTGTACATAGGATATTAGATTTGTTCTGCGCGACTTCTGGAGCAGGTTATTGGTACATTGCAGCTTCCTTGCCAGGCAAGTATTTCTTGCCATTGTACTGTTATTTATATTCCATATATTGCATGCATCTTTATTTTCTGTCTTAGTTCATATATTTTAACTGTTATATAAAATGCGCGCGACGAGTCGTCGCGAGATATTTTTATTTATGTACTTGCATTGACCTTGTTTATGAGATTACTCCATTATCATGTAGCATCTTTAGGTTCATTGGCCGTAACACAGTTGTTACACGAGTTGTGAGTCTCATATAGATCACGGACTGGCGTGCATGGTTTGGCCTCATGTACGTGTGGGCCGTGCATTAGGAATAACTACTGTTAGAAACTTTGCATGCTAGTAGACTTAGCAGTTATTAGAGGTCTAGGGACATAGCCTATTATAGTACGGTGGTCCCATCCTTGTCCTTGTTTGGTTGCAGGATTGGGCTAGGGTACTAAGAATAGGCTATGAACCAAATTGTGTCATGGATGTGACATGCTTAGAGCATGGGGTGGGGAGAACAACAAGTACCGCATTTGAGCTCCTTTGCACTTTTTTCCTGTGCGCCCGGATTCTCCGTTGGAGATACGGGTGGTGATGACCACTATATATTATATTATTATCAAGCGGGCCTCCATCGTTGGAAAGACGACGTGCCTTTTTAGGCCCCTGGATCCCCAAAAGGGAACCATGCCAAATCCCAGTTTTCAGCCAGATAGCTCACTTGTGGGGAAAGTTATTCTTAACTGCATTCATATAGATGGTTAGGCGACCCATTGGATATTTATTTCAGTACTTTATTGGCATGTGTTTTATGTATCTTGTTACGTCCCTCTGAGGACCTGGCCCCTTCCAGGTGTATATGTTATTGAGTATTCGCAGGAGCGCAGATTCGAATGGTTACTTATATTTCGAGGAGGTCTTCTCTTCGAGCCGTGATTGTTAGCTGGTATTCTTATATCGTGTTTGTTGTGGTGTACTTATATTGTATTTGTCCTTATATTCCAGATGGTAGTGGATTTGTTTCCATCCAACTATTATCTTCAGATACTTTGTGTCTAGATCTAATTCATAGATATTGGTTATTTATTTGTATTGATTTTCGTGGATGAGATTGAGATTATACCCTGTGACTTGTGACATATGTTATACCACTGTGGATTTGATATTCATATTACAACGTACGTATGGGTTTGGTTTCCATATATTAGAGTTGCCATATACATGCGGCTGGCATGCTTACGTGTCCTAGTCCTACGTATTTTTGGGACTGGGGCGTGACATATTTTTGTGGTAGCCCATGCAGGTCGAGAGCGTATTGTCTCGGTTACGTTACTGTACCGAACAAGCATGCACCTAGGAATAGAGTATAGGATCTCATCCACAATTGACTATGATACGCTCTCCTTCCAATCCCTTCTAACTGAATAATTGCATTATGCTTGATTCCTGTACTCCCCTAATAGTTCTTTGAGAATAGCCTTCTGCTAGAATATAAGAACCCCTATTATTAGGATGATAATTATTGTAGCGCACCTATTAAGAATATAACGAGAATATAGACACACCACTAAGTTTAGAATATCTAGTGAACCCTAGAATTCCTTATCTCTAGAATTGGTTTACCATTACCCCTTGATGAATTATGAGGACCTGTGAGTAGTATAGATACTACTGGAGTTAGTTGGAAGTTTACCATAATGTTTGACCCTAGTATTGAGGAACCAATAGAAAACCAAAATTGAAAATTAGGACTGAACCTAACCTTCACAGTTAGATAAGTATTGGAGAACTATAAATTTAGATTCTTGTCTTGAGATAAGCAGACAGTACCTTAGAAATCCAAGAGTAATGCATAGAATATTTTCCTAATCATACCTCAAATACAGAGACTAGCACCCCACTCCCTTTTAGAAAACCATGATGCTATCTAGAGCCCCTCTATTTCATATGTTGTTCCTCTGCGGCCTCAACGTTCGCTGATTGCGCGACAATTAAGTTATCTTCTTACCTTCTTCATCTTTCAGCTCGTGCCCCTTGACACCTCTAATTATAGACCAAGTGATCGTATTCTATAGTAGGATATATAGTTTGATAAAGTTATAGTTGTAATCTTGAATTTTGAATTGTGTGCCTTGCAGTTAGAACCTGATAGTTGAGTTGTTCAATTAGATTGTGATGATTACCCCTAGTTGTAGACCACATAATTTGTACCCCACCTCGATACAAGTTAGATCCCTTTCCCCTTAACAGCTAGTAACTCTTCTATTCTTGCTATTGACACTTATTCTATAAGCACTATGACTAAGGCTTAAGGCGACCATGACCTATGTAATATAGGAAGATACCCTAATAGGTACTAAGACCCCTTTTCGTAGACCTTAATAGGAGCTTCTACGGTATCCTTAAAGACAATTACAATAGTAGTTCAATTGTCATAAGTTATGTAGTATACCTCACACCCTAGTATCACATAGTCTTTTGCCCCATTATTAAAGTGTAATTGAATGACATTAATTATATACTAGCATAAGACGACAGTGTTTATTCAGACAACAGAATTTAGAGGTCCTTGCCCCCCATTTGGTCGACTAGCGACATAGACAAGGAGGTTGTATGATAACTGTAGAGATTTGTAGAGTCTTTATTATTATTGCTTATTTTGTTTTTGTTTTTGTGAACTTGAATTGACTTGTACCTCCTTTCATCATCATCTAGCGTACTTATAATTGTTGTACCACCTTGACTTATGCCGCTATTATAGCCTAGTTTTTGCAAGCTTATTCCTTATCGAGCTTGTTCATGACATATGTATTAGTGGGTCGACACACTAATACATTTCAGAATCGGTGTATTACGGTCTGATCAACCCTAGTGCGCTTGATTCGCCCTTCGCAATAATACTTTACGTGGATTGAGATATATAGTTGACTAGTAGACACCTGTACTTGCCCTCTAGATATGTCTGAGCGGATCGTATCGGTTACATAACTGTACTAATATGAGTATGTGAATAGAAATTACCAAAATATGATTTCAATCCATAACTGCCTTGACAATTCCCATTTGAATTCTTTTAATGCCTTGATCCCGGTACTTCTATTCTATTACCTCTTCCTTGAACTCTTTATTATTGATCTTTGTCTTCCCTTATTTCGGAAAGACGAAATATCTTGCGTGGTATAAATTTGATATATAGATAGTGCTAGATATACCCCATAGGCCAGTCGCATTGTTTGGTGACTATCTTTTATAAATGATTAAGGGCATATCATAGATGATATGTTTGGTGGTAAAAACTTTGAGGATTCAATAACATGATTAAATAATTTGGGGTATAGCTTTCTTAGATGTATAGCCTTAGATAATAGATGAGTAAATTCTAAGTTGGTAAGAAACTACAATGTTAACTTAAGGAGAATTCTTTAGACTGTAATCAAGTGAGGTTAGATAGAGAAACCCTACCCTAGTTTAATTTTGAGGACGAAATTGTTTTAAATTGGGTAGATTGTAAACCCCCTCACCCAAAATTAGGCCTAATTTGCTTAGATAGTGAAACTAGGGCTAGTTTGAACCAATTAGAATTAGAACACGGCATTTATTTAATTATACAATAATATATATCGTGTAGTGCACCTTACCGTTGCTTCGATAATTGGAGCACCTCACTAGACATTGCCTATCTACAAACTTCACAACCTCATTTTAGACATGTCCGTCTACCTTTCTGACCCTTGTGTAACTTATAGTCATGCTCTCTGGTGCTATAATTTAGCCGCACAATAAACGTCGAGGACGTTATTTTTGAATTCTAAATAAATTCCAAACTCAGTACCCTTGTGTGTTCCAATCAAAATTTGGAAACACAACCTTGACAGTTTTGTGCAACCCGGATTTTATTAAAATTCTACACTGTACCCTTTACGCCCCTGACACTTGTGTCCCACTAAATTTAATCCCATGTACTTCTAATTAATTCTAGAACACCTTGCGCAGTATTTGATTAATTAAATCTAATTTTTGTCCCTGTGCAATTCTTTCAATTATTGGGGGGCTTTTATGCAAAAACGAAGGTATCCCCACCATTGGACAATGCGTGAAGAAATCCAATTTTCTCTTCACGTGGATTTTTCCGTAATTTTCGGGATGTACAACGCGCGCGCATCGCCCTCGTGTATTTTAAACCTATCCATGTATTTAAATAAGGCAATTATAGCCCTCCCAACACCCCATGGCAAGCCCAAGGCCCAATCCCAAGATATAGAATCCAAGGCCTCTTTCCAAAATGTTGACCAAGAATTAGGTCAAACATTCAACCCTTCACATATATAAAATACCTTTTTCCTAAAGTTTTACCTAAATTACACCCACAGTCGACCTCACCATCATCCCTCCTTCTTCTTCCCTCATCACCATCCCTGTCGAGATCCGCCCGCCGGAGACACCTCGACCACCTGCCGATACCCCCGCCTCCACACGACATCTCCCCGCCGGCCTGCACGAACGCCTGACCCGCCGTCAACTCGATAGCCTCGACCGGATCTCCTTCCTCGCCAACCGCTCGACTGAACCTCGCCGGAGCCACCACGATCTCTCCGACTGCACCAAGCCATCACCACCACCGCCATTAAAGTCACCACCACCGCCATTAAGCCACCATCATCACCCCGACCTATTCCTCTCTTCTCCGACTGCCTTCTTCCTCGCCTGAGCAGTAGCTCGGAGCAGTCGAATAGATCCCCCGACCCGCTGGCCTTCCCAAGCCGCTGCTCCCCACTGAACCGCCTCGCCGGAGCCGCCTGCATCCCGACCACGACCTCCCCGGTTATCCCCGCAGAGCCCCGACAACATCTCCCCCTCTCCCTGAACTCCTCCCTGCGCCTCCGGCCATCCGCTATTACCATCACCACCACACGATCACCACGAGCTCCTCCTACCTGCTTCCCTGTCCTTCTCCTCCCCATTGTCGGATCTCTCCTCCCTGGCCTCCATGATCACCGCCCTGAGCTCCTCCTCCACCTTGCTGGCCGGACCCCCCTCTCGCTGGATCCCCCACTGACCGGAGCACACCACAGCCATCATCATCATCATCATCATCACCATTAGTATCATCATCTCACCATCACCACAACTCCTCATCATCCTCGTCGACGTTGTCGCCAACAACGTCATCATTCCCTCATCGTCATCCCATCATCAACATCGCATCATCGTCATCCATTATCTCACCATCGTCGTCATCATTATCTCGGTTCATCATCATCGCATTGTCGTCATCTCATCACCATTATTAGCATCATCATCTCAGTTCATCATCTCGCCATCGACATCATCATCAATCTTCACTATTAAACCATCAACACATCATCATCATCTCATAATCTTCATCATCATCCAATCATCACATGATCATCACCCCATTATCATCAACCCAGTATCGCCATCGTCGTCATTATTATCGTCGTCAACCTCACCGTCGTACCCGTGCATGTACTCCAAGGTATAAACCTGCCTGTCTTCTCCTTTTATGTATGTTCGTGTGTGCGCCAATAGGACATTAGTATTTCTGTACCACAGCTAGCAGGTAGCAGACCTTGAGTCGGTAAACCCAACTCGCGTTCGTACACGTACACGTACGCGTACCCGAACATTATTCAATCTAGTATATGTATATTAAGTTAATCATTAGCATATTATTAATTGGTATATATTTATGTACATATTTAATATGTATATGTATTCCAATAGTTATGTAAATAAGTTACTAGTTATATATTATATAATCATATGGGTATATGTAATTACATGCTAAATGATAATTAGGACTATATATATTCAGACTGTACGACCCTAGGACACCGTGGACTGTCCCGTACTTACCCTGACCATATTGACCCTAAGAACTTGTGAATTGCCTGCCTTGCGTACATTAACGCACTGGCTTAGACACCTGTCAGTTGACTGATTGATTGTGTACAGTACTCGAAGACGCGACACCCGCTTACTTCAACGCGTAATTGACCGTGTTAGATGACTAGTGTTACCCCTAGTGTACCCCCTGAGTCCAATATAAATTTGGTTGTGTAATGACTAATAATTTTATTGTATTATATTTATGTGTACATAGGATATTAGATTTGTTCTGTGCGACTTCTGGAGCAGGTTATTGGTATATTGCAGCTTCCTTGCCAGGCAAGTATACCTTGCCATTGTACTGTTATTTATATTCCATATATTGCATGCATCTTTATTTTCTGTCTTAGTTCATATATTTTAACTGTTATATAAAATGCGTGCGACGTATCGTCGCGAGATGTTTTTATTTATGTACTTGCATTGACCTTGTTTATGAGACTACCCCATTATCATGTAGCATCTTTAGGTTCATTGGCCGTGACACAGTTGTTACACGAGTTGTGAGTCTCATATAGATCACGGACTGGCGTGCAGGGTTTGGCCTCCTGTACGTGTGGGTCGTGCATTAGGAATAACTGCTATTAGAAACTCTGCATGCTAGTAGACTTAGCAGTTATTAGAGGTCTAGGGACATAGCCTATTATAGTACGGTGGTCCCATCCTTGTCCTTGTTTGGTTGCAGGATTGGGCTAGGGTACTAAGAATAGGCTATGAACCAAATTGTGTCATGGATGTGACATACTTAGAGCATGGGGTGGGGAGAACAACAAGTACCGCATTTGAGCTCCTTTGCACTTTTCTCCTGTGCGTCCGAATTCTCCGCTGGAGATACGGGTGGTGATGACCACTATATATTATATTATTATCAGGCGGGCCTCCGGCGTTGGAAAGACGACGTGCCTTTTTAGGCCCCTGGATCCCCAAAAGGGAACCATGCCAAATCCCAGTTTTCAGCCAGATAGCTCACTTGTGGGGAAAGTTGTTCTTAACTGCATTAACATAGATGGTTAGGCGACCCATTGGATATTTATTTCAGTACTTTATTGGCATGTGTTTTATGTATCTTGTTACGTCCCTCTGAGGACCTAGCCCCTTCCAGGTGTATCTGTTATTGAGTATTCGCAGGAGCGCAGATTCGGATGGTTACTTATGTTTCGAGGAGGTCTTCTCTTCGAGCCGTGATTGTTAGCTGGTATTCTTATATCGTATTTGTTGTGGTGTAGTTATATTGTATTTGTCCTTATATTCCAGTTGGTAGTGGATATGTTTCCATCCAACTATTATCTTCAGATACTTTGTGTCTAGATCTAGTTCATAGATATTGGTTATTTATTTGTATTGATTTTTGTGGATGAGATTTAGATTATACCCTGTGACTTGTGACATATGTTATACACTGTGGATTTGATATTCATATTACAGCGTACGTATGGGTTTGGTTTCCATATATTGGAGTTGCCATATCCATGCGGCTGGCATGCTTACGTGTCCTAGTCCGACATATTTTTGGGACTGGGACGTGACACCAGCACACGCACCCCTTCTGAGTCTTCGAATAGTCCACGAAGACACACTTGACTGCTCTAGTGTCAAATTTTCCAATAGACGATCTGTTGTCCTTCAAAAAATATACGCAGCCAAATACCTTCAGTGGGAGTATCCTACTATTATTTTCTTGCAATATCTCACATGGAGACTTCCATCCAAGTACTTTCAAGGGCATCATGTTGATCAATTGAGCTATCAATACTGCATGCCCCCACAGACTCCGTGGGACATTCATAACGATCATCTTGCTCTTTTCCACCTCCAAAAGGTGTTTGTTCTTCCTTTCTGCCACTCTATTCTGTGTTGGTATGTATGCACATGTGGTTTGATGCTGTATCCTTTGGACTGACAGGTATTCCTCAAGTACTTTGTTGGTATACTTTGTCCCATTGTCAGACCTCAGTACCTTCACCACTGCTCTGTACTGAGTCTGGACATGTTTATGAAAGTCCCAGAAATAAGCAAAGTAATCACTCTAATTCGTTATAAAATACAGCCAGGTGACACGAGAGAAACAATCAATAAAAAACCAAAATACTTGTAACCATTCATAGTAGTTGTGGCGCACGGCCCCCAAACATCAGAATGTATAATATCAAAAACAGAAGAGCTCCTATGTCCCGCACTAACATATGAGCTCCTAGTAAGTTTGCCTAAATCACATGCATCACATACTAGTTTTTTCTTATTTGCTTTCTCATAAATAGATGGATACAACATACTCAAAATATCAAAAGAGGAGTGCCCCCAACCGCCTGTGGTGGAGTATCAGTGTATCCTTGGCACTCATCTTCGGTCCTCTCATTTCTGCCCTCTCTGCCACAAACACCAATGCCGAATCTAGCCCTTCCCGATCTAGGTACCACAGTCCATCATGCCAAATGCCAGTCCCAAGTCTTCGTCCCATCTCCTTCTCCTCGAAGATCACCTTAGGAATATCAAAAGAGACTGCATTTTAGTTGGAGGATTATAGAACTAATAGACAAAAGACTGACTGAAAAGAAGGAGCATGCAAAATATTGGATAATTTTACTGAACCTTTACAATTGACAATATCCTTACAGACCACTGGCTGGAAAGTACCATCGGTTGTATGAATGTTGTCCGCCGATGCTAGGTGAGTGTATAAACACTACCAGAATAAGCCAAATTAGCGACATCTGAAAACGTAGGTAAATGGCATGAAAACGTCGCTAAAAAAATTAGCTACTTTTTAATGAATTCATGTTTAAGCTAGTCGCTGACAGGAAAATTGTCGCAAAATGTCGCTATAGCAAAATTTTCTAGCGACGTATTTGCGTCGCTAATAATTTTCTATTTATCGACGTTTTGCAACACATTTAGCAATATTTTGTTGACCTGACAAATATTGCCATATCAACTATTTAGCGACATACATCGACATATTTAGCGACTTATTTTGCGACGTATTTAGCAATGTATTTAGCGACGTATATAAACGTCGCTAATAGTCGCTAAACATTGCTAAATTTACAGTAAAAAAATTAAATAAATAGAATATAAAATAGTTTCCAAACCAATCTCCCTACAGTTTATGAATTCATAATTTATATAAATAGTCCTGGAGAAACCCTCTATTGAATTTCCTGGGTTCGCCGACCCCTTCGGTGGAACACTCAACACCGATAAATTCACATATATTTAATATGAATAATAAAGTAAAATTTGAAGAAAATAAAACATTGAAATTATAAACCGAGTTTGGAGAAAATCTCATCGTAAAGAATACAATAAATATCCACACAACTTAGTGCAAGAAATAAAGTCTAAAAGCCTAAAAAATGTATAATATTCATAGATGACACAATATCATGGGTCAAAACACAAACAACCAGTAAACTGTCCTAACTAGGACTACTGCGGATCTGCAAGAGGATGGCCAACGACGCGCATCAGGGATAAAAACAAATCATATTGCTCCCGTAAAATCGATACCGATGTCGTTGAAGAAGGCAGTGACGTCGGTAGAGTCGGTGTCGATGAAGGCGCACCAGCAGGACGTATCTGCTCCAACGTTGTTAGTCGATGGTTGTATGAATCCTTGGTAGGTAATAACCTCGTACTGCTATGAACCATTGAATCCTGCATCTTCGTCAGCCTCTCGTCCAAGGACAGATGTGATGCCTGCAGCTCCGTCACGCTGCACTCTGTCGACGCTCTAAGATCAGCTGCATGATGTTACGCTTGAGCGTATTAAATCGTGTGATGAGTGTTGCATCATCCGCCTGCGACTGGAACAGGGGATGCTCCTCGATCCTTCGCAGCAACTCATCATGGAGAGATACAATCTGATGGTCAAAGGTCTCCTGGACTCGGGCCGATGCCTGCGAGGGCTGTGGAGAATGCGTACTTGCAGTGGAGGCCCTAGAGGATAGCGTCACAACAAGGACGCCAAAGGATCCCGTATCGTAGTACGTACCCCTCTGGAGACCACCAGCGGCGGTCACCCATAGCTCGTTCGTCGACGGAGCTGGAGAGGGCTGCAAGGAAGTACCAGCCTTTTTCGCTATAGGTGCACTTCGTCCACTCACGCAGCCTAAGATACTCGGCCTAGAAAAGTGTGGATACTCGATAATTGCTAATGTCTAAGGTACTTATTACTAACTATATGGCTATTTATTTGCATATTTTCTAAGTTATATTAAAATTAACACAACGTAAAGTAATATATTCGTAGGTCTGTGAGGCCCTCTCATCAATGAGATTCTCACCCTTTCGATGGGTGGCCGGGAAGACGTTCACCGTGTTGGTATCCTCACCCCTCTGTGCATGTTAAAAATATATTACTTAGTACTAAAATTAAATATTTTATCCTGCTACCATTTTATCGTACTTGCATTAAAATAATATATTTGAAATAAAAAATATACCAAACGACGGAAATGTTTCGTCATCGGAATCGAGCCACCACACCACTTTGTTGTCTTCTTCCTAGCCGTCTTGGCCTTCTCAGACCTTTTCTTGTACCTTGGATCATCGAATCTAGCCCTCATCGCAGCCGACTTCTTAGGCGTGATCCAACCTTGGATCAGTTTTCCTTCGCGATCATGAGCCTTCTGGTCATCAAGAGCATCACGGATCAGCTTGGCGGCGACTGCTGGAAACATCTGCTCGATCAACTCGGCCCGGTACGATGGATAGAATTATATTTGCTACAAGAAATAATTTAGTAAGTTATATAATATGCATAAATTAGATGATTGATATTAAAATCAAATATACTTTTACCTTGAAGTGCACAAACCAGAACGCCTTCCTCTCATCCGGAGTATCAGAGTAGTTGATCCAAGGGCTACCATAGTTGTACCTCAGAAAGTGGCACAGGCGTCTCTGTACCGACGAGGGACGATATCTATACAGAGATAATTATTTTTATTGAAAAAATGAATATATAATGAATAAATAAATACATGATATATATGATGATAAACCAACTAATTGACTTACTTTGTACCGTCGGCCAAAATCTTCATCCTCGTCTCGTCCGGAGGTGCGCATGGAGGATCTCGCTGATGCTGGGATGACGTCGACTCAACCTCCGCCATATGCTCATCTATCTCCATGGTTCCGTCAGCAGGAGGAACGCTGGACGAGGGAGTAGTCTCAGGCCTGGAACTGCTCGTCCCAGGAGTGCTGCCACGTAATATCGCAGTCAGAGATGTGACTGGTCGATATACTAGAGTACTTGCGACGGGGATCAGGAACCAACAGTAGGCAGTACCGAGGATCACTCCGTCTACCTCGGGACCTGCCGAATGCTCCACGTCGTCCTATCATACCTGATAACAACATATAATGATAGAACAAATAAACAGATATATAGTATATTCTACAGTCAAAATGTTATGCATATCTCACAGTATTAATGGAATTGCACAGTAAATAACTAGTAGTGTCACAAGTCTAAATGGATAGTACATTTTACAGTCAAAATATAATACATGTCACAAGTCCAAATGGATTTATTTTATTTTTAATCATCTTCAAAAAATTTATATTGTTCGCCTTCCTCGTCCTCCTCTTCGTCTTTCTCCTCATTTTTACTTTCATCTACTTCGTCTTCGTCTTTCTCTTCGGATAATTCTACCTCTTCTACATTATTAGTCTTGTAATGAGTAACTTCCGTTGAGTCCACATCTATAATATTTGTTACAAGAGGTAGCTCGTCCTCCTGATAAGCTATTTCGTCAACGTCAAAGGTAGCTTTAGTCTTGCATACTGCCCACCAATACGACCTCCCTGTCTCCCGTCTAGGATTAAGTTATGAAGTACTCGAGCTGAGCCTGACTTGATAGGATAAATGGTTCGTAGCCTTGATATCTACGTTTGTAGTTTATATCCACAAGACCATGCTTGTCAATTTTCTAACCTTGATCTTGAATCGGATCGAACCATTCACACTTGAATATCACGATAGCAGGTTCTGTGCCATAATTATATGTCAACTTCACAATCTCTCGTAAGATACCAAAGAAATCATTATCTGGATCGACGTCTTTTTAGTTTAAAGATTTGATACACAAACAACTATTTTCGTGGAATCAAGATCCAGAAAGCTGTCTCTGATAGGAGCATTTGTTGACTTGAACCTGAACCCATTCACAAAGTAACTTGGCCATATTTCGACGACAATAATTCATCATTTGGCCAGAGTTCTAATAGATTCAGTCTCGAATGTTATTAGACGATCGACCTAAATACGAAAGTAACGATAGTAATTTATTTATTGTGCAAGTGCATACAAAAAAATTAATTACCGAGCTCCTTACATATGCGTTCAACCAAGAAGGAAAATAACGTCTAATTTCTTGTTCTACTTCTTCATCTGTTATGTAGGGTCTAATCGACCTCATCTTATCATTATATGTGCTGAAAAACAATGAAGCAACCGCTGATTAGTAGCATAATATTAGCTTATACTATTACATTAAGATGACATAAATGTGGATGTATTAATTACTTATCCCTCTAGCTTCTCCACTTCATCCTCATCGCAATTGAGTAATATATACAACTGAGCATCCCTTAGCTCGTCGTCATTCAAATATCTCTTCTTTATTTTCCCCGAAGGCTTTTCGGATGCATTGAATACTTTCAGTATTGTATCATTAGATTCCTGATATCCGTCGTCATTTCTCGGAGCTCTTGTTCTATTAGTAGCAACATGAGATTTGAAATACGTCGAGCAAAAGTTTATAATCTTCTCGTGAATATAAGCTTTACAATTAGAGCCCTCAATCTGTGCCTTATTTTCACCTCTCTTTAGGTGATTCAGATGCCGCTCGAACGGATACATCCACCGATAACCGATAGGACCACCAACACGTGCCTCAAAGAAAATATGAATTGACAAATGCTCCATGGAGTTGAAGAATCCAGGAGGAAATACCTTCTCGAGCTTGCACAGTATTACCGCAATGTCCTTCTCTTACTTTTTTAGACGATCGATGAGCAACTTAGTAGAACAAAGATCTCTGAAGAATATACTAAGCTCTGTCAATGGATCCCAAATGACCCGTGGTAAGAATTTTTGAAATATAATCGAAATTAACCTCTCCATGAATACGTGACAATCGTGGCTCTTCATACCCACCAGTTTATTCTTCTTGAGGTCGACGCATCTTCTCAAGTTTGACACGTACCCGTCTGAAAATTTTAGACCCTGAATCCACCTACAAATTCTTCCTTTATCCTCCTTCTCCAGTGAGAAAATTAACTTAGGCTGCTTTAACTTTTCATTCTTCTCCTCTATCAAATGCAACACAAGACGTCTACATATTTCTTCTAAGTCCAACCTGGCCTAAAATCCTTCGAGTGCAAATGATATGTGACTTCCACTTCTGGATGATAGTTTAAGTTACGACATCTTCTTCGTTTAAATACAATACATGCACTAATACTCCTTGTCCTAGCATGGATACTCGGGAATACCCAATTATGTTGTACACCTACTCGTCTACACACACATAAGAATGTCCCAAACTATTGCAGGGTCTGTTGAGCTAAAAATTACACTCTAGGTATTACCCACTTGATATTTACTCGATAGATATTATTTATATTGACATTGCAATGTCAACTCTGTATCCTAGATAATCATATTGCAGTATATCAGTGAGTGTCAACTTTGTATCCTGGATATCCACACTTGACATTTGTTTAGGCCATGACTTTCTAATTGAAACATCAAGTCATGGATATCCAGTGTCGATTTTGTTTTTTCCAGGATATAGAGTTGACACTCATTGATATACTCCTGGATATCCACACTTGACATTTACACCGATAGATATATAGTGTCAACCCTATATAGATTATGAAACAAAAAATAAAGAGAGTTTAGGCATGGTAGATATTATTGATATTGATATTGTAAATGTCAAGTGTGGGCTCAAACACAATATCTTGACTAAAACACATAATCAATGACACACACACACACACACACACACACACACACACACACACACACACACACATCCCCTCACTGCACTATGCACAAGTGTGCATTGTACAACTCCTAACTTGATATCACCCAACCTCCTCCCCAAGTGCATTGCAGTGTACTGCTATGCACCTATCACCCCTTGCTGCAGCACTGAGTTACCCTCCCCCCTTAGCACACACATCATACACATGCATACTATGCCATTTTTTTGGGTCGCCTAGTATAGCTCTAAACTAGGATACATGATTGTAGGAATTTCTTAAACCATACCTAATCAAGTCACTCAATTTTCCTACTTAATTGCCTAAAACAACAATAATGCTTATAACCATGCATGATTGATAACCAATGTATGCGTGTGTCCGTGTCGGATAAAATGCTTACAACCTTATCCTCGATATCGTGTCCTAACCTTTCATATCCATGTGTCCTACAATTTCACCATACGTATCATGAGATGACATGATACAAACATGTGTGTGTGTGTTCGTGTCCGTGTTAGGGTTAGTGTATGCGTGTTAGTGTGTCCGCGTGTTCGAGTTTGGGTTAGTGTTAGTGTCCTCATGTGTGTGTGTGTGTCCGAGTTAGGATTATGATTTACCTAGGGAATAGGTGGCCGGAGAGGAGGGGGTTGACCGAGGAGGGGCTGCCGGGAGAGGAGGAGGACTCCATTGAGGAGGAGTGTAAACCCCCTCGACCAAATCAGAGTTATTTCGATTAAATTAAGAAACTATGGTTTAATTGGATGTAATTAGATCTAATATACAACAATATCGTAACTTAATACACCTTAAGGTTGTCTTGACGTTGGAGCACTACTAGCTTGGTACCCCCCAAAATCAATTAGGTACTCATCCCCTAAACAAGCCAGACTACCCACCTGCACTTTGTGCAACTGTTAGATTCCCACCATGATACTTAAGATGCTTAAATCTAGTTGCACAACAGTCATTAAGAATGCCTAAGTATTATTTCATTTAAACCCGACATTCCCCTAATGCCTAATGAACTTGTTTGTAATCTAAATTAAATTGAGGCCCAGACCACCCCGAAACAAGTCATAACCGAGTCCTGCATACCTATCATGAAGACCAAACCCCAAGGAGCCTAGACAAACCCAAGGCCCGAGGTCCCAGGCCAGAAACCCTCCTATATAAACAACTCTCCCTATTATTATTGAAACCCTAACACCTTCACCCTCCTTGCTCAAACCCTAGCCGAATCCCTACCTATCCCCGACCACCCCTACCGGCCTAAACCGCCCCTGACTCACCGGACCACCCCACATCACCCACGGACAGCCGCCTCTCTGCCGGAACACCATCACTAACCAACCGATATCACCCATCCATCCATCCTCCGACCACCCCAGCCGGGTAGAGCCCTCCCCGACTGCCAAAACCCCAGGCCCCACTCGGCCTGACTCCGCCCGACGTCGCTTGAATCCGCCCGACGCCACGCCACCCGAGCCGCTGTCCCGATCCCGACTGCCCCACCACCCGCGAGGCTGGATCCGTCCACATCGACCGGAGCCACCCTCGTCGGAGGGAACAACCGACCAGCGAGCGGACCCCTCGCTCGGTCGATCAGGTACTCGTTCGTGGAATCCGTCTCTTTTGTGTCCTGGTACTTCTCCTTCGTGTCGCCGTGTCAATATGGAAATATATTAATAGCTATAAACTTAGTTAACATTTTATGCATGGAAGTGATTCTTAATTAGATATTAAGTAATAATTAATTAGTCTAAATTAGCGACCAGTTACCAAGGACAGGTAATTCGGTAGAAATACCTGGAAATAAATCCTAGTATGTTAAAACATGGAGAATAGAGACATGTCCGCACAGAACATAAATCATGGACAACCCGTATCTAGATAATTATTGCCTCGAGATACATGTTAACCAAAGACAGAACACGTGTACACCCTAGCTACGTGCACACGTGACGCTGTACTCAAGCAACAGTGAACTCGCGACAGTATTCAAGAAAAGCGTCTTAACCGTATGTAGATAATGCGTAGTATCTGATGACTGGATTGTTTTGTTATATTGTATGTCTAGGGTCGTTGGATCAGCCAGGAGACACTACCGGAGCAGGGTTTTGGCATTCACCTCTTGAAGACTCAGGCAAGATACCTTGCTATATTCTACTGTCTAATTTAAATTATACAAATGCTGTATTGTATGCTTGTTGGTTGCTTTATACAACTGTGCGCGTCCGAGATTGTCTCGGGTGCATTCGACGGATACGTCGAGGATTAGTATACATTGACTTAGTCATTATCAGACTCACCTCATGGGAGGATACCCTGTTATCTTCCAAGACCTGACACTTTTACACGTAGTAGTAGTGACAAATCTCATGTTAGGATGCGAGTCTGCGTGCTCGACTAGCTATCGCCGCCTGTGACATGCATCACGGTTAGCAAAAAATTCAAGACTATTTTAGTATAGAGACTTGGCATTTAGATAAGGGGGTATGCGCGTCGATTATTTGACTTGTATATCTACATTGGGCGGAGAGGATGACTAGTAGGCATATGGGACACCCCACTCTTTTATACTGATACCGCACTCGACGGAGTGATACGGACATATTTATATATTACTGATACCACATTTTGTAGAGTGCTGGATGTTACTTGATGACATTGCAGATACCACACTCTATAGAACGTCGGATGTTATTGTATTCCTGCGCCCGTGTTATAGGGGGCATGTGTGGCATATACTAGCCGGTTGTCACGACTGGTGAATTACGTCAGCATATGTCTAGCCTAAACCTTCTCATATACTCACAATTGTCCTCACATTGCATTCACGTAGATGGTTAGCACACCCTTTATTGCATTTATCTTATTCAGTATTTATATATGGCATGCTTCTATGTATCTTGTTACGTCCCTTTGAGGACCTGGTACCTTTCCATATTTAGACGAGGCTTACTACCCCACAGTGTACGGCCCCGGACAGGAGACGAGATTCGCAACAACTGAGGAGTTAGAGGTACAGCCGTCAGAGTTTCCGTGATCACTTAGTAGGCCTTCCGCCTAGATTGGGCGCATCATTATCTAGTCAGCCGATGCCCTAGTCATTATCTTTTATATCTCATTTCAGTACTTTATTCCGTCATAGTAGTGGGTTTGTTCCCATCAGACATTATTGGTTCTACTATGATATCTTGAGACTGGTATTTATCTTCCAGCAGTTTATTTAGTACTTCTTGCTCTTTATATTGTGGATGAGACTAGATTACCTGTTATTGACTGATGTTGGACATGTTAGTATTTTAGGACAGCGTAGCACTCTTCATGGATCCATTAAATTGGGATATCCTCGGAGATGTGTCAGCTGGCTATTGCCACGTGGCCTAGTTCCATGTATTTTAGGACTGGGTCGTGACATAGTTTTAGTGGTGGCCCATGCAGGTCCTCAATTCGCTTGTGGTATGGTAACATGCCCAACGAGCCTGCAGTAGGATAGAAATTACTAGGTCTCGTCCACTTTTGATTCGTCCTTGAACTCCCTTCATATTGCTTCTTAAATCTGCATCCTGTTTGTTTGTTCTCGTACTCTTTTAATGAAGACCTATCTCTTGCAGCAAGATGAATTTACGCAGTGGACGAGGAGCACCCCGTGTCGCGGTGCCAGATAACACCACTCAAGGAGGGGAGGTACCCCAAGGGCAACCCCCGCTACAGACCCCGCTGATACATTGGCACGAGACATCGCAGGGCGATCCTATACCACAGCCTGAGGGACAAACTTCCCAGACCATCCCCACGCAACATTGTGAGGGCCAGACTTCAGGAGCTACACCGATGCCGCAGACTGAGAGGCCGACATTTGAGGAGACGCCTACTGCACAGCCAGAGATTCCACTACCACCACCTCCACCTTATACACCCCAGATGCCACAGCTAGATGGACAGCCACAGATGCTTCAGTTCTTCTAGACTATGATGCAAGCACAGTGGCAGCAGACAGAGACATTGAGACTGTCACGACCCGTACCTGGTATAGGGGCACGAAAGGGTGGGTACGTCCAGCCTACGCCGCAACATCGGCGGTAGAACGCTGTCTAGGTCACAGTAACTCTATATAGCTAAACACCTGTCAATGATATCCATCTCCATAAGGAGGTCAACATACATCTCACAATAATCTCACAAGTAACTCAATCACAACAACTATAAGGCACGATAAAAGATAAAAGGAAATAACATAGTTAAACACCATGTCTCAAACATAAAGATAAATTACAGTCTAGCTGTCCAACACAAGTCTCCAATTAAACTTAACATAAGTCTAAACAGAAACTGAAATAACCTCCATAAGTCTCAAGCATAAATAAATACTATCTAGATAGCTGTAGGCAATGTCTCATCTAGAAGCATAGTCTCCTCTAGGATCTCTGGTACATAGTCTGCATCTATACCTGGTTCATAGTGCGTGGTACAGAAATCCTCAAGATTCTCTGAAAAAAAATATTCAGTCAGGATTGGAACAAAAATACACCTCTAACAGCAGTTCCACATATATTGACAAAAACTATAATACAATGTAAAGAAATACAAGACAGAATGAAATACTGGCCATGAGAAATACTGGAACAAGTACTGGAACATCATCATCAATATGCATCTGACAAGGAATAAAACTACAAGTGTACGCAAGTACAAAGAACTGGTATGTAAGTGTGTATAATAACAACAACTAGAACATATGGAAATACAAGATCAATCTATCAAGATACATGTCAAGAAATCATCTATCTAAGTGTGTGAAATATCAGTATATCATGTGATCGGCTTGGGACTATATGACTCATTACATGGATTAGCGATCATCCCCAACAGGTCAGGCTAACCAGATGTAACAGCGATGAGGCATGTAAGGGTAAGGCTGCACCGACGTGAGATGTGGGTGAGCTAATGCTGCATGTAAAGTTGGGTATGATAACATAAACTACTCATATTTCTCCATTTTCCCCAGCTAGCACGATGGATTCCAATCACGACTCCTCGTGACAGGTCTCAATGATGCCAACTCGTGTAAAGAACAGTGTCAGAGTCATGTACGCTATACAACAAGAATTATAGAGATAATCAACATAATGGAAACTGTCAGAGAATGTACTCGCCTGTGGTCCTTAGCTGGCAATACCACTGTCTGGGTTCCAAGGTGTCGTTTGAATAATCCAACAGTCCTATAGATATAGCATATAATACAATACTACATTAGACATTACTCTAGCACACAATCAACATAATGATCTCAACGGGCTACACTAGGGGTGGTCACGTCTGTCGTTGTTGTGCATAACAGACAGTCAATAATATGGTCTTGCCAGTACGTCGGTGTACATATGGCAGTCTGCTAACATACTACATGGTCACAGGTCAATGTAACTACGGGGTTTTCGTGGTTACATTCAAGTCATCTAGGGCATATATTATATAGTACATACTACGGCTAACGTATCTCGTAGTACTAATTAATTACACAATTAATAGATATTCATATGTTCATACTTAACTCAATTCATACGATGCACATTTCTATATACGTATGTATTATGCTGATTGAGAATTATACGGTTCATAGGCATCTGCATTAATATTCATTAATTATGATTATAATACACGTATTTATATACTAGGAAATACCAATACACTACTTATACGTATGTATATAGATATTAGCTGGGAACATATAATATACATACCAATATACCAATACGCATGCAAATACATATATACATACGTCCTTATATATATATATATATATATATATATCACAGGAAATGACGGGAATGTGGACAGGAGCGAACCTGCACGTGGCACGATGATGAGGACGATGATGTCAACGATCAGGGGGGTGGTCGGTCGATTGAAGTGGTGTTGACGAGCGGTGGGGTACTCGGCGTCGACAGCAGCAGGTCGCGACGGCTCCAGGCGAACGCAGTCGGGCTTGGTTCAGCGTTCAGCGGGTTCGACGCAGCATTCAGCGGGTTCGACGCGGCGTTCAGGCGAGTTCGACGCGGCGTTCAGGCGGGGCAGCGTCCAGGCTCGGTGGCAGAGGGTCCTGCGCTCGGGGACAGCGGCTGTTCGGCGCTCGGGATCAGCGGGTCCTGCGCTCGAGGACAGCGGGTCCTGCGCTCGGGGTCAGCGGCTGTTCGGCGCTCGGGGACAGCGGGCTGTTCGGCGCTCGGGGTCAGCGGTTGTTCGGCGCTCGGGGGTCCAACGAGGAACAGTAAAGTCGAGGGGGGGTCAGAGATGGTCGGTTGGTGTATTAGGTTTTGATTGAGAAGGAAATAGGGAAGCAATACTTATGTATATATATGTAATCATAGTAGACTTTGGGTTGACCTAGAATTAGGTCTGGTCAAGGCCTTCTTGGGATTGGGCTTTCTCATGGGTATTACAATGGTTGGAATTTCAATTAATAAAGAATTGCTAGAATGCTTTGGTTAGATGGTCTGAGGCCATGGTTCAGGGAAATTGAGGTTGTATTACACACTTCCAAGAATTTATGGAATTTACACCTAAAGGAGAATTTGGGTTTATTTACGTATCGTCCAACGGAATGGATACCTCAATGTACTCTTGCACCAAGGTGTCTAAACAATGAAAAGTTGTACAAGTTTGACTTATGAATCAATTTAATAAAAGTGAATACAAGTGGTGTTCTGAAATTCGAAATGACGGTAAGGTGCAACAAAATAAAGTCACAAAAATTGAGAATAATCAATTATCATGCAGTCATTTACTCATTAATTACGAAAAGACAAAAATGCCCTAATCCAAAAAGTGGGGGTGACAGAGACAGAGTCTGATGACAGTACTAGAGAGGACACCTATCACAACACCAGTACCAGCACCTCCACCAGCCCAGATAGGTGGCACTGTAATCCCCCTGATTTTCAAGAATTTTAATTTTTACATTTTCTGGAATTTCTGGAATTTTCTGAGATTTTTCTCTAATTAAATTAATATGTTTTAATAATTAAATGATTTTTAATTGATGTTTAATAATATTAAAATATTATAAAAATAATATTTTATGGTGTAAAATGAAAAACTAGACATAGGGTATTTTTCCAAGAATTTATTGGATCCCGGATGAATTTTTAAAGCTATAAAAACCATTGATTTATTTTTAAACTAATTAATATATTAAACCGGGTTATTAAACCAACCCAAAACTTAAACCAACCCGACCTGTTAACCCGACCCGAACCCACTTTATTGTTTGCGGATCGAATCGGATCCGTTAGAACCCGACCCGACCCGCCTATCCAACCCGACCCGAATTCTTCTCCTCTCCCAAACCGTTCAGCCGACGACTGAACTTCCCCCGCCGCCGTGTAACCGCCGGAGACGCTTCCTCTTCGTCTCCGGTCAACCGCTGCCTCACCCTCTCCCTCTTTCCCTCACCGTCCGTCGCTCCTTCTCCCCATTCCCGCCTATAAATCCTCGAAGCCCTCTCTTCTCCGGCCGTTTCCCTCCATTTTCGGCGAGCTCAACCACCACTCCCCGCTACCCTCCGCCGGTGACACCTCTCCTCCTCTCCTCCAGCACTGCCGCCTTCCGCCTTCGGCCCCTCCAGCTCGCACCCGACGCCGGCCTCCCTTCCTCCGCCGCCGTCCCGTCCAGAACGCCTTCGGCCCGCCTCCTCATCCTCCAGCGCATAGCCGACCGCTCCGGCGCGCCGCCGTCGACGACCTCGGCTGCCTCCGGCCAGTGCCCCGCAGCCTCGGTCTCTCTTCGGCCTGCCTCCGATCGCCGTAGTTCGAGCAGAAGCCCAAACCCTAAAACCTAGGGCGGACACAGGACTCGACACAGGACACTTCGCGTCGTGTCGGACACGAGAATACGGTTTTCTGAAGCCCAGTTCAGGTACCCGTAACTTCATGCCCGTAGTTCAGATTTCGATTCCGTAAATTGCATCGCGTAGCCTGTATGACCCTCTCGGTGCCCGGACAAACCGCTCGGGGCATCGCGTCCTGTGGTGATCGCACACCGCGATCCAAAAACAGGAAAAAACTAAGCTCTGTTTCACCCCGGAACTGAGTACGCCCCGCCAAACGGGACGACTTGGTCGCGTGCGGTCTTTACCGATACGTGCGCGTCGTTGATACGGACGTGCGAAACTTCGCAGAAGCTGATTCGGATGTGCGTGCACGCCGGAATCAGTGCGTATCCGCGGACATCGCCCCGTATTCGACTTTTCTGAATCTTGCTGTAACTTAGTGTACACACGTCGGATCGAGACAAAACTTGCGCCATCGGACTCGTAGCAATACGCTGGTCCTGTGAGCCAAGTTTGGTTCGATTCTGAGAACTTTGACAAAATCGCATGTCGTGGGCCCCACAGGCTCCACTTGACGGACGATTTTGAGAACGGCTCATCGGAATCCAAATCTGGAAGTTCCGTTGGGTTCGTATCATCGTTCCTGACCTGTTGACACTAAATTGGACTGTTTTTGAGACCTTTGACCCTGACACATTTTTCGGTGCAAAGCGGCCCACATTTGGACCCCGCCTTGACCCGAAAATGACGTTTTTGCCCTTGTCTCCAAATTGGACTCAAGGACAGGCGATCCTAGCTGATTAATATTTTCTGGATCTGATGGTGATGTTTGTTTCAGCAACCGGAGTACTGCCTAGAAATCCAGCTATTGCCAGAGCTACAATTGGAGCTGAAAACCCAGGCAAGTGTACCTTGCCATAAATGCAGTTTAATGATTCATTTTCTCTAGATTTATTTTTCTTGTGATTGTTGTACTTGCTCAACCCTAGGGCCGTGTGACTTGCTTAGTGTCCGATCATAGTCGGGTGCCAACACCGTACGCGGGGTTGGGCAATGTCATTTAGAGATGGATATCGTGACATTTATATTCTTGTACTTGCCCTATCAAGTACTTATTACCCAGGACACCTGACACAGAGCATGAGATAGGATCTTCCTGAAATATTCAAGGTGATTCTGTGTAGGTTCCAGGATTTATGACTTAGACATTACATTCCTAGACATTATGTTCATAGACATAGTATGACTTACTGCATTAGATATGATCGTACGTGACGTGGACATGAGGCATCGTAGACATGATATGTATGATTACATTGGGTGGGGAGAGACACACAGGCTACAGGCTGATTATATATATATAATTCATAGTAAACACATAGTAAAATTCATAGTATAGCTGCTACCGGCTCCCAGACACAGAGCTTGTAGTGGTATCAGCCTAAGTTTTAGTGATGCTCTCAACTTGCATTTCACATAGATGGATATATAGTTGACCCTATTGTTTCATTAACTATTTTACTGCATTTATTTTGGCTTGTGCTTTCTTGTACCTTGCTATGTCCCCTGAGGACCTGGATCCGGATTATGTCCCCAGGACTTGCAGACGAAGTTTATCCAGAGGTATACGGAACAGGTGCACTTCTCGGAACAGTACCAGATCCTGAGGACGAGGTGATCGCTGAGGACTTCCCCTGAACAATTGCTTCGCCATGCTCAGTCGTTATGACAAATAGTCTTTATTTCCTGTTTAATTAAACTCTTTAATTCCTGTTTATGAGAACATTGTAACAGACTAATATCGGGTTGTTTCCCAATTTTATTTACTTGGACTGGTTGATGTTTATTATTGCTTTGCTGATATTTCTGTCTTTATTATGTGGATGAGAATAGTATAACCCTGACTGATGTCATACAGCTTAAGTATGCCCGATGGATCCATTAAATTGGGTTTGTCCATCGGTGCATGCTGCTGGCCATTGCCACGTGTCCAGTCCCTCGGTATATTGGGTCTGGGGTATGACATGGTTTTTTTTGGTGGCCCATGCAGGTCAACGACTAAATTGTTCGGTTTCAACTTAGGGACCGAACAGGCCTGCAATAAGATAGGATAAGTTTTTAGGATCTCATCCACTTGCTTGAAAACGTTCTTGATATCTGTATCGTACTCGAATTAATTTTTGATTTGCATTCTGCCTTGAATCTTGTGCGCTTCTTATATTTTATTTTGGATGCAGAAAGATGGATCCAAGAATTGAAGATAAAATTCCTTTGAGTACGCCACAAGACGCTGTGGTTACCTATGGAGATGGAGTTACACCAGAGAACAGAGGGCAATCCTCTCAAGGTGGTCAAGCTGAACAGCATAACTCAAGGTTCAGGCGCGATGATATCCCACCTCCGCCGCAGTTCCCTCCACAGATGCCTGTCTTTCCACCAGGGCAAGCAATGGACGGGCAGCAGATGTTCCAGATGTTTTACGCCATGATGCAAGCCCAACAGCAAGTTCAACAGGAGGCACATCGTCAGGAGGCAGAGTACCTAAGAACCAGCCTAGTAAACGCATTAGAGCAAGTGAACCCACAAGCTAGGCGACCAGCGACGGGATCTATTACTGATTTCCGTCAACTCAAGCCCCGTACCTTTTTGGGCAAAGAAGGACCAACTGAAGTTCATGAGTGGCTCACCAACATACAACACCAGTTGGAAGCAGCTGAACTTCCAAGAGAACGTTGGATGACCGCCGTCAGGATGCAGTTGACGGACAATGCCCATCACTGGTGGATATCTGAAGAGACCAGGCTCGGACCAGACCGAGTCACTTGGGAAGAGTTCTCCAGACTCTTTCAAGAGATGTACATTCCGGCCATCGCTCGATCAGAACTGAGGGACAAGTTCAATCGCCTCACCCAGGAAGCTATGACGGTGGAAGAATACAATGCCGAGTTCATTCGTCTGAGTCGCTTCGCACCTACCTTGATCCCTACAGAAGTAGAGAAGGCCGAGAAGTTTTTCGACGGACTCAACATTGAGCTACAGAAATTGATCGGATCAGTCGCACCTACTTCATACTCGGACGTCCTTGCTGCAGCCCGACGCATGGAGCGCGTCACCAGGAGAGAAACCAGTCTAAAGCGGCCTACCCCATCAGCAACATCCAAAGCACCACAAGAAGAAACTGCAAAGAGGCCTCATATACACCAGCCACCCAAAGCCTCTCCGCAGACATTACCTACATGTCAATACTGTGGCAAGGTAGGCCATACTGAGAAGGACTGCAGACGTAAGTTGGGATTATGCTTGATTTGCGGAACCAATCAATACTTAGCCAAGGATTGTCCTTATCATCGAGGAGGAGCACCAAGAGCAAACCAACAAGCTCTACCAGCACCAGGAGGGTATCAACCAAGGCCACCATTGGCACCACAAGCAGTACCCTACCAGCAAGCCCAGCAACATCAGCGAGCACCACCTCAAGGAAGCGGCCAAGTTTTCGTGATGACTGTGGGAGACGCGCAGAACCGTGGCGTAGCTAATGCGAGTAAGTCTTTATAGTTGTTCCGTTTCTAGCATTGCTTTAGTTGTGCCTGCTGGTTCGTGGCCCCAGACTTGACCTGATAACCTTGACTTGATAACTTAAACTTGTTAATAATTGATAACTTAGTATTAATCTAGTAATTTTTTTGAACTTGATAAATTGTTAACTGATATATTTTTGAAAGATAACCTGGTTTTCTAAAACTATAATTTTTCTAGATTTCCCACATTTGGGAAATTGTATAACTTTTAATGCTTAGGAAAATAATTTTTCCTAGGTGCTCCTTAATTTTGATGTGCTTCGAACAATGGTTGCACCCGTGTCATCTCTGCTGACCGGTTAATCTTTGATTGCGAGGACGCAATCCTCTTAAGGGGGGTAGATTGTAATCTCCCTGATTTTCAAGAGTTTTAATTTTTACATTTTCTGGAATTTCTGGAATTTTCTGAGATTTTTCTCTAATTAAATTAATATGTTTTAATAATTAAATGATTTTTAATTGATGTTTAATAATATTAAAATATTATAAAAATAATATTTATGGTGTAAAATGAAAAACTAGACATAGGGTATTTTTCCGGGAATTTATTGGATCCCGGATGAATTTTTAAAGCTATAAAAACTATTGATTTATTTTAAAACTAATTAATATATTAAATCGGGTTATTAAACCAACCCAAAACTTAAACCAACCCAAAACTTAAACCAACCCGACCCGTTAACCCGACCCGAACCCACTTTATTGTTTGCGGATCGAATCAGATCCGTTAGAACCCGACCCGACCCGCCTATCCAACCCGACCCGAATTCTTCTCCTCTCCCAAACCGTTCAGCCGACGACTGAACTTCCCCCGCCGCCGTGTAACCGCCGGAGACGCTTCCTCTTCGTCTCCGGTCAACCGCTGCCTCACCCTCTCCCTCTTTCCCTCACCGTCCGCCGCTCCTTCTCCCCATTCCCGCCTATAAATCCTCGAAGCCCTCTCTTCTCCGGCCGTTTCCCTCCATTTCCGGCGAGCTCAACCACCACTCCCCGCTACCCTCCGCCGGTGACACCTCTCCTCCTCTCCTCCAGCACTGCCGCCTTTCGCCTTTGGCCCCTCCAGCTCGCACCCGACGCCGGCCTCCCTTCCTCCGCCGTCGTCCCGTCCAGAACGCCTTCGGCCCGCCTCCTCATCCTCCAGCGCATAGCCGACCGCTCCGGCGCGCCGCCGTCGACGACCTCGGCTGCCTCCGGCCAGTGCCCCGCAGCCTCGGTCTCTCTTCGGCCCGTCTCCGATTGCCGTAGTTCGAGCAGAAGCCCAAACCCTAAAACCTAGGGCGGACACAGGACTCGACACAGGACACTTCGCGTCGTGTCGGACACGAGAATACGGTTTTCTGAAGCCCAGTTCAGGTACCCGTAACTTCATGCTCGTAGTTCAGATTTCGATTCCGTAAATTGCATCGCGTAGCCTGTATGACCCTCTCGGTGCCCGGACAAACCGCTCGGGGCATCGCGTCCTGTGGTGATCGCACACCGCGATCCAAAAACAGAAAAAAACTAAGCTCTGTTTCACCCCGGAACTGAGTACGCCCCGCCAAACGGGACGACTTGGTCGCGTGCGGTCTTTACCGATACGTGCGCGGCGTTGATACGGACGTGCGGGACTTCGCAGAAGCTGATTCGGATGTGCGTGCACGCCGAAATCAGTGCGTATCCGCGGACATCGTCCCGTATTCGACTTTTCTGAATCTTGCTGTAACTTAGTGTACACACGTCGGATCGAGACGAAACTTATGCCATCGGACTCGTAGCAATACGCTGGTCCTGTGAGCCAAGTTTGGTTCGATTCTGAGAACTTTGACAAAATCGCGTGTCGTGGGCCCCACAGGCTCCACTTGACGGGCGATTTTGAGAACGGCTCATCGGAATCCAAATCTGGAAGTTCTGTTGGGTTCGTATCATCGTTCCTGACCTGTTGACACTAAGTTAGACTATTTTTGAGACCTTTGACCCTGACGCATTTTTCGGTGCAAAGCGGCCCACATTTGGACCCCGCCTTGACCCGAAAATGACGTTTTTGCCCTTGTCTCCAAATTGGACTCAAGGACAGGCGATCCTAGCTGATTAATATTTTTTGGATCTGATGGTGATATTTGTCTCAGCAACCGGAGTACTGCCTAGAAATCCAGCTATTGCCAGAGCTACAATTGGAGCTGAAAACCCAGGCAAGTGTACCTTGCCATAAATGCAGTTTAATGATTCATTTTCTCTAGATTTATTTTTCTTGTGATTGTTGTACTTGCTCAACCCTAGGGCCGTGTGACTTGCTTAGTGTCCGATCATAGTCGGGTGCCAACACCGTACGCGGGGTTGGGCAATGTCATTTAGAGATGGATATCGTGACATTTATATTCTTGTACTTGCCCTATCAAGTACTTATTACCCAGGACACCTGACACAGAGCATGAGACAGGATCTTCCTGAAATATTCAAGGTGATTCTGTGTAGGTTCCAGGATTTATGACTTAGACATTACATTCCTAGACATTATGTTCATAGACATAGTATGACTTACTGCATTAGATATGATCGTACGTGACGTGGACATGAGGCATCGTGGACATGATATGTATGATTACATTGGGTGGGGAGAGACACACAGGCTACAGGCTGATTATATATATATAATTCATAGTAAACACATAGTAAAATTCATAGTATAGCTGCTACCGGCTCCCAGACACAGAGCTTGTAGTGGTATCAGCCTAAGTTTTAGTGATGCTCTCAACTTGTATTTCACATAGATGGATATATAGTTGACCCTATTGTTTCATTAACTGTTTTACTGCATTTATTTTGGCTTGTGCTTTCTTGTACCTTGCTATGTCCCCTGAGGACCTGGATCCGGATTATGTCCCCAGGACTTGCAGACGAAGTTTATCCAGAGGTATACGGAACAGGTGCACTTCTCGGAACAGTACCAGATCCTGAGGATGAGGTGATCGCTGAGGACTTCTCCTGAACAATTGCTTCGCCATGCTCAGTCGTTATGACAAATAGTCTTTATTCCCTGTTTAATTAAACTCTTTAATTCCTGTTTATGAGAACATTGTAACAGACTAATATCGGGTTGTTTCCTAATTTTATTTACTTGGACTGGTTGATGTTTATTATTGCTTTGCTGATATTTCTGTCTTTATTATGTGGATGAGAATAGTATAACCCTGACTGATGTCATACAGCTTAAGTATGCCCGATGGATCCATTAAATTGGGTTTGTCCATCGGTGCATGCTGCTGGCCATTGCCACGTGTCCAGTCCCTCGGTATATTGGGTCTGGGGCATGACAGGCACTGTTAGATGGTTCCGACAGATGGGACCAGATACTTTCTCAGGCAATGAGACTGCCGAGCAGATCTTCGATTGGGTCACCAACACGGAGATGTTACTAGAGGCTTCATAACTGCACCCCGATCTTTGGATGACCGCAGTGAGGGCCCAACTGAAAGGCAATGCCCATCACTGGTGGGATTCCATTGAGCGCAGTGTAGGCAAGAACCAGACTTGGGAACAGTTCCTAGAATACGTCAACGCGAAGTATTTTCCAACTATAGTCAGAAATGCCCTGTACTCCCAATTCCTACATCTAGAGCAAGAAAATATGACTGTTGATGCCTATGACACGGAGTTCAGCCACCTTAGCAGATTTGGTGTCATCCTGATACCCAATAATCTCGAGAAAGCCCAGAGATTTCATCACGACCTAAATTTTGAGCTACAGAGGTATACCATTACACAGGCGAGAATTTCTTATGAAGAGGTTCTTGCAGAGGCGATAATCCAGGAGGCTATCGTCAGAGGATCTAGACGTTCCAACACGACTACACCAGCCAGAGCACAGCCCGGAGCAGGAGGACCGATCCGTCGTCCCGGAGCATCGACACAACAGAGGGCAGCGCCATACCCACAGCAGGAACTTCCGACTTGTCACCATTGTGGCAAGAAGGGACACGTCGTTAAAGATTGTCGGAAGAAGTTAGGATTATGCATGATATGTGGATCGAGTCAGCACCTTGTTAGGGATTGCCCACAGCGCAGAGAGGCAGCACCGCCGGCCGGACAGAGGCCAGCAGCACCAGTCCCGAGGATACTACCCCCACTAGGAGGCCAGCTTCCACCAGCACCCGAAGGATTTCAGAGAGGACCACCCTTGGCCCCACAGCAGGCACAGTTCGAGCGAGCCCGACAGCAGACAAGAGGACAAAGGCAGGGACAAGCCTTTGCTTTAGCAGCTACTGAGGAGGAAACAGAAGGGGAAGCTATCACAGGTACCATTTTAGTTGCATCATTACCTGCAACTGCACTATTTGATTCTGGTGCTATGCTATCATTTATATCTAGTAGATTTGTAGCAATGCATAGAGTAGCAACTTCCCCCTTACCTAAGAGTTAGAAGATTCTTACCGGATGAGGTATCGTGCCGGTTACCAGCACTATCAGAACGTGCTCGGTAGTTGTATGTGGTAGAGAGATGAGAGCGCGATTCTTGGTATTGCCTATACCGTACTTTGATGTTGTGTTAGGCATGGACTGGTTAAGCCAGTATAATGCTGTACTGAACTGCCGGAAGGGTAGCGTCACTTTTAGACCGCCAGATCAACCGGAGTTCGAGTACATGCGAGGGACCATTGAACAAGGAGTATGACAGATATCGGGAACTTGTATGGCTATGGAGACTGCACCCCCACCAATAGTGGCAGAATTTGAGGATGTATTTCCCGAAGAAGTGCCAGGCTTACCACCGGATAGAGACGTAGAGTTCACCATCGAGCTAGTACCCGGAGCAGCGCCGGTATCTTCTAATGTATATCGATTGGCGAAGAAGGAGCTAGATGAGATGAAGCTACAATTAGAGGAGTTGTAGAGCAAGGGATTTATCCGTCCTAGTGCATCACCATGGGGAGCACCAGTGTTGTTCATACCCAAGAAGGATGGAACAGTACGCATGTGTATTGATTATAGAGCCCTTAATGCTCTGACTATTAAGAACAAATACCCCCTGCCGCGGATCGATGATTTATTCGACCAGTTGACAGGAGCTGTAGTGTTCACAAAGATCGACTTGAGATTGGGTTATCATCAGGTAAAGGTGCGAAGAGAAGACATTTAGAAGACATCATTCAAGACTCGTTATGGTCACTACGAGTTCTTAGTAATGTCATTTGGGCTGACGAATGCGCCAGCTGTATTTATGAACTTGATGAACAGAGTATTCCACCAATACCTAGACCGGTTCGTGGAAGTCTTCATCGACGATATTTTGGTGTATTCGAAGAGCACGAAGAGCATCTGAGACTAGTGTTAGAGATACTAAGAAGAGAGAGGCTTTATGCCAAGCTGAGCAAATGTGAGTTTCTTCTGGATCGTATCGCTTTCCTTGGACACGTTATCTCAGGAGAGGGCATTTCAGTAGATCAGGTGAAGATTTCATCAGTAGAGACCTGGCCAACCCCTACCAATGTCTCAGAGGTGAGGAGTTTCCTAGGACTTGCCGGATATTACCGGAGGTTCGTAGAAAACTTTACAAAGATTGCAGAGCCGATGACCCGCTTGACCCGTAAGGAGCAGGAGTTCACCTGGACAGAAGAGTGCCAGAAGACATTCGATGAGCTGAAAAAGCGTCTGACCACTGCACCTATCTTGACCATACCTTCTGGACCCGGAGGATTCGTGATCTATAGCGATGCATCCGGAAAAGGATTATGATGTGTCTTGATGCATCATGGAAATGTTGTAGCTTATGCTTCTAGAAAGTTGAGGACACATGAGAAGAACTATCCCACCCACGACTTGGAGCTTGCAGCAGTGATCTTTGTCTTGAAGCTTTGGAGGCACTACTTATATGGAGAGAGAGTGGAGATATTTATTGACCAAAAGAGCCTAAAATACGTCTACACCCAGAAGGACCTTAATCAGAGACAGAGACGTTGGCTCGAAGTGATGACGGACTTCGAGATTGAGCTACTGTACCACCCGGGAAAGGCCAACGTAGTAGCTGACGCGTTGAGCAGAAGACCCATGGCATTCTTCTTGACTACCCAGCAACATCTGTTGAGAGAGCTAGAGCAGATGGGTATAAAGGTCGTTATGCCCGGAATAGATGGACAATTGTCAAGTTTCCAATTGCAATCGACATTAGTGGAGAGAATCAAGGCTGCTTTGCCGATAGGTGCCAGATTTCAGAGGCTTAGACAGAGGACAGAGGCTGGAATACAGACAGGACTGAGAATACATGAAGATGGGACTTTGAGATGTGGAGATCGTCTCTATGTTCCAAATGGAGAACTTCGTCAGGAGTTGATGACAGAGGTACACAGTTCGACCTATTCTATTCATCTAGGAGGCACGAAGATGTACAGGGATTTGAGACAGTACTACTGGTGGCATAGAATGAAGAGGGAGATAGCGCACTTTGTGGCCAAGTGCCTGGTATGTTAGCAAGTCAAGTTTGAGCATCAGAGATCTGCAGGATTGCTTCAACCGCTCCCCATACCGGAGTAGAAATGGGAGCACATCACCATGGACTTTGTTACGGGCTTTCCGAGGAGTCCTAGTGGTCGAAATGCAGTATGGGTAATTGTGGATAGACTCACCAAGTCCGCACACTTTTTACCCTTCAGAGTTGGGCAATCGACGGAGGCCTTAGCAGATATGTACATGAGGGAGATTGTGAGCCTACATGGAGTACCTGTTAGCATCGTGTCTGACAGGGATACGAGGTTTACATCCTACTTTTAGAGGAGTATGCAGGAGAGTCTCGTTACTCGCCTGATGTTTAGCACAGCACATCACCCCCAAACAGATGGCCAGTCGGAGTGCACCATTCAGACGCTAGAAGACATGTTAAGAGCGTGTATGCTTGACTTCGGAGGATCATGGGAGGACCATTTGGTCGAGTTTTCCTACAACAACAGCTATCAAGCGAGCATCCAAATGGCTCCCTATGAAGCATTGTATGGAAGAAAGTGTCGTTCCCTAGTATGCTGGAGTGATATAGAGCGACAGATTCTCGGACCAGAGTTGGTTGTTCGTACAGTAGAAAAGGTAAAAAAGATCCAAGGGCACCTTCGAGCAGCACAAGACAGACAGAAGCATTGGGCGAATGCGCACCGATAACCCTTAGAGTTTCAGGTTGGAGATCACGTATTTCTAAAGATCTCGCCTACTCGAGGGACTATCAGATTCGGAGGCAGAGGGAAGCTGAGTCCGAGGTACATCGGACCATTTGACGTATTGGAATGCGTCGGAGAGGTTGCTTACAGATTAGCCTTGCCGCAGACCTTGGAAGGAGTTCATGACGTCTTCCATGTATCTCAGCTGAGGAGGTATATACCGGATCCGAGTTACGTACTTGACCACTCAGAGATCACAGTTGGCCCGAGCTTATCATACCAAGAGGAGCCTGTTGAGATTCTGGACAGGAGTGAGAAAGTACTGAGAGGACAGACTATTCCCTTAGTTCGTATCACATGGAGACATCATGCACCAGGCGAGTCAACTTGGGAACACGAAGAGGACATTAGACAGCGCTATCCCCATCTCTTTGAAGGAATAGGTACGCAGCAGCACTTTAATTTCAGTCAGTATCTCGTTCCATGCGTATGTTTTAATTTCGAGGACAAAATGCTCTAAGGAGGGTAGGTTGTAAACCCCCTCGACCAAATCAGAGTTATTTCGATTAAATTAAGAAACTATGGTTTAATTGGACGCAATTAGATCTAATATACAGCAATATCGTAACTTAATACACCTTAAGGTTGTCTTGACGTTGGAGCACTACTAGTTAGTACCCCCTAAAATCAATTAGGTACTCATCTCCTAAACAAGCCAGACCACCCACCTGCACTTTGTGCAACTGTTAGATTCCCACCATGATACTTAAGATGCTTAAATCTAGTTGCACAACAGTCATTGAGAATGCCTAAGTATTATTTCATTTAAACCCGACCTTCCCCTAATGCCTAATGAACTTGTTTGTAATCTAAATTAAATTGAGGCCCAGACCACCTCGAAACAAGTCATAACCGAGTCCTGCATACCTATCATGAAGACCAAACCCCAAGGAGCCCAGACAAGCCCAAGGCCCGAGGTCCCAGGCCAGAAACCTACCTATATAAACAACTCTCCCTATTATATTGAAACCCTAACACCTTCACCCTCCTTACTCAAACCCTAGCCGAATCCCTACCTATCCCCGACTACCCCTACCGGCCTGAACCGCCCCTGACTCACCGGACCACCCCACTTCACCCACGGACAACCGCCTCTCCGCCGGAACACCACCACTAACCAACCGACATCACCCATCCATCCATCCCCCTACCACCCCAGCCGGGTCGAACCCTCCCCGACTGCCAAAACCCCAGCCCCCACTCGGCCCGACTCCGCCCGACGCCGCCCGACTCCGCCCGACGCCGCTTGAATCCGCCCGACGCCGCCTGACGCCACCCGAGCCGATGTCCCGATCCCGACTGCCCCACCACCCGCAAGGCCGGATCCGTCCACGTCGACCGGAGCCACCCTCATCGGAGGGAACAACCGACCAGCGAGCAGACCCCTCGCTCGGTCGATCAGGTACTCGTTCGTGGAACCCGTCTCTCTTGTGTCCTAGTACTTCTCCTTCGTGTCGCCGTGTCAATATGGAAATGTATTAATAGCTATAAACTTAGTTAATATTTTATGCATGGAAGTGATTCTTAATTAGATATTAAGTAATAATTAATTAGTCTAAATTAGCGAGTAGTTACCAAGGACAGGTAATTCGGTAGAAACACCTGGATATAAATCCTAGTATGTTAAAACATGGAGAATAGGGACATGTTCGCACAGAACAGAAATCATGGACAACCCGTAACTAGATAATTATTGCCTCGAGATACATGTTAACCAAAGACAGAACACGTATACACCCTAGCTACGTGCACACGTGACGCTGTACTCAAGCAACAGTGAACTCACGACAGTATTCAAGAAAAGTGTCTTAACCGTATATAGATAATGCGTAGTATCTGATGACTGGATTGTTGTGTTATATTGTATGTCTAGGGTCGTTGGATCAGTCAGGAGACGCTACCGGAGCAGGCTTTTGGCATTCACCTCTTGAAGACTCAGGCAAGATACCTTGCTATATTTTACTGTCTAATTTAAATTATATAAATGCTGTATTGTATGCTTGTTGGTTGCTTTATACAACTGTGCGCATCCGAGATTGTCTCGGGTGCATTCGACGGATACGTCGAGGATTAGTATACATTGACTTAGTCATTAGCAGACTCACCTCATGGGAGGATACCCTGTTATCTTCCAAGACCTGATACTTTTACACGTAGTAGTAGTGACAAATCTCATGTTGGGATGCGAGTCTGCGTGCTCGACTAGCTATCGCCGCGTGTGACATGCATCATGGTTAGCAAAAAATTCAGGACTATTTTAGTATAGAGACTTGGCATTTAGATAAGGGGGTATGCGCGTCAATTATTTGACTTGTATATCTATATTGGGCGGGGAGGACGACTAGTAGGCATATGGGACACCCCACTCTTTTACACTGATACCGCACTCGACGGAGTGATACGGACGTATTTATATATTACTGATACCACGTTTTGTAGAGTGTTGGACGTTACTTGATGACATTGCAGATACCACACTCTATAGAACGTCAGATGTTACTGTATTCCTGAGCCCGTGTTATAGGGGGCATGTGTGGCATATACTAGCCGGTTGTCACGACTGGTGAATTACGTCAGCATATGTCTAGCCTACACCTTCTCATATACTCACAGTTGTCCTCACATTGCATTCACGTAGATGGTTAGCACACCCTTTATTGCATTTATCTTATTCAGTATTTATATATGGCATGCTTCTATGTATCTTGTTACGTCCCTCTGAGGACCTGGTACCTTTCCAGATTTAGACGAGGCTTACTACCCCACAGTGTACGGCCCCGGACAGGAGACGAGATTCGCTACAACTGACGAGTTAGAGGTGCAGCCATCAGAATTTCCGTGATCACTTGGTAGGCCTTCCGCCTAGATTGGGCGCATCATTATCTAGTCAGTCGATGCCCTAGTCATTATCTTTTATATCTCATTTCAGTACTTTATTCCGTCATAGTAGTGGATTTGTTCCCATCAGACATTATTGGTTGTACTATGATATCTTGAGACTGGTATTTATCTTCCAGCAGTTTATTTAGTACTTCTTGCTCTTTATATTGTGGATGAGACTAGATTACCTATTATTGACTGATGTTGGACATGTTAGTATTTTAGGACAGCGTAGCACTCTTCGTGGATCCATTAAATTGGGATATCCTCGGAGACGTGCCAGCTGGCTATTGCCACGTGGCCTAGTTCCATGTATTTTTGGACTGGGGTATGACAAGGAGGAGCCCGGAGAGGAGGAGGAGCTCGGTAGAGGAGGAGGAGGAGCTCAGTGGAGGAGGAGGAGGAGGAGGATCCCAGAGAGGAGGAGGATCTCGGTAGAGGAGAAGGAGGAGGAGGGGGTGCCCAGGGTCGGAGGGGGAGTACGGTCGGCGGTGGATGTCGACAGTGGGGGTCGTCGGCGAGAGTTTGGGTCACGGAGGTGGGGGAAAGGATAAAATTTAGGAAATTTTTGAGTGAGAATGAGGAAAAAATAAAACCGGATTGCTATATTAAAAAATATTATCGACGTCTCTTAAACACGTCGCTAATCGTCGCTATTAGCGACATTTATATAATCGCTAAACGTCGCTAATTAAGAAAATATTAGTGACTAATTAGACGTCGTTAAAAGTCGCGAACAAAAAAATTCAGCAACGTTTTGCTACGTTTATAAATATCGCTAAATTAAAAAATTAAAATCGTCGATAAAAAATTCGCTAACGTCGCTAAATTAAAAACTTTAGCGACGTTAAAAAAATATATAGTGACTATTCTTTCTAAAAAACTAAAGTACCGTCGCTACTAGTCTCTATCCGTCGCAAACAACGACGTACATCGACATTTACTTACGACGTCGCTAAATTCTTTAACATTACGGTGTCTACTTACGACGTCGCTAAAAATATCGTTATTTTATCATATTTTGGTAGTGGAAGAGAACTCACTAGCATTCCCTGTCATATGTCGAGATGTACCTGAATTGACAATCCGGTCCGATGCTCTAAGGGAAGACATAGATGCAAGGGCGAGTGAGTCGTCAGTACCTTTCGATGGATGGGCATATATGGACACCAAGGACACTAAGCAATTATCATCCATGGCGCTCAAGAAAACTCCTGTGGCTCCACCTCAAGGTCCTCGTCAGCAAAAACTCTATCTCCGTAGTCCGTAGGGTACAAGTGCTCGTCTGGATCTGGAAAATATGTCAGGTCCTCAAAGAGACATAACAAGTACACAAGAAATCGACATGCATAAAAGTAAAACAGTAAACAATAAATAGGATAACTAAACCATCTATGTAAAATGCACTCGAGACATCTCTAGTGGCGCATGAAGGAAGAGAATAGAAGAATCCGTCATTCCACCAGGCGTTCGATAGAACTCGGGGGTACACCATTTACACCATTTACACCAGAAGAAACGAAAGTCACATACGCTCACTAGTAAATTTCTTCCTCCCAATGTACTATCCGAACCGTATACCCGGTGCAGACATAATACAACAACGTTAATAAAATCAAGAAAACTAGCCCAAACACCTACTACTAGCACAAGATGTGAACTCACGTATCGATGATCAGTCGACATGCTAGTCCATGTGTCACGATCCGCACCCGGATATTCGGGCACGAGTACGTGGTTACGCCCAGCCTACACCGCAGAATCGACGGTAGAACGCTGTCTGGGTCATTTCTAACTATCTAACATCTCAATAATATAATATGGTACCTGTCAATCACCTCAACTCCAATCGGAGGAGCAATATGGTATATCACAAATATATCAATCTCAATCACAAAACAAACTAAGGAGGAAATAATGCACGATTGGTATAGTGAAGGAAAGAAAGATACAATCAACAATATAAAAAAAATAGTACATCTGTGAATCTCCTCAAATATAATAGTATAATACAAGAATCACTAAACAAAACTAGACCTCCTCGGTCACTGGTACTATGTCCTCCTGCTCTAGGGGAGTGTCCTCTAAAGTCTCACCCTCCTGAGGGCCGTAATATGTGGGACACAGCTCCTCTAGCCAATTATCTGGAAAAAATATATCCAGTCAGGATTGGAGCAAAGTACATACCTCTGAAAGCAGTTCCAATAACATAATCGAGCATATATAACAAGCAATAGAAAAAGATACAAGATGCACAAGCGTGAGAATATACAATACTGAGTGAACATGCTATAAGCACAATAATAACTAAAGTAAAATACAAGAATAACTGCAAGTAGAGAACAAGAATACTAACTATGTGTTTTAGAGTAAAAGTTTGTTATGTGATCGGTTTAGGTTGCACATGAGGTATAAAGGTAACTCCATTATACGTGAGGTGTATAATCGATATGCACATGAGATCAAGAGGGCTTTGATCACAAAACCAACTCCTACTCCCCCTCCCCAACCAATACTCATGGATCCAATCACAGAGAGCGTGGGTACGTCCAGCCTACGTCACAGCATCGGCGGTAGAACGCTGTCTAGGTCGTGTAACTATCTAATCTATCTCACATGAATATCTAACTCCATAAGGAGACATGGATACCACAATATAATGCTGAAAATACTCAATCACATAAGCTAAAGCACGATGAGATATCGAAGCAAGAAATGAAATACAAGGCAAGTCTAACGACAAAATAACCATACATGAAATCAATAACATCCAATCCCCAAGTGTTAGAAACAAGTCCACTATGTCACGGTCTGGAAAAATATATCCAGTCAGGATTGGAACGAAATACACCTCTAACAGCAGTTCCACATATATTGATAAATCTATAATACAGTGTAAAGAAATACAGACAGATGTAAAAAAATGGCAAGAAGGAATACTGACGAGCATGGATGTACTGGAAATAGAAATACTGGAATAATGGAATACTGGAGCATGTCATCATCAATGTACATCTAGCAATGAAATAGAAATACAAGTACACGCAAGAACATTGAACTGGTATATAAGTGTGTACAAGAATAGTAACTAGAACATGTGGGGATACTAGATCAATACCCTAGAGGTACATGTCAAGAATCATCTAACTAAGTGTGTAAAATATCAGCATATATGTGATCGGCTTGGGACTGAAGAAACTCATTACATTGGTTAGCGATCATCCTTGAGGTCAGGCTAATCCATCCGGATAGCTATGATGCGAGTAATAGTCAGGCTAACCATATGTAACAGTGATGAAGCATGTAATGGTAAGGTTGCACCGACGTGAGGCGTGGGTGAGCTGTGATGCATGTAAGGTTGGGTATGATCACATAAGCTACTAATATTTCCCCATTTTTCCCCCAGCTAGCACGATGGATTCCCGATCACGACTCCTCGTGATAGGTCTCAATGATACCAACTCGTGTAAAGAACAGTGTCAGAGTTATGTATGCTATACAACAAGAGTTATAGAAATAATCAACATAGGGGAAACTGTCAGAGAATGTACTCGCCTTGGGTCCTTAGCTGGTGAAAACCAATGTCCTGCTCCTGAAGTCTCGCAGGACGATCCAATAGTCCTATAGAAATATCATAAATATAACATTTGTATCAGATGCTATACTAACACACAATCATAAAACACTGGCCTCTGGGCTATGCCAGGTATGGCACTAGTCAACTAGGGTCAAGTGTGTCAAGTCGCACGGGCGTCGCGTCTGTGATTGCTGGGCAAGACAGACGATCAAAAATAGTGCGGGGCTTGCCAGTACGTCAGTGTACGCGTGGCAGTCAACTAACATTTACTGGGTTACAAGTCAAAGTAAAGACGGGTATCCGCATTTACACTCGGGTCGCCTACAATATTCACCAATTTATCAATAATTAAATATAATACATATATAGGGTTATACCAAAAATATATATACAAAAATTTATAATTGTATATACTCTAATAGAATTATATATCATATATATATATATATATATATATATATATATATATATATATATATATATATATATATATATATATATATATATATATATATATATATATATATATATATATATGTTTAAAAATATACATACCATATTTATACGTATACTAGGAAAAATATATACATATATATACTGAATATATATATATATATATATATATATATATATATATATATATATATATATATATATATATATATATATCTAAATATACCAAAAATACATATACTATATACAGATATATATATACATACCAAATTACGTTTATATATATATATATATATATATATATATATATATATATATATATATATATATATATATATATATATATATACTAATACAATACTTTACGTATATCATATATATATATATATATACAGATATATTAATATACATACATGAATACGTATATATATAATATAAAGAAATACGCGATATATTTATATGTATATATATCTATATATATACATATACGCGTATAAATACGAACATATGTACACACATACACACATACACATACATATATACGCATATACGCATATACACACACATATACATACATGTATATATATGAATATATATACACGTATACATATATGCTATACATACGTTATACTAATTTATATATACACTATAAATTTACACTAATACATACATTATACATTATACTCATTTATATTCATTACATTAGGCATAAGGAGGGAAGAATGAGAGGGACTCACCGGGGTGGTGGCTCGACGGTGAGGCTGGGTCGTCGACGATGGGGATGTTGAGGGGAAGTCGGGATTGGCGGAGGGTGGCTCGTCGGTGCAGCTAGGTGGAAACAACGGGACGTCAGCTCAGGGTGCAGCAGAGAGGGGCCGGTTTGGTGGTCTTCTTCGGCGGCGGGGATGAGCATGGAGGAGGAGCGGGATAAAGATGAACGGAGGTGCGGGTCTCGCCGGGGTGGTTCAAAGGTCGGGCTCGAATGAGGCGGCGACAGGCTCGACGTGGAGAAGGAGCTCGGGAGGAGTGATCGAGCACAGCGGTGCATCTTCGGCGTGCTAGGATCGAGTCAAAGTCGAAGGACTGTCGGCTCAGCGAGGACGGGGTCATGCACGACGGCTTAGGCGAGGGAGATGGCGGTCGTGGCCGACTGAACCAATGAGGATGGTGGTGGAGGCTCGTGGAGGGAGGCCGGTGGGATCTGGAACTGAGATACGGGAGCCGGCCGGGGTAGAGCTCGACCGGGTTGAGGTGACAGGGGGAGGCCGGGCCGGAGCTGGTTGGCTGAGTAATGGAGGAGTTGTGGATGCTCGGGGAAGGAAGTATGGCGGTTCAGGGGATCTCGTCGGGAAGACGAAGTCGAGGGTGAAGGAGCTTCGCCGGGTGGAGCTGCAGTGCTCGACGTGAAGAAAGCAGACCAGAGAGATGGAGGGGAAGTGTGGCACCATGCCGGAGCAGCAGGCCGGCTGAGCTTGAGCAGTGGCCGGAGTTGGGTGTGAGCTCCGGTCGGGCAGTTTAGTATAGGGTCTGGGTTGGGTTTTTGTATGTGGGTGATGGTGTTTGTGAAGAAATAGAAAGGGAGAGGTTGGGTTTTGTATGTGGGAGGTGATGTGACTCCCTAGAAATTAGGGCCGGCCAACCTAGGGATGGGGTGCTTTGGGAAGAGTGTTGAGGTTACATGTAAGGGGTTGTGTGGTGGGGATGGCTCCATTTAAAATGGAAGGCCTAGATTCAACATGAATAAAAATGCAACAAAAAGGAGGAGGGAGAGATTAGGTTGACTAGTCAAGATAGGGGGTTGGTTTCCTTCATTTGGGTTAAACCAATAGGATGGTGACACATCATTAAAATTTTTGTAATTAAGTCCCCAACAAATGAAAAATTACACAGAAATGGGTTTCTGAAATTAATTAATTAAAATTAGATATACTTGGCGTTCTAAAATTAATTAGGAGTACATGGGTCCAAAATTAGGTCGGGTCATCAATATCATTAATGAAGAAGACTCAGAACAGAATATTACCCTAATTTGGGCCGTATGAAAAATAGGTCGAGATTGCTCCCAATTTCAATTGGAATGCACAACGATACAAAGTCAGAATTTATTCATAAAATAAATAAACGCCCGCGACTATTATTGTGCGGCTCAAATGAAGTACAAGAGAGCATAAATTATGAATTACAAAAATGGCAGAAAGGAAGGCAGGCATGTTCAGGGCAAGGTTGTGAAATTTGTTGGAAGGCAAAAGCTAGAGTAGCGCTCCAAATGTCGAAGCAACGACAAGGTGCATCGATTAAATAAATCACGATCAATTAATTACGGCCTCCAATAATTAAATTCTAATTAAAACAAAATTAACTACAAAATCCTATAATTCGGACAAGCGTTCGTCTAGTGGGCTTCTAGGTCAAGTCTACCAACTCAGACATTAATGAACACTGAATATAATATAATATATTTAATACACATCTGATCATGAAATTATTTAATTTAAATACATGACATATTAAATACATAAAAAGTTAAAAATACCCCTGTTTTCAGAATGTGGTAGTGACACTTGGTCCTGTCTCTTTTAATGAATCCAACTTGAATTTGTGCAATACATGCTGCATTATCCTTATAAATAACAGTTAGAGTATCTGTAGTTGGAGAAATGTGACAAGAAATACGAATGTGTTGAATCAACGATCTCATCCAAATACATTCTCTACTTGCTTCATGGAGAGCCAATATTTCTAAGTGATTTGAGGAGGTAGCAACCATTGTCTGTTTTGTTGAACGCCAAGAAATAGCTGCATTGTTATTAAGAAATACATATCCATTTTGTGAACGACCTTTTTGAGGATCAGATAAATAACCTGAATCTGCAAAGCCAACTAGATTCACGATATCAGATAAACCACAAGTATAAAATAATCCCATATCGGTAGTTCCACGAAGATATCTCATCACTTGTTTAATGTTATTCCAATGTCTGCGAGTTGGCGCCGAGCTATATCTAGCCAACAGATTGACAGAGAATGATATGTTTGGCCTTGTACATTGTGATAGATATATTAATGCCCCAATGGTACTAAGGTATGGTACTTCGGGTCCTAGCATCATTTTATTATCATCCTTAGGACGATATGGATCTTTATTGATATCAAAAGATTGAACAACCATTGAAGTACTAAGGGGATGAGCTTTATCCATATTGAATTATTTCAATATATTTTGTGTATTTGGATTGATGCACTAAAATTCCATTAGTGCAATGCTCAATTTGTAATCCGAGACAATATTTTGTGTCTCCGAGATCTTTCATCTTGAACTCTTTTTTCATATAGTTTGTAGTCTCATTGATTTCATGTCTTGTCCTAATCAAGTTTATGTCAATGACATATACTACAACTATAGCGAAACCCTCCTTATATTTCTTTATGAAGACACATGGGAATATATGATTATTCTCATATCCCTTTATTTTTATATATTCACTAAGACGGTTATACCACATCCCTTTACGGAATGCATGTTCTTAGATTTTGAGCCGGGTAGGTTAAATGCATCTGGGATTTTCATATAAATATCACATCTAAATCACCATATAGATAGGCTGTTACAACATCCATAAGTCTCATGTCCAGCTTTTTCTTAACTGTCAGACTTATCAAATAACCAAACGTTATTGCATCTATTACGGGAGAATATGTCTCTTCGTAATCAATACCGGGTCTCTGAGAAAACCCTTGTGCCACTAATCGTGCCTTAAATTGAGCAATTTTATTCTTTTTATTTTGCTTTCTTACAAACACCCACTTGTAACCTACCGGTCTGACGTCTCTTGGTGTTTGTACTATAGGTCCGAATACTCTACGTTTATTAAGGGAATCCAATTCTGCTTGAATAACATCCTTCCATTTTGGTTTATCTTTTCTTTGTCGACATCCATCGATGCTACGCGGTTCAATGTCATTAATGCCCTTAGATATTTTAGTAGCTACTGAGAATGAGAATATCTTATCTATTATTATATCTTTGTGATCCCATACCTCTCTTGTATATGTATAAAATATAGAGATCTCTTTGCTTTCAGGTACCTGAGCCTCCTCTTAGGCTTGTGTCTTTTCTAAGACAATAACCTCTTATGGATTTTCAGAGAGTATGGATCTGTCATTCATAACCTCTTCTTGAACCTTATATGTAACCTCCTTTAGAGCGTTACTTGGGCATTTTCTCTTTCTAAGGACTAAGTCCTTCAAACCTATAGGTCTACCACGCTTCTGGCGTGTAGTAGATTCATTAGCCACTCTGCTAATTTTTTCTACGGGGATATAAATACGAGTTGGCACATTTGCAGCGGGCACATATGATTTAATCACTTTAGTTGCATCAGTAAATACATCTGGCATTTGATTTGCAACCTCCTGTAGATACAATATCCTTCATACCTCAGTTTTATATTGACTAGTACGAGGTTCTAGATGAAACAGAGTAGAATTATCCTACGATAATTTATGTCGTTTATTTGTGATGAATGGTTCTTTAAGAATATTCTTTTCTTTCTTATCTCTCCCTAACGACGGGAATTTAGTCTCATCAAAATGGCAGTCTGAGAATCTAACAGTAAAAATATCACCAGTTAAAGGTTTGAGATATCTAATGATTAAGGGCGAATCAAAACTAATATAAATTCCTAAACAGCACTGAGGTCCCATTTTAGAGCGTTGAGGAGGGGGAAGGAACATAAACAAAACCAAATTTACGTAAATGAGAGATGAGGTTGATGGCATGTTACAAGTTGTGATGGTAAAAATTTATGATATGCAGTTGGCCTAATAATGATCAATTTAGCAGGATATAATATGGCATGTCCCCCAGCTAAAATAGGTAAGTTTGATTACATGAATAAAGGCCTTGCTTTGTGCTAAAAATGCTTAATCAAGGACTCTGCTAAACTATTTTGGGTATGAACGTGAGGGATAGAATGTTCAACTTCTATTCTTATAGAAGCACTATAATCATCAAAAGTACGAAAAGTAAACTCATCTGCATTATCAAGTCGAATCGTTCTAACATTTTGGTCAGGAAAAATGAGTCTTAAGTTTAATTAACTAAGAAAGTAGCTTGGTGAAGGCAAAATTTCTAGATGAGAGTAAAAAAATATTTGATCATCGACTAGAAGCATCTATTAGAACCATAAAATACCTGAAAGGTCCGCTATCAGGATCAATTGGTCCGCAAATATCTTCTTGTATTCTCTGAAGGAATGATGGTGATTCAGAAGCTATTTTAAGAAGTGGAGGTCTTGTAATGAGTTTACCCTATGAACAAGCTACACACAAATGTTCAATAGGAAAGGAAAGACTTTGGTATGATAAATTATGCCTATTGTTATTGTTGATGACCTTTCTCAACATAGTCGATCCTGAATGACCCAATCTGTCATGCTAAATGATTAGATTCCTTGGATCCTTTAGCCTTTTGCTAGTAATAGGGTGAGATTCTACTACATTCAGAGTAGTTTGATATAGCCCCAAGAAGATTAACTTGTACTTTTCTAATGTGAGTTTATTGCTTCCAACATTAGAGATGATTGTTCGCCATTAAATTCAAAGCTTAAGAGAACTTGATTTAATTAACAAACGAAAAGAAAGTACATAGAGTTCCTAGGAGACAATCTAAGTACAATTTATTTTCTGGGGGTAACGATGGAGGGTTAGGAGTGTAGCAACCCTCTTTACTCCGTGGATGATCCGATGCAGGAGGAGGAAGCTCCTCTCTCTTGCTTCTCTGTAGGTTCACAGATAGCCAGCCTCTAGAATGTTCAACTTGCTTATGGGCTATGGATGCCGCATATGCCTCTGTTTGGTGGCCGCATAAGGCTCCTTCAACAGAATATGGTTACAACTGTCGTCGTATGCCATGGAAAGATTGCCACATGGTCTTGGTTGAGATATATTGTTGAAAAGATCTTGGGGTTATTTTTAACCCGTTATGTGCGTGACTTGGTCAGCTAGACATGTAGTCAGCACCAACTGTACGAAGATCTCTACAGTTATAACAGAAAGATCTTATGAGTTGGAGGCCACATAATAAATTGGTTGCATGATGGCGAGGTCGCATGGATTTTATAGCCGCATACGTGCTCTCATTTGGGCCTTGATCGAATGGACACTCTGGCCGCATGTTAGCAAGGCCACACGGAACGTTGTGGCCACATATACGTCCTTTTTGACCTTGGTCAGATGTACACTCAGGCCGCGTGGCATCGTGGCCGCTTGGTCGTTCAGGCCGCATATGCGCTCTCGTTTGGCTTTGGATGAATGGACACTGTAGCCGCATGTTGGCGAGGCCGCATATGGCCGAAACCACAGATAGGAGGACACGTGGCGTGGCGCGTTTGTCGAGGCCATCAAGGCAGATGTGACTTTTTGTCTTTTTGAATGATGCCCCTTTCACTAATTTTGAAGCTGTCGAAAGTTTATGTCAGACATTGGATACTGTGTCATGAGCTCATTATGTGGCCTCTTGCTCATTGGTTGCTCTGGCCGCATATAGATTATTATATGGCTTTCTATATGGCCGCATATAGATTATTATACGGCTTTCTATCTGGCTGCATAGATCATATTTTATGCGACATGAGTTCTATGCGGCCTGTAGATTTTTTATGCTTCTACAAAACCCCCTTCAAAGTTTCCAAAATGACAAGTTTGGGATACTTTGAATAAGAAGCATGGTCGAGTACTTTTGGCCGCATAGGGACGCCATGTCGCATAACCATGTTGTCGTATAGTAGACTCTGCCAGGCTGTCAAATCATTAATGAGAGAATTTGGCCCAATCTTCGAGGAGATCTCTTGGGATTCTATGTTGTTAGGGGATAAAGTGGCCCAACAACCGAGGAGTCATCGTCATCCGTGGCTGTTATGTGGATCAAGACGACTCGGGATCCGAACAGTTGTCGCCTCATCTCTAGCCGTATGTTGATGCCTATATATATAGGGGCAGGGGAGAAAGAAAACCCTTCTTCACGTTTTCTTATTTCTTTATATTCTTCTTACTGCTGTTGTCATGGCCCCCAAAGTTGCTTCCTCCACCGCCGCCGACGCTAAGGGTATGGAAAAGGCCAAAAGCAAGAGGAAGGGTCATGCCACTATGGCGGACCCTCCGTCGTTCCCTGCCGAAGCTCAGCCACCGATCAAGGGTAGGTCTTGAACAAGGAAGATGAACTGATTCTCCAAACCGCAGAGACACATGTGCACAGTTGGACGCATGAATTCGTCTATGCTCCAACTTCTCACTGCTGCATGGGTAGCCGCATAGGCGACTCTGCCGCATGTGAAGCTAGGTCGCATAGTGACTTGTGTCGCATGGGAGACCATGCCGCATAGACTATGGCGCCGCATAGTTGCAGGGTTTGGTTTGGATGCATAGGCCATCCAGTCGCATGAGCATACCCTTCTGAATATTTGAAGTTCTGATCATGCTCTTTCATGATTTTTTTTTTGCAGTGTCTGCCCACTACACCCTCTAGCGAAGTGGTCCTTGGTCACGGTATACTTTCGTTCAAGCGGAGAGCCGATTCAAACGGAGCAAGTGCAACGACCCAACCCGCTTTGCTCATCGAGATGGCTCACTCGAGGCAAAGGATTCCAGACTTGGCCATTTAGGATTTCAGATTAGACTTTCAAAGGCTCGCTCGGAGTATCGCTCGACCAAGGCAAATCATCGCTAAGGTGGGTGGCTACGATGAACTTGTCTTTGTTTAGCCAGTACACTTAAAATATGGACGATACATGCTAGTCACTAGATGAATCAACCCTTATATGCTAATAAAGAATACAACGCACCTAACTAAGGGAATAATCCCATCTTGTATTGCTTGTGTTAGAACATGGAAATAAAACTTGGCTTATTATTAGACCCTCGTATGCTACCTTAGTTGTGTGCCGCTATGCCTCTAGTAGATCATTATATACTCTTCCTAGTGCACTGCTTTACTTGTTTACACTGCTCGTCCCGTAGATTATGTCACTCGATATGTCTCTGTACGGTTTCACTCATCGCACTATCCCTTTAGACCTGTCTAACGTAAATGCTTATGTTTCCTTATGCTTAAGTTTCCAATAAATGCATGCTTGCCTGCTTATATTATAACTTATACTCGTTGCCTCATTTTAATGATTGTCACTTATATACATGCCATAAATCATCGTACTTCACTGTTTATGATTCGCTCAGTTGAGACAAGAAGGCTATAAAGATAGTCGTTCTGAGCCAAGTATAGAACATTAAAAGTATTCGGGATCGTAAGGTCTCCAAGGCATTTCCCAAACTAGGGGATTGTATCATGGACGGTTAAGCAAGATAATATCACAACATCTCTGAAAATTAATACTCGTTCTGTACTGAATTCGATGGCTCGGGGAGTCGATACTGTACCTGATAGATCTTGACTTAATATGAATTTGTAACTGTATCTGTACTTGCGAGAATCTGGAAAACTTGAGAATACGCGCGGTCATGGACAACTTGTGCACAAGGTAGGTTTTCAAATCCAGTTGCGCGGAGGGTCACCGGGGCCGATCTGATCAAGATGGAGCCGTCTTGTAGTCGTCTATTATGGTCAGGAAGGGTTCAATGCCATATGTACCTTGCTTGCATACCATCTTTGCCTCCAGACTACACCGTCCATTATGACGTCATGCCAGTGACCTTTTGTCATATAGATTAAGTTGACTCGATTGCGGAAATTCGTGTGCGAATTACATTGTAGGCAATTTCTCTGAGTAAAATATTTGTATATATATCTACATCTGAACACCTAAATGAATATGAGTATAACACGCTTATATATAATTGAATACTTGAACATCTTCTGCAACACTTCTGGATAATCCGTGTAACTCATGCACCTGAAACAGAACCTCACTCGTGACACTCATGTTTGCTTATGCAATTTTCCCTGAATTTTATTATATATACTCGTGCTTGGTTTAACTTAATTTTCCTTGGACAAGGAAGGACGGATAGTAAGTTGGTAAGCATCGCCGTGTTACTCATATATCACACGGTGCTCTGCCACACGAGTTAGGCTTTACATTATGCCATAAAGCTAATCCTAAAAGATAACCTAATAGATGGTGCACAGAACCTTTATAACATGTTTGGATTTTTCGAGCGGGCGAGAAGCCTCCCCATCAGTGCATTCATGTACTAATAACCTACCAGATTGCTTGCAGGGTACGGGAGAACCTCGTTTGGTGTGAAAACTCCCTTCATGCGAGCTAAGGCATGGAGTCCGCTCTGGAGCCTTGGAACGTTGCATCCGGAGCTGAAATGCATATACATGACATAATATTAGAACATCGCCTATGTATCATTCCATAAATTATAGCCACTTGGCACACTTTTATTGCTTCGAGAGAGAGGACTTGAGTGACTTGTAATCTCGGCCTAGCGCCGCTTGTAATACTTGTACAATATTAATAGAGTGCTTGTTTTACTTCTATACTTATGTTATTCACTGCTTTCGCTATTAACGACTCTGTAAATTTGTTAGCAATCGCATGTTCGTTTCTTATTCCGCTGCATTCGGACTATCTGTGCGACTCTGTGGCTTAGTCATTTTACCGTCTGTTAGGATCATGGTCTTGCACGGGTGCAGCTTGTGCTCGTGCGACATCACGTCCAGATGGGAAAGATCGTCCTACGGGAGCGCTTACGCGGTGATTCGAGCCTAGCGGGGACGGCCGATTACCTGCTGGAGATCGGGGCATGACATATTGGTATCAGAGCATTGGCTTTACGTCTTTGGACTTCTTATCGATTTTCTCAGTTTTGAAAGCTCGTTCGTGGGTTATGTGCATACACACTTTCTCATTGACCAGTTGGAATGTTCCATACAATGAGTATAAATAATTTCAAAAATTGCATGTGAATGGTATTATTGCTTGTACTGGATAGTTATGCGAAGATTCTTGTTCCGACCTGTATTAGACTTTGTGGGAATAGACTCGTGCTTAAAATTTGTAAGTTATGTGCGAACCCGAATACCTATACATGATTATCCAACTGGTTAATGTGCGAGATAGAATATCGTTCAGACGGTTAGCTATGCACACAGCCTTTCGGCTAAGTTGTGTTGAGTATCGCGCACCACGACCCTTTTGGTGCGAGCTAGTTTGCAAGAGAGATTGGAATATCGTCAGATAAGGATAAGACAGACTTAGAATGCCAACCGATAGAAATATTATCAAATTATCGCAAAGGCAAATAAAGAGAATCATGCTTGTATTTTGAGAAATAGCTCAGACGGTATTTTGTGTCGGCAGATACAAATAAGATATGGTTTACTTGGATGACTATCAATATGATATATACGAGACTAAGATTTATCAGGTGATGCTTTGGTATCGTACAAGAATTCTAAGGAATGACTTGGTAAATATGCTAGCAAGTGATGCAAACACCATTGAGGATTTAATTAGGTGACTCGATTCCTGAATGGTGTATGGATTATTTTAGAAATGTTCAAACAAATTCAGAGATCTCGTACAATAGTTGGTTTGAATGATTTAGGAATGTGTTGAACAAATGATAAGACTTATATCGAATAGGGACTCAAGGTAATGGAAACTTGGTAGAAACTTGATGGATCGTACGAGCGATTTCAAATTGAATCAAACGGATTAAAACTTGAGTATGATATCGCTCGATAAAAGTTAGCCCGAGAAGAGAATATTATGGTTCGATGAAATAGGTAAGCGATAACGGATTTGACCTGGAGTTTGGAAGAATGATCTTGAATCTAGTTCGAAAAGATAACCTTCGAAATCAGTCCCGACCGAGAACTATTATCCTGCGAGAGCGCTGGCGTGGTGATTTCACGTCCGACGGGGATAATCGAACTCACGGGAACATGCTTGATTATTATTCAAATGAACTCGATAAAATGGAACGTATCAAAATTGATAGACTTTGGCTTGAATATTTGAACTTAGTTGTTTGAGGAATGCCAGAAGTAGACTATGGAATTATCGAATGGTAACATTAAAGTTGGATGATTTTTCTAGACGAATTATGACCACGGCATGAACGGACATGACTTGAAGAAATATATATAACTTGGAAGGAGCAAGGTAGAATGATAAGATGATCTCGATCATTTCGAAGATAACCATAACGTTCGACATTCTTGTCTTATGCGAGCGTAACTCTATACTCATACACGCGTCACATCCGGATTAGGACGATTATCCAGCGGGAGCGTTGGCGTGGTGATCTCACGTCCAGAAAGGATGATCAAACTTACTGGATAATTGAGCGTGATAATTGAAGGATCGTCTTGACTAATGGTTCGATACGATAAGACGAGTTTGAGAATACAAGTGAATCAAAAGTATTTCAATGATGAGTTAGCCAAGAACATGGAATAAGACAAGCTTGATAGTTTCGTGAACGGATACTTCAATCTTGTTGGACGACTTAGAGTTATGATTGAGATCAAAGATTTAGAATTGAATTATGGCTTGGTGGTCTAAACTTAGAATAGATATATGGGTTCTATCAAACATGCTTAAGGAGATAGACTATGCAAATTCCTAGGCTTGTCATGCGACTTGGGTATATCATGAATTTGACTGAACGGACTCAGACCCTGTATAAACGAATGTGCTAATGTGAGTATGATGATCTGTGCTCGATATTTAGAAATCTGAGTAAAATGATCTTGGGTAGAATTTTCCATGCAAACGAACAATGGTTTAACCTTAGGAATTTGGGCGAGCATCGTGCGACAAATTTGTATGATGAATCGTGTGCTTGGACTGTACCTATGACCTTGTGAGCTGACCTAGTAATTAAGCAGACGACCCTGTGCCGAGTGAAAGAACTTGTGTAACTGACTTTAGAGTATTGCTTGAGCAAGCCATAGAACAAGGAAACAAGACTTAGTGTTAGACTGGGAACGGTAAGTGTGTGCTATGTTTGACACGATAAGACATAGACGCTAGTTGGTTGATTGGATAGATCGTACTTAATGGTAGTGCAATGCTTGAGTTGATTGGGATCAGAATGACTTAGAATTTTATTTGACCCTGTTGGAGGTATCATCGTGATTCGTAAGACGAAAAACCTTGAGATTTTTGCAAGTAGCTTGTCCGATTTTATTATCTCTAAGTTTGGGTAAATGCATATATTTAAGGGATGCCTTGAATGTGTGCACGATCCAAGACCCAGTAATATGTTGAACTCGAGTGCAAAGACTTCGCTATCGCTAAATTGTTTGACATGCATATGTTTGAGGGACACTTTGAATATGTGAACGATCCAGACTCGCGATATGATAATCTCGAATGCTAGTGCAAGTAAATATGTTAGATTCGCATGAATGAGTATAAAAATTTGGATAAGTTTGCCTCAACCCTAGATCATCATTCAAGATGGATCATACCGTACCCTGCGTTAAGCGATATATGTTTTGCGCTAAGGCGCAGTAGAGACCGAGTCAGAGCTTGGATTGGAGTCATTCAATAAGACAGATCCAATACACACACGATACAGCCTGTTATACTTGAGATAGATTTGATAGTATACGATAGAACAATTTTTGCTCAGGAAGCCTTGAGGATGAGACTTTTTTCTGAGTGGTGTATAATGTAGCGACCATTTCCATTTAAGTGGAGAGCCGATTCAAATGGCACAAGTTCAATGCCCCAACCCGCTTTGCTCAGCGATAGGGCTTGCTTGAGGCAAAGGATTCTAGACTTGGCCCTTCAGGAGTTCAGACTAGACTTTCAAAGGCTCGCTCGGAGCATCGCTCGACCAAGGCGAATCATCGCTAAGGTGGGTGGCTATGATAAACTTGTCTTTGCATAGCCAACACATTTAAAATATGGACAATATATGCTAGTCGCTAGGTGAATCACCCATTGCATGCTAATAAAGAATACAACGCACCTAGCTAAGGGAATAATCTCATATTGTATTGCTTGTGTTAGAACATGGAAATAAAACTTGGCTTATAATTGTACCCTCGCAAGCTACCTTAGCTTCGGACAAATAGACCCCACTATGCCTCGAGTAGATCATTATATACTCTTCGTAGTATACTGCTTCACTTGTTTACACTGCTTGTCCTATATATTATGTCACTCGATATGTCCCTGTGCGGTTTCACTCCTCGCACTACCCCTTTAGACCCGTGCTAACGTAAATGCTTATGTTTCCTTATGCTTATATTTCCAACAAATGCATGCTTGCCTGCTTATATTGTAACTTATTCTTGTTGCCTCATTTTAATGCTTGTCACTTATATGCATGCCACAAATTATCTTACTTCACTATCTATGATTCGCTCAGTTGAGGCAGAAAGGCTATAAAGATAGTCGTTCCGAGCAAAGTATAGAATATTAAAAGTATTTGGGACCATAAGGTCGCCAAGGGATTTTCTAAACTAGGGGAATGCATCATGGACAGTTAAAGCAAGATAACATCACAACATCTCTGAAAATCAATACTCGTTCTGTACTGAATCTGACGGCTCGGGGAGTCGATACTGTACCTGATATATCTTGACTGAATCTGAATCTGTAACTGTATCTGTACCTGCGATAATCTGGAAAAATTAAGGATACGCACGGTCACAGATAACTTGTGTACAAGGTGGGTTTTCAAATCCAGTTTCACGGACGGTCGCCGGGGCACCGGGGCCGATCCGATCTAGACGGAGCCGTCTGGTAGTCGTATGTTATTGGCGGGATGGGTGCAATGCAATATGTACCTTGCTTGCACACCATCTTTGCCTCGAGACTACACCGTCCATTATGGCGTCATGCCAGTGACCTTCTGTCATATAGATTAAGTTGACTCAATTGTGGCAACCCGCGTGCGAGTTATTGCATTATAGGCGAATGCTCTAAGTAACACATTAGTATCTATATCTGCATCTGAACACCTAAATGGATATGAGTATAACACACTTATACATAATTGAACACTTGAATATCTTCTGCAATACTTCTGGATAATCCGTGTAACTCGTGCACCTGAAACAGAATCTCGCTCGTGACACTCGTGTTCGTATATACAATTTTCCCTAAATTTTATTATATATACTCGTGCTTGGCTTAACTTGGTTTTCCTTGGACAGGGAAGGACGGATGGTAAGTTGGTAAGTATCGCCGTGTTAATCATATATCATACGGCACTTTGCCACACGAGTTAGGCTTTACATTATGCCATAAAATTGATCTTAAGGTAAGACTAGAAAGATAACTTAATAGATGGTGCACGGAACCTTTCTAACATGTTTTTATTTGTCGAGCGGGCGAGAAGTCTCTCCACCAGTGCATTCATGTACAGATAACCCACCAGATTGCTTACAGGGTGCGAAAGAACCTCGTTCGGTGTGAAAATCCCCTTCGTATGAGCTAAGGCATGGAGTCCGCTCTGGAGACTTGGAACGTTGTGTCCGGAGCTGAAGCGCATATACAGGACATAATATTGGACCATCGCCTATGTTTCATTCCACAAATTATAGCCACTTGGAACACTTTTATTGTTTCAAGAGAGAGGACTTGAGCGACTTATAATTTTAGCCTAGCGCCGCTTGTAATACTTGTGCAATGTCAATAAAGTGATTGTTTTACCTCTATACTTATGTTACTCACTGCTACCGCTATTGATGACTCTGTGAATTTATTACCAATCGCCTGTTCGCTTCTTCTTCTATTGCATTCGGACTATTTGTGCGACTCTGTGGCTTAGTCATTTTATCGCCTGTTCGGATCATGGCCTTGCACGGGTGTAACTTATGCTCGTGCGATATCACGTCCAGATGGAAAAGATGGGAGCGTTGGCATGGTGATTCGGGCCTAGCGGGGATGGATTATTACCTGCGGGAGATCGAAACATGATATCTGATAGGCTCTTTCGCTGGCTGGAGACCGGAATATGATATCTGATAGGCTCTTTCTCTAGGCCATTCGTCCATTCCATCTAGTATACCATAACAAGGATGCAGTCTTCGTAGAATCTTACCTGTCCAACCAATTTGCTCGCCAATTCGGCTACACCTAGCTTCTACTGGGTCACCCGAGTGCTTCTCTCAGATATAATGGCAGATTACTTGACGGGGCCCGAGCTTGGACTTACTACAGTACAACCGTCACTCAGGCTCAGTTTTGCCTACCGGCTGTTGGTGTCGTACCGAAGATATTATAAATGGCCATAAAGTACTATTGCACAGCTAATGCTTTGCCAACTGGCTTTGATCCGGAGAGGAGTTATATAGAAGGAACCATGTTGATGCCTCCAGAAGCGAGGGTGCGTCGGACGCCCATAAAAGGAAAGAGTGTTGCCAGGCCTTTGCTCGTGGAGTTGGAGCCGTCAACTAGGAAAGAGCAGACGATATCCCCTTTTGATGATCCTCTTTGTTGAAGCGCAAACCGAAGGCCGGAAACCAGCATGCTCTCTACTCCAAGAAGGCGATGACTGATATGGTCCCAGAGACGGGACCAGCGGTGAAGACTAAGCCCCCCGTGAAGGGGACCGCAAGCGGAGAGGTATGACCCCTTGTACTAACGGTTCCTGAAACAGGATCCGATTTAGATAGTATGGCGGTATCCGTAAACTCTCTTAGTTTGATTCTTCCTAGTCCTCTTTATTAATATTTCTCTTCTGGTCTGTTTGAATTGCAGCCACGGGAGAAAAGAGATCGTCCCCTGCAGGCAGCCACTTCAGTGATTTTTTACGTTGAACCGGAAGAGGAAACCCCTCCGGAGTACGATTTTGGTGCCTCAGAATAAGCACCTGAAGCTTTGGGAGCTCAGGGTTTGGACGCAATTTTGGCAGAGCAGCCTTATACCCCTTTGGAGCACATATCCGTGGAAGACATGGAAGATATGGGGGATGCTATAACAATACTGGATGAGCCATGACCTATGGCATCTCCCCCTGGTAAGTTATTTTGCAATTTCATGGGAGATCAAATTTTCTGGCTTCAACTCTCAATTTTTTGAGTAAAGCTGATTATCGGTTATTCTGGTTCTGCAGACCCTATCTCTCCCTTGAAGACTGTGGATATGGCCGTCGAGGAAGGTGTCGAAGAAGAACAAGGTGGGGGGCTTGTTCGGAGGAGGTCTGGATCTTTCCCCGCTCTTCTGGTGGCGGAGGACACCTTGCACGGTCTATACAGGACCCCTCAGACGTTGCGGGTTCTTCTGGTGTGGCGGATGTTCCTTTAGCTGTTATTGTTGGGGACTCCGTGACTGAAGCTTCACTGGATAGTAGGGTGGTGAGCCGTCGTGATGTGGTCATTCCCCTTCTTAAGGTTGCTGGGTCACCTCTCAAAGCCGTCACAACACGGTCTAGTGGTGGCGTACTATAGAGAGCCGATGTGGCGAGGCACCCTGTTACTTTTGTTCCCAGTCTTGGTAATGCTTCGGTATCTGCGGCTCAGCTACCGGGTATCCAGGCTCTTCGTGAGTCCACAAAAGATTGGCTCGGAGACAGGACTGTTGGTTGCTCCTTACTGTTGTTTCGCCTTCAAGGTTTTTGAACACCGTTGTGCCGCCTGCTGCGCGAGTGGCCTCTTCTTCAATCCCATCGCCCTTGACTCCGGCTACATTGGAAGAGATTGATGAGACCGTCAAGCTTTCCATTCGGAGCTTCCATATGTTCTTGAAGCAAGGGATTGATGGCGTCTTTGAGCGCAACAAATCTTTCGCCAGGGCAATGCACTTTTCTAAGGGCCAGGTCCACTCTTTGAGGGATATCCCTGGTTTTGAGCAAATGTCTGACTTTTTGGGCCATAAACTGAAGGAGGTAGAGAAATGTCTAACAGAGCTGCGGTAGTATCAACAGACGGATATGGGAATGCTGATCTCCCATGAATATAACGAGTTCTCAAAGAAGGTGGATACAGAGAAGGCCTTCTTTGCTTCTTCTATGGAGTATTTGCAGCGTGATCTCCGAATCTTGTGGGAGAGGCATGACAGGCTGGGTTATCTCAGAGAGGAGTGCCTTTCTCGACAAAAGGACCTGACCGAGCAAATTAGACGGCTCCAGATCAAGCTTGATGCAATAGGGAATAGGCTATGGGAGGCCCAGCAGGAAGAGGAGGTCATCCGTAATGAAGCAAGCCAAATAGCACAGAACGCGGCTGGCGTTGAGTTTCTGGTGCAATAGCTAGAGGACAGACACGAGTCATACGCTTGCTACAAGGATCCGAAGATTATGGCCCAAGAAGTTGAGCGCCGGGCTCGGAGGTGCCTGGATGGCCATATTGCTCGTCTCTATGAGCAAATAGCGGAGTTATGCTCCAACTCATAGTACCAGTAGTTCTCTTTTGCTTTTTGTGTCTTCATTTTGCCTTCGGGCTTGGGATCTTGATAATCCCATGAAATATAGTTTTTCTTTTAATCTCTCTTTGTGGAGAAAAATAAAAGTTATCATAACTGTTTTGCAATTCATTTGTGTTAGCTTTAGGTATCATACTAGAGGTAATATGAACATAGTACAATATCGTGGCTTTTTAAGAATATCTCGCTAGGGGGTCTTTGGTGGAGTTATTACTTTTTGCGCACTAGAGTGCAAGTAATAAGTTTGAAGATAATCCCTATCAGAAGTAATATCGACGTGATAGATTTTGTGGACCTATTACTTTTTTGCGCATGTTAGTACAAGTAATAGGATTGAGGCAAGCCCTACTAGAGGTAATATGGACGTAGCATTTTTTTGGACTTATTATATTTTGTGCACGTTGATTAAAAATAATAAATTCGAAAACAATCCCTATCAGAAGTAATATGGACGTGATAGGTGTGTAGACCCATTACTTTTTATGCATGTTAGTGCAAGTAATAGGATTAGAACAACCCCTACCAGAGGTAATATGGACGTGACAGTTTTTGTGGACTTAAGACCGCTAGCGTAATTTGGGTCGAGCACGGGTGATAAGTTTAGATGACGACCAAAATTAGAGGTAATATAGACGTGATAATCGATAGTCAACACCCGGAAGGTCTGCTCTGGGGTAATATGGACATGGTAAACTCAGTCGGGAGAAATGCTGGGATAGTATCTCAGAGGTAAAAATGGACGTGAATCAAAGTCCCAAGGACTCGCTAGGCAGTAGTTTACTGAGGGTGGTCTACCTGAGAGTGTAGATAGACCTGAGGGTTGCCCTATTGGAGAGATTTTTGAGGATCCATTACCTGTTGTGTACTCAGGACTCCTGAGTACAAATAATGGCTTTTACAGTAATTTGTGTAGAAAGGGAAATGTCGTACATAGGTACTTGCTGGGATGGAAAACAAAATAAGAGTATACATCTTTGTTTTCTTGCTGAAGATGAGGGGAGTAAAAGTCTAACTTAGACGTAGTACTTTTCAGGAACTTGACGTTGATAGGCATCATGAGCAAGTCACCGTTGGGTTTTTCTAGCCGGTAGGCGCCATTGGAGAATACATACTCCACGATGAATGGGCCCTCCCATTTAGGCTAAAATTTGCCGGCTGTCTTGTGGGTCATAACCATCGGTCTTCTTACTGTCAAAACGAGATCATCCACTTGGAATGTTCTCTCCTTGACCCGCTTGTTGAAGTCTCCAGAGAGACACGCTTGGTACAACTAAATGCGTTGCTTAGTTAAGAGACGTTCTTCGTCGAGTGCTTCCAATTCTTGTAGTCGTCGGCGATGGTTGTCGTCCAAAATTAGCTGATTGGAAAGAGCCACTCAGAGTGAAGAGATTTGGATCTCGAGGGAGACGTCCGCTTTGCTTCCATACACCAAAGAGAATTGCATACTTCCCGTAGATGTCCGGACCGTTGTACGGTAGGCCCAGAGACATTTACCAAGCTTCTCGTTCTAGTCGCACTTGTTAGATGACACGAACCTCTTGAGAATCTTGATGATGGTTTCGTAGAATGCCTCAGCCAACCTATTTGTCGCTGGGTTGTAGGTAGTCGATGCCACATTCTAAATCAGGTTTTTGTCGCAGAATCGGTAGAATGCATGACTTGTGAACTGTGGACCATCGTCATGAATGATCCTTCGTGGCAAGCCAAAGCGGTATATGATGTGATACTTGATGAAGATGATTATGTTGGACATCTTGACTTTCATGAGTGGTACTACTTTTGTCCACTTGGAGAAGTAGTTAGTGATGGCCAGGATGAACCGATATCCCTTAAACGAAGGTGGACTTATTGGTCCGATGATATCCATTCTCCATGCCTCAAACTGCCAGGATGCTACCGTTGGGTATAGAAATTCGGATGGCTGGTGGATGAAGTCTGCATGAATTTGGCACGCTAGGCACTTTCTCGCATAGTCAACCGCATCCGCAACCATTGTGGGCCAGTAATATCCCATTCTCTGGAGACGGTCCTGTAGCTTAGGTACGGGCCGATGGACACCACAAATACCGTCGTGTGCCTCGCGAAGGACCTGCTTTGCTTCTACATTCGATAGGCATCGTAGTATAAGGCCATCATAAGAACGATAATACAGCATTTTGGTGGTTGTGTCTTAATAGAACCGAAGGGAATGTCTTCTGATCGAAGTGGCATCCTTTGGGTTCTAGGGGAGAATTCCATAGACCACGTAGTCGATGAATGGAAGCCTCCAGTCCTGGACATCGACGTATACTTCCATCGCATAGCTTAGACATAGGGTAAGTACACGCTATATGTCATGACCCAAACCCGGATATTCGGGCACGAGTACGTGGTTACGCCTAGCCTATGCCGCAAAATCGGTGGTAGAACGTTGTCTGGGTCATTTCTAACTATCTAACATCTCAATAATATAATATGGTACCTGTCAATCATCTCAACTCCAAATAGAGGAACAATCTGGTATCTCATAAGTATAACTAATCTCAATCACAAAACAAACTAAGGAAGAATAATACACGAATGGAATAGCGAAAGAAAGGTAAAAGATACAATCCACAATCTGAAAGAATAATACAACTGTGAATCTCAACAAAAGAATAGTCTAAAACAAAATCACCAAACATAAACTAAACCTCCTAGGTCACTGGTACTATGTCCTCTTGCTCTAGGGGAGTATCCTCTAAAGTCTCGCCCTCCTGAGGGCCGTAATACGTTGGACACAGCTCCTCTAGCCAATCCATCCCGAGTACTATATCGTAACTCGGAAGTGGCATTACAAGTAGACATACGCTCAGCTCACGGCTGTCACGACCCGATTCCGTAGAATCGTTGAGGCATCCCCCGAATCGTGACCGTCGTGCGGGCCTGGGGTTGCGCCCGCACAAGGCTTTAATGATTTGCATAGCAAGCACATATTCATAGTACGCAGATAATTGAAACACATATTTGAACATAGAAAATTTCTCTTTATTGATAATGAACATCTATTACAAACTCTTGAACGAGTCAGCTAATATGCCGTACGGGCTTACAAAAGAGTTGACTCAAAATGAGATAGCAGTCCTGTACATTATATCCCTTTACTAAACTTCAAAAGATATAGACCTCCAGGCTAGAGGACGGCTTTGCCACGAAGCTGCATTTGTGTATGAAGAGTTGCAAGCTTCTTTCAAAATGCTTCAAGGGAAGCGGTGAGGATGCGCCAACAGCTGGACTGGATCGGGAAGACGACTTCGGATCCTCGCTCGGTTCGCCTTGGTGCGGATAACCTGTTTCAACGAGGGTCAGCATGTCGAAACATACTGGTGAAGGTGAGCTAACCGAACTATATCAATCAACACGTTGTTTTAATGAAGCATGCATATTTTGTGGGTTTCTATTCTTGCCTTAGTTCATTTACAAGTAAGCAGCATATAGAATTTACTGAAATGAACTTGCCACCGTTCGGTGGATTTTACCTGCCCGTGTGAATTACCTGCACAATACTTACCATGCCTTCCCTGCCACGAAGACACAAGTTAGTTTGCAACAGGTTTAAATATACAGTGGATCACGGGCAGGATGCCATAATGGACGATTTAGTCTTGAACGAGGATAGAATGCAGCAAAGATTCACTAGTGGCTACAAACTATTTCGTTCAGATACAGTAGACTACAGTAAAGTTTAGTCCGGATCGGATCGGTGCCAGTGCCCCAGCGACCGTCCGCAGGAACCAGTGACCTTGTGCACAAGTTGTCCGTGATCAAATCGGTATTGTTTATTAAGGCAACAGTTCATGCAGTTGAGACAACACGAGTATAAGACAAGCAATATTTCATGATTCAGTTGCATAGCCTCTCGATTCAGTATATTTCATAGCATAATTTTAAAGAAGAACAAACATTCTAACTTGTATTTATGCATATGATAAATGTCCCAAACGAACAAGCATGCATGTAAGTAACCGTTCCCAAGTTTGATTGACAAGCAGTATTATCCAAGTTTATTCTCTTTTATCTTGGTTTTATTATTACTTGGTATCGTCTGATCGGGGCAAAGAGAATGCAAGATTTTAGGGTGTGAAGCTTGGAAGCAGGGCTAGCTAATCGGGATGGTAGCAACTCACTTAGATTGTTGGAAGGGAGAAGGAAAGAGGCGCTTCACGACTCCGCTCGCAAGCCACCTATTGCTCGTTCACCTGCATTACGAACAGCTCGATCAATACCTCTTCCACTTTTCCAATCTCGGAATTGAAGTGCAGTTCAATGAACGAAAATAATGAAAACCATCGAAACCGTTCAAGGAAAAACAAGCAAATTCCAAAACCAACTTAAAGCACGAAAGCAACAAGCGACATCAAAAACTGAGGCAATAGAAGATAGCAGCGGAGAGGTCCCTCCTGACTCTGCCGCTAAGTCGATCCCGAGGGCACGATCTACTGAATATGGGAATCGATTCCGAAGAAACAAATCCATAACGAGGACGAGTTATTAATTCAATCTATCCCGATCGAACGATAACGTCTTGTGTTTCTTAGTCGCGCTCTCCGCACCGGGAGAACGGGGCGCTACAACGGCCTCCCAAATAAACTCTCTAGTTCTTGCAAACATCACTGACCAGGATGATGCTACCCCCGGTCGTGATCTTGCAAGTCCTCGCAAAAGGTTCAGACTCAAGACGATGTCTCAGAGCAAAAGATACAGATATAAAGCTATAAGAAGCACCAGAATCAAATAAGGCATGAGCTGGAAAAGAATCAAGTAAGACTGAACATGCTATAACATCTCCGACTGGCTCTGCCTCCCCCATGGTCAGGGAAAAAGTTTATCTCTGATGTGCACCTCTCTGCTGGTGCTGGTGCTGTGCAAACCTCTGATGCTGGGGCTGCAAAGGAGGTCCTCTCTGTTGTCCCATCGGGTGTCTCGCGGGTATCCTCTGAATTGGGGCTACATCATGAGCTGTACGAGCCAATGTCTTGGGACAATCCCTCAGCTAGTGGTCTGATGAACCACACAAAAAAATACTGACCAAGCTTCTTCCTGCAAACATCCCATTCATGCCATGCCTTCTTACAGAAGGGGCAAACACGAGCTGGCTGGGCTGGCCTATGCATCTGGTACGTCTGTTGTACGGGTGCTCTGATAAGCGTATGGAACTGCTGCCTTTGCGGCTGGAAATAGGGCCTCTTGGCTGGACCCGCGCTATTGTTGCCACCAAAAATATCTCGGTCCCTCTTGGGCCTCAAACTCAGGTCTCTCTCGACCTTGCGGGCCTCCCTCAAGATATCTGTATATGTCTCATGGCTCAAAGAAATGAGAGCCTTCACTTCCCAATTCAGGCCCTCTCTGAATCTACTCGTCCGGTTCTCAGGATCCCTCACCATGTAGTCTGCATATCTGCTCAGTCTGCCGAACTCCGCGGTATACTCCTCTACCGACATGTTCCCCTGGTGAAGGTTCTGGAACTGTCGCTCCAAATCAAGCCTCTCGGTGGGCAGGAAGAACTTTCTTTTGAACAAGTCCTTGAACTCACCCCATGTTAATCCTGGATCGGCAATCTGTGGCTCATTCCGGAACCAAGTACTGGCGATGTCCATCATCTGCAGTCCCGCTGCCTCCTCCATCCGGTCCTTTGCAAGGCGGGATAAGTGCATGACGCACTCCATGCTCTCCAACCAGTCATCTGCATATATAATGCCCTCTGTCCCCATGAAAGGTCGGGGATCCAACTTCTTGAATTCCTATATGGTACCGAGCCTGGGTTGTACCTCTCATGGCTATTGTGGCGCTATCCTCTCTACTGCGGTAATGGCCACCTGGTGAGCAATCTCAATGCCCTATCTTATCACCTCAGTCTAACGGTGTTGTGCCTCAGCCTGGGCCCTCTGGGCCTCCATCATCTACTGAAAAAGTGTAAACAACTGTGTAGCATCAGCCGGTACTGGCGGTGGTGGTGGAAGTCCCTCGGAAACAACTGGAGCTACTATCCGAACTGGGGGAGGAACACCCCCAAAGACGGCTGCTGAGACTCCCACCTGAACTGGTGAGACGACCCTCTCAACTGGAGAAGAAGCAGTAGTAGTTGCTACCCTCTATACAGCAGGCCGAAAAGTATCTGAGGAAGCTGCCGCTGCTCCCGAGCGATAAAATTTGATCTTCGGAGGCATCCTGAAGACAGATTAAAATACAGAACCAATATTGAATATAATGTGATATCATCAAAGAAGGACAGAACTTTATCCAAAATTAAAGATAATATTCAATAGATAAGGATTTGTAAAATAGATATTAGAATTTATCTAGTTGTGATTGAGAAACTCTCAGCCTAAATCTTATTTCCTAAAGCAGGCTCGTAGCAGTATTCTAGACGAGCACCACTACGATATCTATCTAGACCTGTATGGGCTACCACTAAAAACGTGTCACGACCCGCACCCAGATATTCGGGCACGAGTACGTGTTTACGCCCAGCCTACGCCATAGAATCGACGGTAGAACGCTGTCTGGGTCATTTCTAACTATCTAACATCTCAACAATATAATATGGTACTTGTCAATCATCTCAACTCCAAATGGAGGAAGAATCTGGTATCTCACAAGTATAACTAATCTCAATCACAAAACAAACTAAGGAAGAATAATGCATAAATGGAATAGCGAAAGAAAAGTACAAGATACAATCCACAATCTGAAAGAATAATACAACTGTGTATCTCAACAAAAGAATAGTCTAAAACAAAATCACCAAACATAAACTAAACTTTCTCGATCACTGGTACTATGTCCTCTTGCTCTAGGAGAGTATCCTCTAAAGTCTCACCCTCCTGAGGGCCGTAATGCATGGACACAGCTCATCTAGTCAATCATCTAAAAAATATATCCAGTAAGGATTGGAGCGAAGTACATACCTCTGAAAGCAGTTTCAAATACATAATCGAGCATATATAACGAGCAATAGAAAAAGATACAAGATGCACAAGTAGTAAGAATGTACAATATAGGGAGAACAAGTAATAAGCACAATAAGAATTGGAAAGTAAATACGGTAATAAACTGCAAGTAGAAAACAAGAATACTAACTTTGTGATTTAGAGTGCAAGTTCGTTATGTGATCGTCTTGGGTTGCACATGAGGTATATCTGAGGTGTATAATCGACATGCACATGAGATCAATAGAGCTTTGATCACATAACCAACTCCTACTCCCCCTCCCCAACCAATACTCATGGATCCAATCACGATACGTTACGTACATGAACACGATATAGTCACATTAGCACACGAAATAGTGGATGCACAAGAAGCAGATAAAAATCAATACCCGGTGCACACAATAAAATATATGTGAATGAGTACCCGCTGAACACGGTAGGGGATAACACCTCCTGACGGGATCCATATAGTACCAGTCCGTATAATCAAGTGCCAGAATCAAGTATGCAGTTCTAGAACAAGTGATATATACACTATCATGAAATAAAAACTAACAGAGAAATGTACTCGCCTGAAGTCCTGAGCAAGGTGTGTCTCACGATGCCCAAGATGGTGTCTCACAACCTATAAACGACATATTGCATCAATACAAGGTTCTAGAATAAAAATAAGTAAAATTGATGCAATTCTAGGTCGATATGCCATTTCTAAGTCAAACCAATGAATTCTAGGTTACAAGAGTCTAATGCTAAGTCACTAAGCTGATATACTATGAAACTATGCTATGCTAGCTAAGCTAACATACAACAAAGCATTCAAAGAGCCGTATCCCAAGATACGCAAGTTTCTAATATGAAAATAAGTTTTTATATATATAATCAAGTCAATTATTATAATACTAGATAAAACCAATTGAATTAGGTTACCTTGGCCTTGCACCAATGTGTATCGCACTATCTCGACACCCAACTCAATACCTTGGGTATCGGCCTAATACCTTGGTGATACCTTGGTAATACCTTGGTACCCCGAGGTAAACTAAATCCTATTACATATAACTAACATATGCCTAACCCCAATGCTAAACCATTTGCTACTACTAGCTATTAAGTATTATAACTACTAACCTACCCAATGTACACTAACAATACAAACTATACTATAAAATACATATATAGGCTAACTGCTACTAACAACTAATACAAGTATTTACATATACTAACTCTTAACAAAAACTGCCTAGCTAACTATTTGCTAACATAATTATCTTTACACCTACAAATAGCTAATTTATCTATCTTAATGAATCACTAATAACTAAACTAACTATATATTAACAAATATACCAACTAACTACCTATCTACTGATACAAGAAGCTAAAATCTACCTAATGAACTACTCTGAAATTCAAGCACAAACCAACTAAAACTGAACTGAACTGTGCATCACTAGCATAGAGAAATCTGCACGGTTACTGTGCATCACTTGCACCGTGCAGATACTGCACAGTGCATTGGCTGCAGCTGTGCCCGAGCCTCCTGCAGACTTGCTTCCTCCACCCCTGCTTGAACTGCTACTGCTAGCCTTCCATTTTCACTGATGCTCGGGTATTTGGCTGCCACAGTGTACAACTTCTACTGCTAGCCTTCCCTTCTTCTAAACTGCACAATGTACGGTGCCTCAACACTGTGTGCAATCTGCATACAGTGACCCAATTATTGTGTCTGTTGCTTCTCAAGACTGCCAAGTCCTTCAGCACAGATCTGTGCAAAAACCTCCTGCCCGAGACATACTGCCCATACATGTTGACTGCTTTGCTTCGAAATGCAAATGATGTAATTTAGCATAACCTATGTATGCCTATGCCTATGACTGGAGGGCTGGACTGGAGGCTTCCATTCCAGACTTCATATTCGCCTCGGACTTGGTTGACAATCATCTTGGAGTCACTGCATGCCTCTAAATACTCCACCCCCACTTTTTTAGCAAGTTGGAGTCCAATAATGAAAGCGTTGTACTCTGCCACGTTGTTGTAACATGGCTCCGTGAGTGCATAAGCTCGATTAATGACCAAATTGTAGGGGGAGATTAATACTATCCCAACTCCGGCGACGATATTGCCTTTGGACCCTGCTTTCGAATCATCGTCGAAGAACATCCGCCAGACAGCTTCCCATAAAGTCACGTTTGAGTTTGTCACTTTGTCTGTAATCTTGTCGTAGAGTTTTGAGGTTTCTGTCACTGGATGTGCTGCTAGAAAGTCGGCAAGTACTTGACCCTTGACGACTTTTTGAGGTATAAACTGTCACGTCCCAGTCCCAAAATACCAAAAGATTAGCCACGCGGCAATGGCCAGCAACACAACTCCAATGGACAAACCCAATTTAATAGACTCGTTAGAGTGCACTTAAGTTGTAATACATATAAAATGGTCTACAAATACCTTTCACAGTTTATATATCTAATCTCATCCACAATAAGTAACAAAATCACAAAGAGACAAGTCCAGTCACAATAATATAAAATGATATGTCCAACCAAAGCAATATAAATAATGTCACGGGCCGGGAATAACCTGTCATCAAAATGGAAAGGAAAATAACTCTAAGTACAATATCCAGAAGTCACTACAAGATCAAATATCTAAGAATACTAAGCATAATAAATGAATGGTGAGAATACTGTGTGCTCAAGAGAAGTCCTCTGGAACAACCTCGTCCTCTGCAACTTGTAAGTCTCCAATAGCAACACCTGCCCCGTAAACCTCGGGATAGTTATCCTCGTCTACACCTAGTGATATAATCCAGATCCAGGTCCTCAGAGGACATAACAAGGTACAATAAACACTCAATTCAAATAAAATACAATAAGTAAAAAATAGATCCTCAGGGCAAGCTATGTAACCGGCTAAGTAAAATGTAAATGAGAGCATCACTAGTACTCATGCTGAGACCACTACAGGCTCTGTGTAGGGGAGCCCATAGCGGCAAGTAGTATCCCGTAGGGCCAGTAAATATGCCAAGCTCTGGTACAAAGACTAAAGCACATCCAGTAACAATATATATATATATATATATATATATATATATATATATATATATATATATATATATATATATAAACTTAATCAGCCTGTAGCATGTGTCTCTCTCTCCACCCAATGTAACCTCACGTATCATGTCCATGATGTACCATGTCCATAACATGTAAGATCATGACTTCTAGCTAGTTCAACGAGTCATAATGATATCTATATAATATGCAAGTCTCATATCACGAATCCTGTAAGCCTATACAAAATCAATATGAATAACTCAAGAAAGAATTTGTCACATGAAATAGTGTCAAGTATGCTACGGTTTGGTGTACTTGGTAAAGCAAGCATGTAAAAATAGGATCGTGGAATCAACTCTCTAAGTGACGTTACACGACTTCGTGTACGGCGTCGACACTCGAATCTTGTTCGGACGCTAAGCAACGTCTCACGGTCCTAGGTTGAACAGGTACATCACAAGAGTATATATATATGGAAAGAAAGACAAGCAAATAGTATAATAGGATGTACTGCAAGTTTGGCAAGGTACACTTGTCTGGGTCTGCAGTATGTAGTTGCAAAGTTGGTCCCGCGTCAACTCCTCCAGAATCCAATTGACCTAAAGAATAAATTTTTTACTTTAAGTATCTAATCAAGAATCTTGTAACAGCAACTAAATTTTTTAATTTATTATAAACCATTAATACACAAGTCCAACCTCATCATAACATGTAAATTCTTGACACAACAACTTACATGTTTTACGAGGTATCAGAACCTACTTTCGTGGTTTACGACTTCCAAAATTTACGGTTAAGTCCCCAATCGAAGGACATGAACATAAATTATAATAAATAATATAATCTTGATTTAAACCTGATTTATATTAATTTAACCATTAAATTCCAGAATTGACAAAATAAATATTTCAAGATTAGGGCTACTTTAAGTTGACTAGTTTTGTCCGAAACTTGTTCGGAGGATTGCCAGTCCATGTGTATGATTTATATTCATGAAAAATTATTTTATATCATATTTTATTCTATTTTAATCTCAAAAAATATTCAAAATTTTTATTTCTTCCAAAATAATCCCTATTTATTGCCAAAATTATGCCACAAAATCACCCAAAACCTAGGCTAGTGACCCTTATTTTTTTAGGGTTCAGAATTATGATAAAAATACCATAAAAATAATTCTAGAATACTTATTTCATATTAAATAAATATTATTAAATTCAGTTTTAAGAATTAACAACAAGGCCTCCAAGAACCGCGTCACAAAGTCTAAAACTAGCCCTACTGTTGACCAATCTATCATCAATCTAACATAAAATTTCTCATAATTTTTTTTGGTAGGAAAATATGGCAAGGGAGGGTTCTAGAACATTAAACTTACATAAATCTAAGAGAGTCATGCCATGGAGATTTGAGAAGGAAAGTTTGAATCCTTACCCAAAAGCTTTTGAAGATTTGAATGACTGTGCCTCTTCTTGTTCAAGAACGCACATTCTTGCTTGTGCTTGCCTTGCTTCTCCCTTATTTATGGGTTGATGATGATGGAAATGGCTTCTTGATGGGTTTATGATGATGGAAATGCATTCTTGATGGGTTTGATGGCAATGGTGGAGCCTTTATGGTTGTTTGGTGGAGATTGGGTGGAAGGATGATGAAATATGGAACTTTGGAAGAGAGAAGAGGATTTTTGGTGAATGAGATGATGTTGTGAGGGGTAGATGACAAGGGGGGCTGCTCTTACACGTGAAGGAGAGGGGAGGGGTCGGCCAAAAAGGGGAGAGAGTTGTTGGGGTTAGGGTTTTGTGATAATGGGGAATATATATGGGCTTTTTGGATAGATTTAAACCTATGAGGAGATGTTCCTAGGACGGGTTGTTATGGTTGGGATTTGGTTGGTTAGGATCTTGGGTGATTAGGTAGTTAGTTAGTTAGGTAGTTTGCCAACTAGGATGCCACCTATGGCCCTTTCTATAATTAGAACTCTATAAATAGAATCAAATTAATATAAATATAATATATATATATATATATATATATATATATATATATATATATATATATATATATATATATATATACATGGGGGTATTTGTGGGCACTATATGACTACATGCCTTTGGGTTGGGTTTGGGTCAAGTTCTAGTCAAAAGGAGACAGTTTTATGGTAACCGTGGTTCTAGATGTTTGACAATATTTTTGGAGCATGGGGGAGGTTAAACAAATGTAACATCCATGTCCCAAATATATTAGCACAATCAAGATTAGTAATATAAATTTTGTTGGGAGGAAAAAGGTTGTGCATTGCTTAAAATATTCAAAAAATGAGGGGGCTTACACAAACACCATATCGTATGGAGACAGTAGCATCGCCCAGGTAGCGAGACGGGAACTGAATTTCCTTGGTTTGGTCATGAGGACTCTGAGAGAATTGACTCATGATATTACATGAATGGTCTGTCCAGTCACGTAATACCGAGTCTTCTGGACGACAAATACTAGAGTAAGATATTCCTTCTTGACGGGGGTATACCTATGCTCCGCTCCAACCATCATCCGGCTGAAATAATATATGGCCTGCTTGTGGCCTGTATCGCTATTATGGGCTAATAGAGTATCGAGGGAGTGATCCATCGTGCGAACATAAAGCATAAAGGGCTTCCCCGAAACAGGGGCTACCAGCACTGGAGGGTTCGATAGATATTCCTTTATGTCGTCGAACGCGTGTTGGCATTCTTCATTCCAAACAAAAGAGACACCTTTCTTTATGAGCTGGGTGAATGGCCGACAATGCCCAGAGAGGTTTGATATGAACCTCCTAATGTATGCTAGCCTCCCTTGGAGGCCGTAGAGTTCTCGGAGGTTCCTCGGTGGGTTCATCTTAAGGATCACTTTAGTTTTTTCGGCCTGGGGATCGGGATCACTCCGTCCTGGGCCTCTGTTGCCGAGAAGTTACCGAACTTGAGGTATACCATGTTGGCGACAACTGTTATGTCATCGAAGTCCAAGGAAAGGGCTTTGGTATCGATCAAGTGCTAGATGTACCACTTCAATGTGTAAGAATCCCGCGTCGCTTGGTGGACGTACCGGTGGAAGTGACAGTACTTCGGGTTATTTATGTCTGCCGCTTCCGACTGGCGTTTAACGTCGGGGAGGCAAAAATTTTCTTCCTTCATCAGCATGTCAAAGATGGGCATGGCATCATCATCCTTAAAAGAGTAAGTCTTCTTTGGTTTCGGAGATTCTTTCTATTTTTGCTCCGGCTTCTTGGTTAAGTTGGCGACCAAGGCTTGCTTCTATTTTTTTCCCGCGGCTGCTGTTGTCGCCGTTTTTGTTGTTGGGATGTCTCCCATTATCATCGGTGACATGGATCTATATGCCCAAGAGTAGGGCATCCTTGACCTTTTTTTGGTGCCGACATCATTTATAATGAACGACGTCCAGTCTTTAAGCTGGCTATCACCCATCCAGAGGCTGACTGTCGGAAGTAGGTTTCCCTGGCATATCTCCATCGGCGTCATCTCGAGATTGCCAGAAGGCAGCCTCAGTGCAGCTTTTCAGAATCGTTCGATATAATTTTGTGCTAGTTCTTTTTCTCCCTGGGTAACGTCCATCAGGGAGGACATAGTCATGTCACTTTTTGCCTCATATAATCTTTGGAGAAAAATACCCTTGAGGTCGTCGAATGATGAGATACAGTTATCTTGGAGGCTGCAAAACTAGTCAAAGGCCATCCCGGATAATGACCCGACGAAGAGCCTAGTGAGGATAACATCGTTGCGGGGTAGGTGCCCCGTCGTAGTTTTGAAGTAGCTCATATACCGGCGGGGGGGAGGACTTTCCGTCAAATATGTAAATATTGAAGAGTTAGTACTTGGGCGAATATGGTAAATCCCTCCATTCCAGCGGATATTGCTGCCGCATTCTGAGATAGCGGAGTGAGTCCCGATAGCTCCTGGAATCTACGCGGGCTTGGAGTTCTCGGACCTCCCTCATCACTTCCCTAGCTTTATCTGTTGTGGGAGGAGCAGATGACCCTGGTAGAGAATGACGGTCGCCAATGGGGGGAGCAGTTTCATTTGAATCTGCATTAGCTCCAGGGTCTTGACCTGAGGCCTTTAGTGGTTGGGAGGCTACAGTCGCCTTGATGTCTAGCACTACTTGGGTCAAGGCTTGCATTGACTCACTCATAGTTTGTATTATGGCCTAGAAGGTTTTGAGGCACTGCCGGTCATTGGGGCCTTCATAGTCGTCCTCTGCCATATATGTCAATTTTACATAAGGCGAGTAGGAATGGATGGTTGATGTAGCACTTTTCACTTCAAACTCTTACAGTGAATAGTCTTCGGGAAGAGCTAGTAGTGATGTATCATGTTCGGACTCTGATGAAATACTACCCCCAACATAGGAGGCTGTGTTTCCATGGTGAGGGTGGCCACCCCCAGTGTCTGTTCCCTGAGAATCATTATCTCCTCGAAACACAATTGTTGTATAGGTCAGGGGGATTGCTACCCCCAGCTTATGAACCCCCAGTATTTCTGAGGAAGAACTACCCCCAGTAGCTGGGAGCTTCTTCTTTGAGCGGGTGCCCTGGAAAACACCTTCTGCAGGTCCCGCTGCTGGTCCTCCTGGTAGTCACCTTCTCAATGTGCTGGTTGAGAGTAACGAACTAGAGGTGCTGGATTTCCTTCCTCCCATGGTGGAAGGGACCTTACGAACAGACTAACATGAGGCAAATGGTATCTCATCCTCCTTGGGAGTTTGCACCTGATTCTTGGATTGTTGTCGGATAGGTGCCATCGAGTGCAGTCGTTGGAATATCGACGGCCTGCTTGTAGGTACTGTCACTTTGTTACAGCAACAATTGATGATAATTTTGGCACAATAATATCCTGGGGAGGATACTTCATATGTCGTCGCTGCCTCCCTCTCATTGCGCTTGTGATTGATCACATTGCGCAAGTCAGGCGAGGGCTGACTCACCTTTGCACCTTTTTCGTGAGCACGGGTAGGCCAAGTGCATGGTACGTGGATGTTGTTTTTTCTCCCTATCCTGGGGTTTGTTCAGGAACTTTCCCTAAGGCATTAGTAGAAGGCTCTTGAGACTGGCCCTTGTTTGCCATAAAATCGAAAGGAGAACTAAAAAAACTTGATTTGATTAACAAACTAAGAAAAAGTACAAAGAAGTCCTAGAAGACAATCTAAGTACAAATTTGTTTTCTGGGAGTGACGATGAAGGGTTAGGAGTGTATCAACTCTCTTTACTCCGTGGACGATCCGATGCGAAAGCTCTTCTCTCTTGATCGAGTATAGGTTTGCCAATAGCCAGCCGAATCTTTTGTACGGGTATCATACCTTGTTATTTATAGTCGTCCTGTGGACGTGTTATGGATGCCGCATACGTTCCTTCTTGGTGGCCGCATAGGGCTCCTTCAACAGAATACGGTTGTAATTATTGCCGCATACCATGGGCCGATTGCCACATGGTCTTTGTTAAGATATAATGTTGAAGAGATCTTAGGGTTATTTTCAACCCGTTGTGTGCGTGACTTAGTCAGCTGGACACATCGTCAGCACCAACTATGCGAAGATCTCTGCAGTGGTAATAGAAAGATATTATGGGCTGGAGGCCTTATAGCATCTTGGATGCATGATGGCGAGGCCGCATGGGTCTTGTAGCCGTATATGTGCTCTTGTTTGGGCCTTGGTCGAATGGACACTCTAGTCGTATGTTAGTGAGGTCGCATGGGTCTTGTAGCCGCATACGTGCTCTCGTTTGGCTTTGGTCGGATAGACACTCTGGCCGTATGTTGGCGAGGCCGTATGTGTGCTCTCGTCCGCCTTTGGTCTAATTGACACTTTGGCTTCTTGAGAACGAGCACTCATAACGTCTAGGCCGCATATGCGCTCTCGTCCGCCCTTGTTCTGATGGACACTTTGGCTTCATGAGGACGAGAACGAGGACGCATAGAGTTGAGGTCGCATGCGTGCTCTCGCCTGCGGTCTCTCAAAAAAGGGGCCCGGGCCGTAGACGTCCAAGTTCCTCTTATTTATAGCCATCATGCTGATGGTTGCAACTGTGGACGAATATCACGGGTAGGCTGCCATGTAGCCTCGGTTGGGATATGTTGTTAATAAAATCTCAGAGTTTTTCTCAACCCGTTGTGTGCGTAACTTGGTCAACTGGACACGTAGTCCGCACTAATTGTGTGAAGATCTCTTCGGTTGTAACGATACGATCTTGCAAATTGACTGTCGCGTAGGGCCATTGTCGCATACGTGCTCTCATCTGGCCTGGGTCGAATGGACATTGTGGCCGCATGATTACGATGTTGCATAGGTACGTAGCCGCATATATGCTCTCGTTTGGCCTTGATCGGATGGACACTGTGGCCGCATGATGATGAGGTCGCATAGAGTCGATGCCGCATATGTTCTTTCGTCCGACCTTTGGTCTGATGGACACTTTGGCTTTATGAGGACAAGGACGCATAAGTCTTGTCTGTATATGCGTCTTGTATTATGGCCGTATGGATGCACTTGCAGACTTGTTTTGGGGATCTAGACGAGTCCCTTAGCTGTACAGCTTCTCTGCAGCATGACTAGAGGCAGGCTTTAAGGTCGTATCTTCTGGCGTTTGGACTCAAATTTTCCATGCTTCTATAGCCCTGTCCATTTGCCGCTGTGGGCTGGACACGCGGGTCGGTCTTGTACAATTTTTCGTCAGGGACACGCATAACAGTTAGCGGCGCTAACCGACGGTCAGTTGAATGGGCAGTTGCCTGAGCTTGGCCAGCTCGCACTGCCCTAGACTTCTTTGACTTAGCACTCACAAGCGCATAGTACGAAGAGTCCAGGTTTTGATTTTTACCATTCTCAATATGGCACATATGATCAGCGTTGCATGAAATTCGGTCAAAAACTGAGGTTCGGCTGCTGTGAGGACCGCATGCGGCCATCTGCCTGCGACAGTGAACCGGTGCCGCATATTCGGTCTTATGAGGCCTCATCCTAGGCCACATGGAACTCATATCAAGACCCGAACGTCTAACATTATAATATTTTCCTCTGCCAGAGTTTGGGTGCTGAGCGTCTCCTGCGGCAGACGGAGGAGCCACATGATCGGTATGGGTGGACGCTTGACGAGCATCCTCAGCAACATGGAGAGAGGCATGGACCACATGCTCTGTAGTTGGTTGAGGTATAGAGGCCTTTGCTACCCACGTCCTACGGGTCTTCTTGGGCTTTGCTAACCTCGACAAATAAATACACTTATACCTATCCTTATGAAACCCCGCGAATTAACTTAGGTTACATGTGTAGTTTTGGGTCCACCTTTAGTCCTTGCCCAAGCATCCTACGAAGGACTAGTGCTTCCCTCCGAGAGCATGTCCTCGAAGGCCTGCTGGTCGAAGCGGACTACCAGCATCCTCTGGGTTGAACCCAGCTTGGCCTCATCAGAGCGCATCACCACCTTCTCATCAGAGGAGAAGGACGTCCCCAGCAGAGTCGCCATCTTATTCGCCATTAAATTCGAAGTTTAAGAGAACTTGAATTAATTAACAAACGAAAAGAAAGTACAGAGAGGTCCTAAGAGACAATCTAAGTACACATTTTTTTTGGGAGGTGACGATGGAGGGTTAGGAGTGTAGCAACTCTCTTTACTCTGTGGATGATCCGATGCAGGAGGAGTAAGCTCTTCTCTCTTGCTTCACTGTAGGTTCGCAGATAACCATCCTCTAGAACGTTCAAGTTGCTCCTATTTATAGCCATCATGCTGATGGGCTATGGATGCCGCATATGCCTCTGTTTTGTAGCCGCATAAGGATTTTTTAATATAATGCGGTTGCAACAGTTGTCGCATGCCATGAACATATTATCACATGATCTTGGTTGAGATATGTTGTTGAAGAGATCTCGGGGTTGTTTTTAACCCGTTGTGTGCGTGACTTGGTCAGCTAGACACATAGTCAGCACCAACTATGCAAAAATCTCTGCAATTATAATGGGAAGATCTTGTGAGCTGGAGGCCTCATAACAACTTGGATGCATGATGGTGAGGCCGCATAGGTTTTATAGTCGCATACGTGCTCTCGTTTGAGCCTTGGTCGAATGGACACTCTGGCTGAATGTTAGCGAGGCCGCATAGGACGTTACGGCCGCATATGCGTCCTTTTTGACCTTGGTCAGATGGACACTCAGACTGCATGGCATCGTGGTCGCATGGTCGTCTAGGCCGCATACACGCTCTCATCTGGCTTTGGATGAATGGACACTACATTTGCATATTGGCGAGGCTGCATATGGCCGAAGCCACATATGGGAGGACACGTAGCATGACGCGTTTGTCGAGGCCATTAATGCAGATGTGACTTTGTCTTTTTGTATGTCGCCCCTTTCATGAATTTTGAAGCTGTCAGAACTTTATGTCAGACATTGGAGACTGTGTCATGAGCTTATTATGCGGCCTCTTGCTCCTTAGTTGCTCTGGCCGCATGTAAATTATTATGCAGCTTTCTATCTAGCCGCATAGATAATGTTTTATGCGACATGAGTTCTATGCGGCATGTAAATTTTTCATGCTTCTACAGTGATACAAAGATACTCTTTGCTATCATCGTTCATGGTTTCAACATGAAACCCGTTCATTCGAATATCTCTAAAGCTGAGTAGATTTTTATTAGATCTACTAGAGAATAATGCATTTCAAATGACTAAGTGTGTTCCATTTTGCAACACAACATCGGCCTTGCCATAACCTTCTATAATCTGCACGGGTCCAACAATGGTGGTCACCTTGGCAGTATTTGAGGCATATGTTGTGAAAACTTCCTAGTTTTTAATATAGTGTGAGTTGGTGCACTATCTATCAAGCATATGCCATCGTCATTGTCTATACCTTTCAAAAACAAAAATTAATAATACATTAATATGCTACTAAATAGTTAAATTTGGCATATTGCCAATTATTATAACTTGATCTAAATCTAAATGAATCTGCTTCAAAGAAAGTAACTACCTATACTATTGATCATATAATAACCAATTGATTCAAAGTGAAAAGTAAATAAAGTTAGATAAGCATACAATAACTATTCGTTGACTTCGTCTATCATGGCGTTGAACTGGTCTTCCAAAATTGCATTTCCATCCTTATCTTGGAAGAAATCATTAAAATTCATGTGTGTTGTACCCTCCATGATATTAGTCTCCACACCCTTTGAGGCTTCATACTCGTCCACTTTCTTTTGTGAGGTACGACAGTTTCACATCCAATGACCAGCTCTTCCACAATGTTTGCAAATATCAATTGGAGCAACTGGATTGAAAATTTGGGTATTGTTTCTTCGAGGATTAAATCCCTTATTTTTGAATTGTGTATCGTTCATTGGACCCGGATTGTAGCCATTTCTTTGGCTTCCACGACCTCCATGTCCTCTACCTCTGTGATTTTCTCGACCCCTAGTATTGGTCACATTTTTTCGAGCACTAGTCGCATTCACTTCAGCTGGAATTGGTGCAGACCCAGTTGGTCTACTAGTGTAGTTTTTTATTAGTAACTCATTATTTTTCTCAGCCACGAGTAAGACAACAATGAGTTCGGAATACTTCTTAAAATTCCTCTCCCTATACGTCTGTTGTAGAGCCATATTAGTCGCATAAAATATAATAAAATATTTTCTCTAGCATGGAATGCTCTGTCACTTCTTCACCACATAACTTGAATTGTGAAGTAATCCTGAACATAGCTGAATTATAGGCTACAACTGTCTTATAATCTTGGAAACATAGATTGAGCCATTCATGGAGTGCACCTGGTAGTATGACCAATTTTTGGTGATCATATCTCTTAGATAGAGAATTCCATAGCACCAAGGGGTCCTTGACTGTTAAGTACTCAGCCTTGAGATCATCATGAATATGATGTCTTAGGAAAATTAAAGCCTTCGTTTTATCTTGTGCAGATATTGGCTTATCAACCACAATTGCGTCACCTAAGCTTTTGGCTTGAAGGTACATTTCAGCATACAATCTCCAGTTGAGAAAGTTCTGGCCTTCTAAGTTTAGAGGTTTGAAATCATGCTTTGATGGCTCGACATATTACTATATGAGATCAATAATAACAAGTTAATGTAAGAACTTGGTAAATCACCAAACAATTCATGTTCATAGTGTATGCTTCAAACAATGATGTTTCAAAAGTCTATTTATACCAAACAAATCTTGTTCATGGTATGCTTCGAACAATGATGTTCCAGAAGTCGTAGGTAAATACCAAACACTAGATGTTCATGGTATGCTTCGAACAATGATTATGTTCAAGATGTCTTTTAAAAATACCACATATGGTATGCTTCGAACCATGATGTTCCAGAAATCTTATATATATAGACCAAACAATTCATGTTCATGGTCATCCGACCTCTGATGGTTTTGATCTAAATGTATTAACATATATAAAAGAAATAAATAAATAAAGAATAACTCCAGCGTTCTCTCCGAGAGTTCTATATGCGATTAACATCGGAGTGCTATTACCGAAGTGGAGAATCCGCAAATGACGGCTTCACTGAGATGCTCTCGCTTATTTTCTCCTGTTAGAGCTTTGTGCTAATAACGTGTTAGAATAAACGTAGAAGAAGGAATGAAAAAATATGAGAGAAGATTCTCTTATTAGTGTAATCACATAGTGGGAGGCAAATGTCTTATTTGTGCAATCCAATGAAGATGTAATACTAATCTCTAAGCAATGTCAGACTAAAATACAAAGTTAAAATCCAATCATTTAGTAACCCAAGTTATAATATTTAAAAAAAAATTGTACATCAAAATTTTGCATTTTCATTTCACATAAAAGAGTGTTTTTAAGAAAAATAAATAAATAAACTGTTCTTCCTTACTTTCTTCTTTAATTAGATCTAGCCGACGAAGAAGAAGAAGAAGAAGAAGAGGAGGAAGAAGAAGGGTTTGGAATAGATCGGCGATCAAAATGCTGCCGACTAGTTCGAGAGGGCGCACCCCATCTAACGTGCGCCCCGCCCCCATCCTCGCCCAATACCTACGCAGAATAGTCAAGGTCTCTCCCTCTCTCTCTAGAAACCTACAATTTTCCTCCAATTCTAATTATTTGATGATTTTATTTTGTGAAATTTGTAATATTTTCGACCAGTTCTGTGCTTTTAAGCAATATGAGAGATATGGCTATGAAATTGATGTGGATTTTGAGCGGGATGTGTGAAATTTCGAGTATAGTCAGTTGGATCAGGCTCAATTCTAGAAACTGATGGAAATTTGTGAAAAAAAAGTAGAGCTCGAGACCTTTTTTCTTACTGGCATTTGTTTATGAAGCTAGTTTTTTTTTTTCTAGTTGTTATTAGGTTACAGTGGAACGAAGCTTGAAGTGAAGATCCAGTCTTGAGAACTTGTTGACTGATGATAGAGCTAATAGGGGGAGATGATAAAGCAAATTTGAATGTACATTCCCCTTCTTCGTAATCGTTTGTAGTTGTCTATGTTGCATGGACACGTAGTTACAGACACAGCAATGTCGTCTCTCTCCACCAAGAATTTCCTGTAAAGGTTGGATAAAGTGGAGAAATGAGGAAAGCTTTGAGAGAGATAAAACTAACAAAGAAGGAAGCTAAGAAAATAGTTAGGGTCTGCTTGGCAATTGTTGGAGTAAGAGGTTACAAGGTGTTTTTAAAGTACCGGTTATGAGGGCTCCGATTTTTGGTGATTTTAAGTAGCGACTTTTAAACCAGTTCAACTCATGCTTGGTATTAATGATCGGTTGTGAAAGTTTTTTAAAAGAATAAAGTTACATGTATTTCGATATCAAGGTAGTCCAAGACGCACTCAAGGCATGAAAGGTCCATATCGTCCGAGGCGCAAGGCGCACTTAAAGGGCGCGTCCGAGCGAACTAGGTACAAATATAAATAATAATAAAAATATACATAGATAGATAAATAAATTAGTAATGGAAGAAATTAAACCAAATAACATATTAAAACCAACAAAAATATGTTAAAACATAACCAAGTGAACTAGCAGAGCAGCAGTAGCAGTCAACAGAACTAACAAGGGTTTGTATTATCCCTACCACGCTTTTAGTATATTTTAGTTTTTTCAGTTCAACTGTAACCAACTACTTGTATGAGGTAAGGGTTATCTCCTTGCTTGAAGTTTTTTTTGTATGAATATAAAAAATCATAAGGCACTCATTTTCTTGGTTGCGCCATGCAGAAAGATACCTTGCCTATTAAGATGCGAGGCGCAATTGCTGCACTTTTCTGCGAGGCGCACCTTTGACTACCATATTCCATATATAAATAATCATACCTAATTGTTCAATAACAAATACGATTAGAGTCCTTTAGTCAAAAACAAATATGATTCCTTCAACAACAGGTCAAAATCAACTCATAAACAAAGCAGACATAATCTGAATAATAAACTTAAATAATCAGCTTAGAGGGAGTAGTCGTTGGTTGGAGGAAGGAGTTTCGAAGACGAGCAAAGAAAAGACGAGAAAGAGGAGTATCACAGACTCTTAGTGAAGCTGAATGCCTAAGATTATTTGTTTAGGAGGTTAAAAACTGAGAGAGAGAGAGAGATTTATAGGCTCAAAACTCCTATAATCTCTTTTGCTACTGTCTTGATACAATTTGTATTAGAATCTTTTTCTATGTTCCATCTTCCTTTATCATTTAATCCTTAAATAGTATTAAGTTCTCTTCTTTCAATTTCTACCATCTAGTTCTTAGTCACTTCTCTATCTTACTCTTTGTCTTCCATTTTATAATACTAATATCTATGACCTATGACCATTAACATGTGTTGAGTGGTTGAGCTCTCCTGGTATAACTTTGCACTCTTTTCATGTTAGTCTATCAACCTTCTTAGTAAGAGAACAATCTACTTGACTAATATTGGATCTTCGCTTAAAAGTAATTAAGTATTCATACACTTCCTAAAACAAGTATTTGTTGCTATAAGGTCACATGGCATTGCAAAATCATGGATCATACATTTTTGCCGACCAAGAAAATTTCCTTTAAGTTAGGTTCTTGGATGGCACAAATCTGTTTATATGATTTAAGTAGGTGTAAAGAAAATATCCTCTGGTCGTCGTTGTACCTTCCATCTACCACTCCATTGTGTTACCATACAAATATTCTAAACTTAGTACAAAATACAGAAAATTTCATATGGAGGAAAGAAATATAGGATATTTGCAACAAAGAGGAGAAATTTAAAAAAATTGCAAAGAGAGGAATGAAACGCCACTAATAAAGGCGCATTATTAGAGCGCCATTGCAGTTGGCGCCCCACAAGCATATCTAGGAGTGGGGCGCCAACTCCGCTGGCACCCACCCATTTGTTTTTTATTTTAAATTTCTTCTTCTTTTAAATTCAGTTCAAATTTATTGGGAATAAATATATAAAAAGAATTATAAGTTATAAAGAAAAAAATATAAATAAATAAATTATATAAATAAATTATATATATATATATATATATATATATATATATATATTAAAGGATTAAAGTTAGGATCATAAACTACTCTTAGAAACCGAATTTTAGAGGTTGTTGGTAGATTATTGCCTTGTAATTGTTTTCTCCTGGATCAGATATCAGCTTAATATATTACATTATACGGGGCAAGGTACGATCAAACTCTATGTGGTTTACAATGTGCTCGAGGTAAGAAATTTTTATTTAGGATTTTGGTTAATTTATGTCCGCGTGGATTCCTATTTTACAGCTTACTAGACACCTTCATAACAGATATTTGACAAACTGTCAATCTTTTGGAGAAGATGTTTTGCAAGTTTTGTTCAACTCTGCAGAGGGACTTGCAAATTGTTCAGCAGAGAGTGTGGCATTTGAACTGCTGAGATTAATCTTTGATAAAGCAATAGCTGTCATTGCTTTTAATATCCTTTCAGATGTATTTCTATGGAATAATTTCATATTCACCTACCTCAAACTTGAGCTTCCTTAACTAGTTATACTTGTCCATTCTTTTATCTTATTAGCTCAGGCTATAACGTTGTCAACATGCATTATTTACCACGATAATGCTTTGATGGCTTTACTTGTATGAAATAATTTTGCTGAAATTAAAAAAACGTATTCAAACGTGTTAGCAAAGAGAACTTACAGAATTTGGTATTACTATGGTTCGCAATTTTTTTAATTAATTCTTGATTATACATCCTATAGAAATACATCTGAAAGGATATTAAAAGCAATGATAACTATTGCTTCATCAAAGATGAATCTCAATAGTTCAAATGTGATACTCTCTGCTGAAAATATATATATATATATATATATATATATATATATATTCATTTTTTATAATTTATTTTCCTATATATATTATTTCTATTATAATTCCTTTTATATATTTATTCCCAATAAATTTGATCTAAATTTAAAAGAAAAAAAATGAAAAAAGGGTGGGGCACCAGCCGCGCCACTGGAAATACCCTATATTTCTTTGCAAATTTCTCCTCTTTGCTGCAAATACCCTATATTTCTTCCCCCCCCCCCCCCCCCCAATATGAATTTTTCTCTACAAAATACAACAATTTTCATATCCACCCACAGTTAGGGTACAATAGGTATGCATCATATTGGTGTCTTGTGTCGGCACTGAACTGATATGCATGTTAAAGTTTGCTATTTTACTATTAACTGTCTGCATGAAGATGCTGGTGGCTTCTATATGTATAACCTTCTGAAGCCATATGTTTCTGTCAACTCCTTGAGAGAGTTGCTGAATTCTGGTCTCATCTCTGACTGAATACTGTGTGATGTTAAATTCAAGTATTTGTACCAACATTTTTTAAATAACTACTAGGAGTCTAGGGCCTACAACATGGTTGTAAAAGTTGCCAGGCGCTAGTTGGACGGGCAACGGGCGCGTAGCGCCTAGCCCACCTAGGCGGTTAATAAAAAAACCTGCTGAAAATTGCGGCAATTGTCCATAAAACCCCAAAATATGCATAGTTGGGCATCGGGGGGCACTAGGCAGGATTTTCAGAACAGTGATCTACAGACAAAGGACCATCTGAAGACCAACTCTGCTCACAAATTCCATGATAATCATTTCTTTTACTTATATATAGGCATTTCTTTCATAATAAGCGATTCTCTTACTTCTATCTAGGTATTTGACTCGTGTCTTTTATTTTCTTCTTGTAGTGGAGGCAAATGGATATTGAGTATACCTTCTGGCAAATGCTTCATCTTTGCACCTCTCCAAAAGTTGTGTACGCATCTTTTCTTAAAGTACTTCTGCCCCTTGGCTGGTTAATATATACATTGAATTGAAGTTTTTCATATTCAGAACTTTAATATATTCAGAATAAATTATTATCAATTATTTCATTCACTGAAGAGTGAAGTCTTAGTGAAACAAAGTTGTAGCTGAATCAGTCATCAACAGCTCCATAAAAGTTCATAGGCAATAATATCTCACCAATTTGATGGTCCATTTGTGTTCTAAGTTCATTGCAGGTAATTATATTACTGAGTGGTACAGTGAATGTTTTTTGCAAAAATAAAGAACTAGTAAAAAAATTGGATCGGAAATGTGCAAATTATATTATAATATACACTTAGTGTACTGATGGCTTGATTTAATGTAGTATGGCTAAAGTTGCATTGTAAATATTGCCTTGAAGATAATAAAAACAAGATTTAATCAATTTGTAGGGTCCTTAATCCTTATGCATGGGAGCTGGCAATCTTGGAAATCCATTGGGGCCTTTGATTTGACGAAGCTACTAGCTAGTATATTATGTAGAGTGATATATTGTTCTAGCCCTTTCATACGGCCTTACGCAGATGTCTTCTTGAATTTAGCTTTCTAGGGGCAGACCAACAAAGAGGAATAGTAACACTATTTCACTTGTATTAACTTGAATAAGTAAATAATCAACAGTGAGAAAATTTAGATGTAACACATTTGCATGCATTTAGCTGGCATCCTATGAAGGGGATTCACACTCGCAGACTGCCATTCTAAGTTACAGTGGACTGTCTAAGCTGTAAACACCTACTTAAGGCAAATCTTTAGCATGCTTTACTTTCCCATATAAGCTTATTCCATACTTATGCATATGCCTTGTATAACTGTTTTTTCTTATATCTTTTCCTTCTTAACATTTGACTCTGTCCAAATAATGGCAGTTGTTTATAATACCTTTTATTTTATCTATCTATAAGTGTCTTTGGTACTTTCTGGTTAAATGCTTACATTTTTTAAATTTTGCATGTGGAACTGGATAATGGAAAGATAGTTATCAGCACACAAGATACCATAAGCGTAAGTTATACTGCTTTATAGTTCTCTTACCCATGCATGATTGTTATATTTAGTGGGTTATAATTAGTTTTATATTATGCCATCATCTTTTGCAAGTTTCATTATATCTACCTATAATATTATCTATTGCATTGATGTTATAATTTCCTTTTCTTACTCGGTCTTTGGAGATATAATAATTCCCTTTAAATCTTTTCCACTTTAAATTAGGTCCTTTATATATTAGTATCTCCGCCCCATAATTGTAAACCTCAATAGTTATGAGGATATTCACATGCGTCAAGGTATAAATTAAGCTAACCCCTGGGTTACCTCTAACTAGAGGCAGTAGAAGTATAGAATGCCCCATCACACCTCAAAATTATCTTTGACTCTCTCTTTTTTATAATACTTAAACTCACCCCCCCCCCCCCCCTCTCTCTCTCTCTCTCTCTCTCTCTCTCTCTCTTCCCTTTTCCTTGAGGGTGGCTTCTTCTCCTTCTTAGCTGGTCTGAATGTAGGGAGAGGGGCTAGTTAGGAAAGAGAGGCGATTGGAAAAGACTGCTGTGAGGGAAGGGGTAAGAGGGGTGGCTTAATGGAGATGAAGGGAGGAAACAGTAGCAAATGTTCAGACAGTTTGCCCCATTAGGATCAACTGGATATTCTTCACTCTGCTAGGAAGTTTAACCAGAAATCTTCTTAACTAGATGTTTTTAGAACATGGAGGGGTTCTAACGAAATAAATAGGCATGAGGAACTTAGGAGCCTATCTTAAAATGGGTAAAGACTTGAGGACTCATATCTAAAATACATTTCTCACTTGTGCCGTGGAGGACTATATGGAGGAAAGCATCCTGCAAATTCAGTTGCGGAGTTAGGATTGACAGTAATATACATGAGTGGCAGTTATGGAACTTCTAATGAAGTTATGGTTTACAGCAAAGATGTTGACTCCTTTACTATTATTGATGTATAATAATGGAACCACAAAGCATAAAGCAATTCTTGCATTCTATTCATTTCTCGGGTTTCTCCAGATATGAAGGGGATTGTTGGATTAACCTACTAATCCAACCTGATTGCATTGAGCCTCTGCCAAAACCTCCTAGCTTGCATTATCATGTTCTAGGATAGATATTGAACATTATGTTATTCTATCCTTCCTACTAAAAGCTAAATTCACAATTTACATATGCACAAAAATGTTCTCCAGATAATTATCACTTTCCCACTGGATGCAACTCTGGCACACCATAGTGAAACCTTTGGGAGATTATTTCCTAGTATCTTTGTGGTTTGCTAGGAATTGACACTCCACACAGAAATGCAATTCTTGGTATTGAGAATCAATGAATTGCAATTCTGGTTCCTATTGTTTGGTTGCACAGATGACAAATTATCCTGTCTTTCTTGGAAGGTCACCACCTAACCATATGAGCTCCATGAGGTTTGCAGACAATATTACTGTTAGATTCCCAAAATTGTTCACACCTTTTATGAGAGGATTAAAATTCCAACTCTTTATAGGTGTAATTGGGTTGGAATTCTCCTTGGAATCACAATCAGCCAATTTCCAGAATCATAAAACAATATTTACTGAAATTTGGAATAGAAGTGGCGGTGTGTGTGTAGGGTTTAGTCAAGCAGGTCCTAAGGAGAGAATGTGAGGACTATTGACTGCAATGAACCGAAGTGCACCAGGAATGAAGCAAATATTTTTGTACATTAAGTTTAAATCTATTATAAGCTTGTAAATACTAAGAGGATAGGGCTGAGGCAAGGAAATTTAGTGACTGGGGGCAGGGGAGGCCAGTAAAAATGGATTTTGAGGACAATGTTTCTGGAAACAATGTGTAATCTTTCAGAAAACTGTTTCCAAAACCACCATGCTATTTTTTTGTGATTCTAAAAAATAAAAATACAGTCATCTTTGTAAGAAAACCTCAAATCCTTAATGTAATCTTCCTTCCTGCTTTTTCCCATATTTGTTCTTACAATGCAACATTAACTCACAAAAATTTTTGTTAAATAATTACATATGCAAATAATTTTCATTTTCTTCTTCACTCTATTTCAGAAACAAAAAACCAATGGGCACGGGATGATCCTGCTTTTGTTGTGATCTTCTGTTTATTTTTGGTAGTTGCCACTTCAGCTTATTGTGTTGCGTAAGTGTCTCATCTGTTTAATTGCTACATATATTTCATAACAGCAATTAGTTCACACCTAGCAGCTCTTAAGCGCAGTTCATTATGCGTATTTACTATTTTCCTTTTTTTAAAGTATATATTATGTCTTCATGTTTTAGGTATGAAGAGAGTTTTGGGCATGCTGTATACACAATTATATCAGTGGTTTCTCTTCATTTCTTATTAGCTGGGATAGTAATAGCAACATGCTGTTGGTAAAGATTTTTTCCTTAGAAATTTACTATGCATGGGTGAAATATGAATATAACGTGTTCTGCCTTTTCCGTTCTCATATAATCAATGTATATTGACTTTTAGTTTGTATTTCTAATAAGAACCATTATTGGTTAGCACTCAATGTTTTAAGTATCGACTAAAATCGGTTTCAAAACTGCTGAAAATTACCAAAATTGACTGAATAAAAACCACCCGAACCCCTGAAACTGCTGAAACCAATACTCATAGGAAGGTTCTGAAACTGACACTGGAACTGAGTTCTTGTACCCGGTTAACATTCTCTCATTCTCTGTACTACTGTGAGTTATGAAACATAATTTATCCTGGCAGTTGCTCAGAATATGACTACGACCAAATGATGTTTAGTTTCTCCACCTTTATTGTCTAATTTTCTTCCTCACCCTCTCCCAATCCGGCCTTTTTGTAAATCAAGATCTTCTTCGTTGTACTTCCATTTGATACTTGTATTGTGGATGCTTTTGCAGGGTCTTGAAACTTGTTTCATTAATTTATTCTCAACTGCATTGGCTTTGGATTGAGGAAAATATCTTTTATAAGCTAGGCAATGCTATAATTCAGCCTTATTGTGTGGAGAAGTAACTTGCTTTCACTAAACTGATAAAATAGACGTGCTTCATCGGATGTTAAGTTGTGCTCTCTTTTATCTGTGTAAAGAGTCTGAACGAATAAACCATATATTGATAGGCTTCTGATGGTGGCCATGTGCAGCTGGATGCTGTTGAAGCCTGTAAAATGACTTGTGAATTGTGTAGAGTTGTGGTGCATATAGGTTTTCTTTGTTCTCAAAAGTCATCTGACAAAATGGCCTTCAACTTGTGTATAGTTGGGGTGCAGATAGTTTTCCATGTAATGAAGTCTGTGATTTAGTTGAAGCTAAGTGAGGACAAGTTCAATTGCGGGGTTTTTTCTTCTTCTGGAAATTTGAAATCAAGAAAGGAAGTTGGGATTGACATTGTAAGCTATAAGTTAAAGAACAGAAAGGTATTTTTAGCAATCCAGTATGCTAGCATGGCAGTGAAGATTAGCTAAAAACTCCAAAATTAGCACGAAATTGGGTCATTGCATTTGATCAAACTAATAACAATTAACAGTTTGCCCGGGATCTCCTCGAACCCATCTTTCATCGAAAAAAAGAAAAAGAAAGAAAGAAAAGAAATGACCTTTTATTTAGCATATGGACTCAATTAATAGTTTCTCCGGGATCTCCTCGATGCCATCCTTCATCATGAACCACCATTTGCTAAATCTGTGACAATACCTTTCAATTAATTCATCCTAATCGTTTCATTCTATGCCAATCTTACAGAAATTACCTTTTATTTAGCATATGGACTCAAACTAGTTGGGGTATTATTTTTGGGAAGATCCATTGTCTTCATGTGAGGAGATTCCAAAGTTGTCCTAATCGTTTCATTCTATGCCAATTGATGAAGTTAACCAGAGAGGTCAATGACATTACTCTAAGACAGCCATGAATAACACACTATCGAGCTATAAAAAATATACCTAAACACATTTATATTATGGGATGGGTTCATGGATTTATATGACGACGATGCTAGCATACTTACAAGTGTGGACATTAATAGAGTCCCACATTTGGTATGACATGAGTGTTTGATTGGTTTACATTTTAGTGTTTAGGTCTCATTTGTACATCCATATTAGCCATTTTGGCAAGTGGCCAAGTGGTGATGCACATGAGGCTTATGCACGCATATATGCATAGTTTTGATTGTAAATGTAGCAGACTACCTGTTTGCAGATATTATTGGTATATCTACTAAAACATGTCTTCTTGTGTTGCATATACTTATTCTGGCTTTAAGGTAAATGTTGTGACGTTCTACCTATCACTAGCATTTCCAAATAGCTTCTGAAGTGTTATGTACATAATCTATTAGTATGATTGACTTTCACAATGTTGAAACATTGTACCCAAGACCAAGCATTATCATTTCCTTTTCCAAATAGCTTCTTAAACACTTTTACATAATTTATTGGTATATTGGTTTCAATAGGTTCCTCACAAATTCTTATCTACGAGAGGAGACTCCTAACAGTCATGCGGTTGAGCAACGTGTTGAATGGTAGGTTCTGAAACATTTATTCTAATTAAAATCAGTTTGTACGCCACCTTCCCTGTATCTTTTGACAGTAGATCTTTTCTCTATATTCCAGCTGTTAATCAATATTTTGTGAAAGTTTTTTTGTTTTGTTTTCTGTCTAGTAATTCATTTGTTTACTTGCCACAGAACAAGGTGAAGGTGATCTTTTTAGTTATGTAAATCACCAACTGATTTTTAGCTGACAAATAGTATACACTTGTATATTATGATATCCCACAAAAGTTCGCAAGATGATGCATCTTGTTTGATGCAGCAAATATTTTTTCACGTTTGAAGTTAAAATCCTCAAATATCTTTCTGTTTTTTGTTTATACGAGGCTCCATGGCTCATATTATTCCTAATAGCAAATACAGTTCCATAAATGAAATCTTGTCACTTTTCTTCTTGTCTAGTTTTGCCCAGTCTGAAGGAATTAAGAGGTTACTCAGTAGTGGCATGAGCAGAGTGGGGGTGTCACTGAGGAAGCAGGTTGTCACTACTAGAAGTAGAAACTAGAACCTTAGATTTTACGGCAAGGTTGGCGTTCATTGACAGGGCCTTCTTGACTTCGAGGTGCCATCCACAGTCAAACTCAATTCAAGGGGAAGAACATTGAATGATGCTGATAATAGTTAGCTAGTCTAGATCAGAACACTCTTTCAAAATATATTGATATTTATCCACCACAGAACATACTCTGGGCTATACTTTTGATAGTGCCTTCCAAAATGCTATATAATAACCTTGTAGCATGATTGCAAGTTCCGCATTCGAGAATTATTCAGGGAGCTTTAAAAGTTCAGAATTCTGTAAAAAATCGAAGTTCAGCAAAGATTCAAAATAAAAAAACATAGTATAGTAACTAAAAACTGTACAGTGTTCAATAGTTCAATTTCTTTATAAATTAAAATACTCAAAATTATCAATAAATTAAGAAAATTAAGAAAATTGTAGTGTCTACAGGCCTATATACTAAAGAGTAACCATATGGCTAAAGTCCAAACTTCGTCACATTCACAAGGATCCAGAAAATGTTTTGTTTATCAATTCAAGCTACACAACAAAAACTTCTGAAGTTACTTAGCAAGCCACACAGCAGAAACTCTTGAAGTCTCACCATGGCTGGTCCCTGACCCACCAAGAGGACTGGTGATAAGAGAAGGAAAGAAGAGAGATGATAAAACCTGCCACCAGCGGTTCTCCGCCATCAACCCGCTGCCACACTATTGCCGAGTTAAGAGAGTGGGTAAGAAATCCGGTCTAGGGAATAGACATGAGACTGAGAGGAGAAAAGGGATGGGACAGGGGAGTCAAGGAATTTCAGGGCACAAGGAAAGTAGGATATATTTTTAAAGTTACTAATGACTGTGAGTAACTCATGAAGTTATATTCTATTTGTGAATTTTGCAAATAATTTAGAAACTTACCAAAAAATATATGAATGGACGATTGTTCACGGTTGGACGCAGTTTTTTGTTTTAAAAAAAGCTTGTGAATATTGTCACTATGCATTGAAGGTATGCTATGTTCACATAAGATTATGCAACACCAGTGGATCAGCTTTGTATTGTGAATTAGAGACAACAATTATAAGATTCTCGGCTAATCCGATCATCTTACTTCTACAGCCATGAAAAAGGCTCAAACGTCTTCTTATGGTTTATTCAAATATATTAAGCATGAGTAGATTGACATGAAGTAGATCGATCAATCCAAACTTTGTCATTCAGGAATGAGGTTAATGTGGACCTTCTAGCTAACATCAGTTTTTTACATATATAGATGCAACTTAGGATTGGGAATCTTGAATTTGACATCTATTATGTCATACAGAATAAAGATAAAACCACAGGCAGATTTCTGTTATATTCTTCTGAATTTAGAAATGAATATATAAGATTTTTACTTTTTATGTATATGTTGTTAGAGGCGTATAGGCGACCTAGGTGTACATGTAAAATATGTCGACTTGTTTTGTGTTAATTTCCCCTGGTTGTGGCGATGCAAGCCTGGCCTAGGCGACCGCCTAGGGCTCCCAGGGGAAAATACAAGGCGGGTTTTAGGCTTGCTTAATGTTTGATGCTTATTGCTTATCGCTTAATGCCTATTTCAAACTTCTATGCTTTTGTCATCAAATCTATATGCTTAGTTTGTAATATTTAAGTATGTTACATTGTAGACTTCTAGTACATATGCAGGAGTTTCATGTTTTTTTATTTTTTATTTTTGAATTTCAAGGAACCCATGTTCCTAGGCAGCGCCTAGGCGAGTCGGGAGACTTGTCGTCTTGCCTCACCTAGCGCCCAGAACAACATAGAATATACTGAACATAGCCAACGTATCAGTTGATAAGGCTATTATCCTATATTGACCAATATGTTGAGTGCTATAAACCATTTATTGCTCGGACATGCTGTGTGTAACTGTAAGTGAATCAAATTCCAGTATACGAAACCAATATCATCAGGATGTTCGTGTAACTTTCAGTGAATCAAAATTCAGTATATGAAACCAATATTATCGAGAAGTTTGACCAATATGCAGAATACTACGTAAGGTAAAAATCTTGCTTCTAACATGACTCGAACACCTAATTCTTACATATATGATAGACTATCTGAATCATTTCTCTTCATTCATCATTTTGGTGGGGTATCTTTTTAGCAATATGAGAAGGGCTTACGCCCTAAAGAAAGAACGAAAATTGCATTGATATAGTCATCTATTTCAAATATTTTAGACAGTTTATTCCCAATCTTAAACATTGTTGTTAAAGTCGTCGCTCAGGCGCACCCAGACTCCCAAAAGGTGAGAGAAAGGTGAGAGGCGATGTTTCACCGCCAAAAAGGCAAACGCGGTATCTTCTCTAGGCGACACCTAGGCAAGAATGACGCCAAAGGTGAGATTAGGCGAATGGATAATTATGCTTGCCAAGACGCCTGTCTAGGTGTATTGGATTTTTTATGTAGCTTTTTTGGACTTTGTTTATGTTTTTAAAGAGTTTTATGGGCTTGTTTAGTTTTATTGGATTTCAAAGTTACATGCTCAAGTTCTAAATGCACAAATAGAGCTTTTTTAAGTTTAAACACTATAAGTTACTAACTAAATAGACAAATAAAAAAGAGGAGAATTTGGAATGTGGAACATTGACCCGTTGATTATCTTATGTTTTTTTACATTTGAACAATTTGTCTTCTATCGTAATGATGTATGCGTGATGTTTGTTTTTAAACTTAATGTTGTGTTTCATATATTATTTTGTAATTTTGTTGAGTTATTTTGTTGTTTTCTATTGGTAATTTGATATTGTTTTTTTTTAACTCTTTTCTTTTGTTTATCGTAAAAAAAAAAATTCAAATTTGATAAGTTTTTAGGGATACAACGTAGATATGGATAACTTAACATTGAGCTACAAAATTGATAAAGTGTGTTATGAAAATGGGATTTGAGAAGTTGTCCAGTTGGCGTATTCCTTCTCCGGGTGAGGCTTGGCGCGCCTAGGCGCTCCCATACGATGAGGCGAGGCAGCTAGCCTAGGAGCGCCTAGAGCTTTTTGAAACACTGATCTTGAAAGTAAAAAGGAAAAGTATTTTTATAATCAGGTAGTGAACGATACTTACCAGAATTTAAAAGAAGTACAGTTCACCATTTCCATCAACAATTTGTTCAAGTTAGGTGTGAGTGTCAAGAAGGTAATTGTTGTTTGCCATGATGATCTATCTAGAAGACTGTAAGTCCACCTTAAAACACAAGTTAAAAATTGTAGGCTACACCTGTTGGTGAACTTCTTCAGTCTGTATCTTCCTCATAGGGTGCTCGTTTAGTCATTTACTCTGTGTTTGGTTGCTAAGAAAGTGGAGGAAAGGAAAGGAAAAATGAAACTTTATCCCCATGTAAATGGGATCACATTTCTACACGAAGCACTTTCACTTCCCTTTCCTTTCCCTCATTTTCCACAAAAACAAACACAACCTTATTGTCAAAAATCTTATTATGCTTTTCCCATACAGTTGATCATAAATTGTTCTAATATATGTGATGTGGTAGATAACTTAAGTACATATCAACCTTGGTGATCAAATGGATCACATTCTATTATTGATTCCAGTGTTCTAGAAATCGGCCTAGGCGGCCGTCTAGACGTCACCTAGGTGCTAGGCAGCCCTAGGCCAAACCAAAAACCCCCTGTTCGGCGGGTTTGTGCACCTGTTCGGTTCTGTACGGTTATTCGGATTTTAAGTTTTTTTTTATACTTAGTTGTATTATGGATATGTTGTTTGGATTTTGATTTAGAACATTGAAATTTCAAACTTGTAATATGGATTTCAAATTTTTTAAAAATAATTATGAATTGTAATATGGATTTAGAACATGTTTGGAATTGGATTTCAAATTTCAAATTTATATTATCGATTTCAAATTTTAAATTAAAAAAAAATCCGTTCGGCGTCTAGGCGTCCCCTCCTCCGCACTGAATCCGTATAGCAAATTTTAGAAAACTGATTAATTCCATTATTATTTCATTTCAATCTCTCTTTTTTGTTTGCTCACTTTTGCCGTTGAGCACTACATGTAGTTAATAATAACCTGGCAGGTATGTTCATGGCCTTATTTGATTTCATAAGAGACTACTTTCACTATCAATGAAAGGATCCTCACAAACATGATGTGATATTGCTCCCCTTGTCTCAGGTTTACAAACAGGTTCGCTGTCAATCATGTCGAACCTTTTCTCTGTGATAATTTCTATGCTATCCTTATTCCTTGATTCATTGTCTGGAGTTTAGTTTCAGTTTTAGGCCTGGTTTGGTATTGCTGCTGCTTTCTGGAAAGCAGGACAGGAGCAGAAGCAGTTTTTTTTGAAGCAGCCTCCCTCGGCTTCAAAAGCTGCCCCAGAAATGAATAAGCAATACCAAACCCAGCCTTTATTGTTAGACATATTACTGCTTTCATGTCCAAGACAGTATTCTTAGATTGTATGGAACTACAATTCTTGTGGTGCAATACTATGGTATCAATCACTAATCCCAAATCTTTGTTGTAAATTTATAGGCTGTACGCTTTTGATGTCCACTGCAACTCTTTCTTTCCAACATTCATATTACTTTATGGTAACATCTTAACCTTATTTGCAAAACACTATGTCCTATGTCAATGGTTGCATTCTTTTACTAACAATTTATATTTCATGCAGTGGTTCAGTACTTTGTGTCACCTGTATTGGTTGCTCACGGATTCTTTCCTGTTCTTCTGTCAAATCTTCTTTTCATGGTGGCCATTTCTTATTACCATTATCTAAACTTCCTAGGATATGATGGTATGCGAACTGCTAATTTTTCTTCGTTTTTTTTAGCTGTACTAACCGAATTTTCGCACCACTGAACGTCTCATCTGTGTTCTGTTGGATTGTCAATGTAGTGCTGCCGTTCTTGGACAAAACTACTTTCTTCTTATATCCAATTGGCCTCGTCATTGTTCTATCACCACTAAGTAAGTGCACAGCCTTTCGGATGCGTGAATCTTTATTGATTTTGTAATTTTGAGGATGAACTGCAACATTTGTTCTTGTATTTGATGCTTTCAGTGATTCTGAGTGGCTTCAACCCTACTAGATATATTATGAGCTTATACTTCAGTTAGGAACCTTTCGGTCAGAGAAGATATCATCTCCAACAGGAAACTCCCCAATTGAAGATTGGTAAAGAAATGGCGTCGGAAGTTTTTGTCTATTTTAATGTCAATCTAAGTAGGGAGAATAGTATCAAGGCCCAGCCTTCTGCAGTCCAGATGTGAAACTGAAAGAGGAGTGGTGGTGATCCAATTTGACGGAAGCGGATGAGTATATGAGAAGAAGCATTTTATTTCTTCTGTTATTTTTACAAGTGTGTGGCAGGTCAACAAAGCAACATTTTAGTGTGAACAAAATTTTATGAAGGCGTTTGGAGCTAATGTAAAAAATTAGTTGAGCAAGTAGTTGCACCTCACATGCTTTTGGTGCTCATTATAAATTCATATCCTGAGATATTTTGACGGTATCAGTATCGGCTGTATCAATAGTTTCGGATTGGAATATTATTATTTTTGGTATAAAAAACAATAATTATTAATAAATTATTAAAATTTTAGAAAAAAAATTATATTAAATATTTATGCATAATTTTAAGTATTAATGTTTTATTTATGTAATTTTGGAATTAAATGAAATAGTAGTCATCTCGATTGGTTTACATGTGTTACATTAGTATTATTATTTTTTTACATGTTTTTACTTGCTATGCTTTTAAATCTTTCTTGATTAGTCATTTTTTGTTTAATTTTTTTTATCCAATTAATTGAAAAAAACAGATCCGATGTCGGTATCTATAGGTATTGGATCAAGACATGCCAAATTATATCGGTATCGGCTGATAGTGCAAATTATGCTCCATGCTACACTAACGTCTATTAGATGCTTTTCGGCTCAATCCTGTCTGTAGAGAACTTTGAAAGAAAACTTTGTAAAACATTACATAGTTTTCCAAACAACTATTGTTCAAAGCTGGAACTTTTTATAGCGGTACTTTGCTTGATGGCTTCTTTGAACTGTCCGACTGCTCGTGTCTCTACGACAAGTGGGCATATTTGATTTGTTTCAAAAAACAAAACAAAAACAAAAAAAATGTTTTTATCGGAGCAATTCCGAGTTTTCCGACTTCCATTAATTTTTCGTTAACCTCTTCTTATGATTTGGCTGAGTGGGTGCCTCAGTCCGGACCACTTTACGTGGTCGTCGTCTTCTTGGTCATCTTGATGGTTCTATCCCGAGGCTTCATGAATTGCCGCTGATGATAAAACAGAGAATCGAAATACTATTTGTGTCGCTTAGGATACTTGGGACGACCACGATGAGCGGATCGTTGCTTTCATCATCTCTCCTATTGATCGATTACTTCGTCCAGATCTTGAGGATATCCAGTCTGCTGCTTTATTATGTGACCATTTGACTACTCAGTTTGTTCAGTCAAGTGGTGCTCGGAAGTATTAGTTGATCTCCCAGGCTTCTGCCGCCAGACAAGGGGATCGCACTATTCAGGAGTTCGCCACACTGATGCGGGGTTATTGGTGTGAGCTACTAAAATTGGAGGGTACTGGTCTTGATTTCGTACGCGCACGCACTTGTCGAGAACGGCGACAGCTTTTTCAGTTTCTCTTGGCCCTGCTCCCGAATTTCAGTCCACAAGCGGTCAGATCATTCAGAATAATACTACTCTAGATGCTGCTATCTTTGAGCTTACAACTGAGGAGAGTCGTTTGCGTTCTCTTTCTACTGACATCTCTACATCGACTTCGGGTTTTGAGACTGTTCTTGCTGCTGCTCCGCATCCTCCGTCTACCACTTTCAAGAAGGCTCGTGCTCCCACTTCTCTTCGTCCTTTATGTACCTATTGCGGGAAGCTTGGTCATTCCGCTGCCGCCTGCTATGCTCGTCAGCGGTCTGGTATGATATGTGCTCACTGTCAAAAGCATGGACATTCAATAAATGATTGTTTTCTGCTTCACCCACATTTAAAAACTCATTTCTTAAGCGCATGAAGACAAATGGTTCCTCCTTGTCTCGTTCTCGAGTACCTCAGGGTCACATTGTTGATGGTACTCAGACATCGACATATATTCAGCATCGTCTTACTCAGTTAGAGATCCAGCTCTAGCGCTAGCTGCCTTCGCTGGATCCTCGGCATGTGCCTTTTCTGTTTCAACTGGCCGGAATGAAGTTGAAAGCATTCAACATGGCCCACCACAAGCAACGGACCCATAATATAGCCGAGTGCCGGCTCAGATGCCCCCTCCTCCCTCTCCAGTCATGTATCCCACCCTATTTGGGTACATGGTATACCCAAGTGATTATGCATACCAACAAGGCGTTTATAATCCACAAATGACATCATATTACTTGTCACGCCCCAGTCCCAAAATATCGAGGAACTGGACACGTGGCAATGGCCAGCAGCACACACCGATGGACTAACCCAATTTAATGGATCCATCGGGGTATACTTAAGCTGTATTACATTGATCAGGGTCTACTAATCTCATCCACAGAATAAACACAGAAATATCAATAGAAAGTATTAAACAACATCCAGTCAAAAGTAAATAAAATCGGGGAACAACCCGATATTAAGTCTGTTACAAATGTTCTCTTAAACAGGAAATAAAGAGTTTATTTGCCAATAAAACTGAGCATGGCGAAGCAGTTGTTCAGGAAAAGTTCTCAGCGATCACCTCGTCCTCAGAGTCTGGTACTGCTCCGAGAAGTGCTCCTGTTCCGTATACCTCTGGATAAACCTCGTCTGCTAATCATGGGGACATAATCCGGATCCAGGTCCTCAGGGGACATAGCAAGGTAAAAGAAAGCTCTAGCCAAAATAAATGCAGTGCAGCAATAATTGAAACAATAGGGTAAATAAATAACCAGCTAAGTGATATGCAAGTGAGAGTTCTAGTCATACTCAGGCTGAGACTACTACAGGATCAGTGTTGAAGAAACCATAGCAGTATTTTCTCGAAGGGCCAGTACGGTACCAAAGCTCTGAGTCAAAGTCTAAGGCACATCCATTAAGTATATATATATATATATATATATATATATATATATATATATATATATATATATATATATATATATATATATATATATATTCAGCCTTTTGTATGGTAAATCTCTCCCCACCCAATGTAATCTCACGTCTCATATCCATGACACGCAGGATCAAAACTAATACAACAAGTCAGGATAAATCTAAGCATGTAAACTGTATATGTCATAAAACCTGTATCCTATACAGAATCACCTTGAATATTCAGGAAGATTCTGTCTCATGATTCGTGTCAAGTGTCCTGAGTATAATGTACTTGATATGGCAAGTACAAGAATGTAAATGTCACGATATCCATCTCTAGGTGACGTTGCACAATCCCGCGTACGGTGTTGGCACCCGACTATTAATCGGACGCTAAGCAAGTCACACGGTCCTAGGGTTGAGCATGTACAACAGTCACAGGAATAAACCAAGAGAACAAAATGAATCAATATACTGCAATTATGGCAAGGTACACTTGCTTGGGGTTTCGGCTCCAATTGTAGCTCTGACTTCAACGAGATTTGCAGGCAGTACTCCGGTTGCTGAAATAGACATCACCATCAGATCCAGAAAATATTAATCAGCTAGAAACGCCTGTTCTTGAGTCCAATTTGGACACAAGGAAAAAAATAACATTTTTAAGTCCAAGCAGGTCTACATGTGGGCCACTTTGCACCAAAAATGTGTCAGGATCAAAGGTCTCCAAATCTGTCAAACTTAGTGTCAACAGGTCAGGAACGATGATACGAACCCAACGGAACTTCCAGAATTGGATTCCGATGAGCCGATCACAAAATCGCCCGTCAAGTGGAGCTGTGGGGCCTACGACACACGATTTTGTCAACGTTCTCAGAATCGAACCAAACTTGGGTCACAGGACCAGCGTATTGCTACGAGTCTGATGGTGTAAGTTTCGTCTCGATCTGACGTGTGTACTCTAAGTTACAGCGAGAACCAGAAAGGACGGATACGGGACGTTGTCAGCGGATACGCGTTGGTTCCGGTGTGCACGCACATCCGAATCAACTTCTGCGAAATCCCGCACGTCCGTATCGACGGCGCACACGTTTCGGTGAAGACCGCACGCGACCAAGTCGTCCCGTTTGGCGGAACGTACTCAGTTCCGGAGTAAAATAGGACGTTGGTTTTCCTGTTTTTGGATCGCGGTTCACGATCACCACAGGACGCGATGCACCGAGCGGTTTGCACGGGCACCGAGAGGATCATGCAGGCTATGCGATGCAATAAACGGAATCAAAAACAGAGCTACGAGGAGAGAGATATGAGTACCTGAACAGGGTTCCGGGAAATTGAATTCTCCGTGTCCGCGTCGCGTCTACCGTGTCCTGGACACTATGTCCAAGCCGTGTCCGAGCTAGGGTATCAGTGTCCGGCCGCTGGGAGTGGGGGTTCAGGTCGGCGGAGGTCGGCGAGGGCTCGGGGAGGCCGGGCGGCGCTCGGCTGAGTCGGCCAAAGCCTGGGCGGCTAGGCGGGGCTTTGGCGGAGGAGCTGCGAGCTCGGGATCGGCGGGGACGGAGCTGGAGGAGAGGAGGAGAGGCTGGCCGAGGGCGGAGGGAGGCCGGTCTCGTCGGGGACGGCGAGGCGAGCGGGGCTGGGCACGGCGGAGAGCCGGAGGCGGAGGAGGGGAAAATAGGGCCGGCTAGGGCTTATATAGGCGGAGAGGGGAGATGGCCGGTGGCCGGTGAGGGGAGGGGAACCGGAGGGTCGGGTGTCACGCCCCGATCTCCCGCAGGCAAATCGGCCGTTCCCGCTAGGCGGGAATCACCCTCGCCAGCGCTCCCGCGGAACGATCGCTTAACCCATCCGGGCGTGATGCCGCACGAGCGTGATCCACGTCCGTGCAAGGCCATGGTTCATTGGCTGGCGGCAAGAGTTATAAGCCACAGAGTCACACAGATTGTCCGAGTGCAGCGGAGTCATGAACGCATAGGCGATCGGTAACAGGTTCACTGAGTCGACAAATATAGCGGAAGCATTGAAACACAAGTTGAAGTAAAACAAGCTCTTTTTATTGATATGAAACATGTATTACAGGCGGCGTATAGCCGAGATTACAAGTCGCTCAAGCCTCTCTCTCTGAAACAGTAAAAGCGTGCCAAGTGGCTACAACTGTGGAATGAATGTACAGGCGATGGTCAGGCGATGTTCACAACTTATGTCTTGTATAAGCGCTTCAGTCCCGGACGCACCGTTGCAAGGCTTCAGAGGGAACTCCTGGCCTTAGCACGCACGAAGGAGGCGTCCGCACCGCACGAGGTTCTCCCGCACCCTGCATATCAAACTGGTGGATTATCAGTACATTGAATGCACTGGTGGGGAAGCTACTCGCCCGCTCGACAAATCCAAACACGTAATACAGGTTCCGTGCACAACTATTAAGTTGTCTTTCTAGTTGCCTTAGGATCAGTTTCATGCAAACATTGAATAGCCTAACGTGTCGGGCAGTGCGCCGTGCGATGTTAGAGAAAACACGGCGAGACTTACCAACTTACCATCTCTTCCCTGTCCAAGGCAACATTAAGGCAACATTGTTAATTCGAGCAGAGGCATGTATAGACATTCGGGGGCAAGCATATGCAAACACGAGGGTCATTTTAACATGATCGTTCAGGTGTTCAGTCGATGCGATGCAGTGACTCGCACGCAGATAGCCGCTAAGCGAGGATGACTTATCTATATGAACAGGAGTCGCTGGCATAGCCATAAAGGACCGTTTAGTCTTTGAACAAGGATGGTGTGCAACGAAGCACGTGAGGCGCTACACGCCATCATGTCCGCACGTGAGACTATCGTGATGTTCCATCCGGATCGGAACGGTCCCAGTGCCCCGGTGACCGCCCGTGGAACCGTTAAACCTTGTTTCCAAGTTATCCGCGACATGCAGGTCAGGATCAGGGTCAGTTCAATCCACAACTTGAATGATAATCCATGATTCGTGATCTGAACGAGCGTTTGCTCCAAGAGCTGAGATTCGTTCGTTACGTGACGTGATTCTCGTTCAGACATAAACTTGATGTGATTATCATTCAGTTGTCACGTTAAGGATTCACGTTCAGTATTCGTTACCCTGATGCGTGCCCCTGGTTCGGGGATTGCCTTGGCGACCTAATGGTCCCGGATACTTGCAGGTTCGTTCAAGCACGGAACGACTACGTAGTAGTCTCCCGAGGTTTGGATGAAAATACGGTAACATTCAAGCAGACAAGCATGCGTTTCTAAGGAACATAAGCAGGCACGTTGCTCGGACCCGAAGGTAAGCCGAGAGTTGAAACCGTTAAGGGAATTAGCATGCGAGGGTCTGAATATAAGCAGTATTTCATTTCCATGTTCTAGCAATCAATATGAGTTGGGATTATTCCCTTAGCTAGGTGCGTTGGATTCATTAGCATGCAGGGATGAATCACCTAGCGACTAGCATAAACACTCCAGATTTTATGTGTGCTGGCTAAGCAAAGACAAGTTCACCGTAGCCACCCACCTTAGCAATGATTCGCCTCGGTAGAGCGATACGTCTGAGCGAGCCTCTGAAAGTCCAAGCCGGATTCCTGTAGGGACAAGTCTGGATATCCTTTGCTTCTTGATCGAGGCAAAGCAGGTCGGGACAACTGCACGATTGCCGTTTGAGACGGTAGTCCGCTTGAGCGGAACGGGGTGTTACATCGGGGACGCGAGCGGGCGGCGGCGGCGGTTGCAGGAAGCCGGAGCGGCGCGGCTGCCGGCGGCGGGGACGCGAGGAGTCGGGGTCGGGCGGTTTGGGGGAGAAGAGAGGTTGGCGGGTTTCGGGCGGTCGGGTCGGGTCGGGCTAGTGGATCCGGCCCGATCCAAAAAATAGAATACGGGTCGGGTCTGGGTTTTGGGCCCGGATCCGACCCAATAAGGATTTTGGGTTTAATTAAACCGGTTTGGTTCAGCTATTGGTTTGGTTTGGTTCAGCTATTGGTTTGGTTTGGTTTATTTAAAATAAACCCGGTTTATTTTGGTTTAATTTAATAATTAGTTTTTAGGGCTTTTAAAAAGCTTCCGGGGTCCTATAAATTCCCGAAAAATTACCTTAAGTCTAGTTTTTCATTTTACACCAGAAAATATTATTTTCATAATAATTTAATATTATTTAATATCATTTAAAAATCAATTAATAATTAAAATACCTTAGTTTAATTAGAGAAAAATCTCAGAAAATTCCAGAAAATTGTGAAAAATTCCAAATTAAAAATTCTTAAAAATTAGGGGGTTTACAATCTATCCCCCTTAAGAGGATTGCATACTCGCAATCAAGAATAACTGGTCAACAGAGATAACACGGTTGCAAAATTTATTCGAAGCACATCAAGATTAAGAAAAGTCAAGGTTTAAGGTTTTAAACACATAGGGAAAATCATTTTCCTAAGCAATGGTAGTTATACAATTTCCCAAATGTAGGAAATCTAAAAAATTATAGTTTTTAGAAAAATGGGTTATTCTTTAAAAACATATTAGATTAACAATTCTAGGTTATCACTAGGTTATCAATTATTAGCAAGTTAAAACTATCAGGTTAAGTCTAGGGTCACAAACCAACGGGCACGAACTAAAGCAATACTAGAAACAGAACTACAAAAAAAACTTACTCGCATTAGCTACTCCATGATTCTGCGCGTCTCCTACAGTCATTACGAAAGCTTGTCTGCGTCCTTGAGGTGGATTTCTCTGCTGCTGCTGGACCTGCTGGAAGAGTACGGCCTGGGGTATCAAAGGTGGCCTCGGCCGATTCTCTCCTGGAGAGGGTGGTATGACTCCTTCCACTTCCGTTTACGGTGCTCCCAAAGCTGGACAGGCTGGCCTCGGTACTGGTAACGCTTGTTGGTTAACCGTTGATGCTTCTCCTCTGTGCATCTTGCAACTTCTGGCTAAGTGGTTACTGGATCCGCAAATCAAGCACAGTCCCAACTTGCGTCTGCACTTCTTCTCAACATGGCCTACCTTGCCACAATAGTAACAAGTAGGAAGGAATGAGGCTCTGGATGATGCTCTCGGTGGATTCTTCTGGGGTCGCTTTGCAGCTCTTTCCTGCTGTGCTTGGTCTGGTGCTTGCGGCCGCTTCTGGCTGGACTCTATCCTGGTGATGCACTCCATGGCCCGTGCTGCAGTAACAACGTCCGTTGCAACGGGATTGATTAACTTTCGTAGCTCTGAGCTAAGTCTGCAAATGAACTCCTCCGTTTGGCTTTGCTGAGCCTTCTGATAAGCTTGCATCATCGGGTAGTACATTTGAAACATCTGTTGCATGTCCATATCTTGCCCTTGTGGGACGGTAGGCATTGGTGGAGCAAACTGCGTTGATGGTGGAACGTCATCTTCCTGGGTTCTCGAGGCAGGCTGACTTGCTTGACTGCATTGTTGAGCTGATTGACCTTCATCAACTGGTGTCACTTCGTCTTCGTGGGTAACCACAACACCTTGTGGTGCTGCTGGATGAGTCTCGTCGACGGCTTGTGGATCCATAATTCTGCAACCAAAATAAACTATAAGAAGCGCACAGGAATCAAAGCAGGATGCAAGTCAAGAATTTTATCCGAATCCGATATAGATATCAAGAACGTTTCAAGTAAGTGGATGAGATCCTAAAAATTTATCCTATTCTTATTGCAGACCTGTTCGGTCCCTAAGTTGAAACCGAACAATTTAGTCGTAGACCTGCATGGGCCACCACAAAAACCATGTCACGCCCCAGTCCCAAAATATCGAGGAACTGGACACGTGACAATGGCCAGCAGCACACACCGATGGACTAACCCAATTTAATGGATCCATCGGGGTATACTTAAGCTGTATTACATTGATCAGGGTTTACTAATCTCATCCACAGAATAAACACAGAAATATCAATAGAAAGTATTAAACAATATCTAGTCAAAAGTAAATAAAATTGGGGAACAATCCGATATTAAGTCTGTTACAAATGTTCTCTTAAACAGGAAATAAATAGTTTATTTGCCAATAAAACTGAGCATGGCGAAGCAGTTGTTCAGGAAAAGTCCTCAGCGATCACCTCGTCCTCAAAGTCTGGTACTGCTCCGAGAAGTGCTCCTGTTCCGTATACCTCTGGATAAACCTCGTCTGCTAATCCTGGGGACATAATCCGGATCCAGGTCCTCAGGGGACATAGCAAGGTACAAGAAAGCTCAAGCCAAAATAAATGCAGTACAGCAATAATTGAAACAATAGGGTAAATAAATAACCAGCTAAGTGATATGCAAGTGAGAGTTCTAGTCATACTCAGGCTGAGACTACTACAGGATCAGTGTTGAAGAAACCATAGCAGTATTTTCTCGAAGGGCCAGTACGGTACCAAAGCTCTGAGTCAGAGTCTAAGGCACATCCATTAAGTATTATATATATATATATATATATACATATATATATATATTCAGCCTTTTGTATGGTAAATCTCTCCCCACCCAATGTAATCTCACGTCTCATGTCCATGACACGCAGGATCAAAACTAATGCAACAAGTCAGGATAAATTTAAGCATGTAAACTGTATATGTCATAAAACATGTATCCTATACAGAATTACCTTGAATATTCAGGAAGATTCTGTCTCATGATTCGTGTCAAGTGTCTTGGGTATAATGTACTTGATATGGCAAGTACGAGAATGTAAATGTCACGATATCCATCTCTAGGTGACGTTGCACAACCCCGCGTACGGTGTTGGCACCCGACTATTAATCGGACGCTAAGCAAGTCACACGGTCCTAGGGTTGAGCATGTACAACAGTCACAGGAATAAACCAAGAGAACAAAATGAATCAATATACTGCAATTATGGCAAGGTACACTTGCCTGGGGTTTCGGCTCCAATTGTAGCTCTGACTTCAACGGGATTTGCAGGCAGTACTCCGGTTGCTGAAATAGACATCACCATCAGATCCAGAAAATATTAATCATCTAGAAACGCCTGTCCTTGAGTCCAATTTGGACACAGGGGCAAAAATGACATTTTCAAGTCCAAGCGGGGTCCACATGTGGGCCACTTTGCACCGAAAAACGTGTCAGGGTCAAAGGTCTCCAAATCTGTCAAACTTAGTGTCAACAGGTCAGGAACGATGATACGAACCCAACGGAACTTTCAGAATTGGATTCCGATGAGCCGATCATAAAATCGCCCGTCAAGTGGAGCTTGTGGGGCCCACGACACACGATTTTGTCAACGTTCTCAGAATCGAACCAAACTTGGGTCACAGGACCAACGTATTGCTACGAGTCCGATGGCGCAAGTTTCGTCTCGATCCGACGTGTGTACTCTAAGTTACAACGAGAACCAGAAAGGACGGATACGGGACGTTGTCGGCGGATACGCGTTGGTTCCGGTGTGCACGCACATCCGAATCAACTTCTGCGAAATCCCGCACGTCCGTATCGACGGCGCGCACGTTTCGGTGAAGACCGCACGCGACCAAGTCGTCCCGTTTGGCAGGGCGTACTCAGTTCCGGGGTAAAACAGGGCATTGGTTTTTCTGTTTTTGGATCGCGGTTCACGATCACCACAGGACGCGATGCACCGAGCGGTTTGCACGGACACCGAGGGGGTCATGCAGGCTACGCGATGCAACAAACAGAATCGAAAACAGAGCTACGAGGAGAGAGATATGAGTACCTGAACAGGGCTCCGGGAAATTGAATTCTCCGTGTCCGCGTCGCGTCTACCGTGTCCTGGACACTGTGTCCAAGCCGTGTCCGAGCTAGGGCATCAGTGTCCGGCCGCTGGGAGTGGGGGTTCAGGTCGGCGGAGGTCGGCGAGGGCTCAGGGAGGCCGGGCGGCGCTCGGCTGAGTCGGCCGGAGCCGGGGCGGCTAGGCGGGGCTTTGGCGGAGGAGCTGCGAGCTCGGGATCGGCGGGGACGGAGCTGGAGGAGAGGAGGAGAGGCTGGCCGAGGGCGGAGGGAGGACGGTCTCGTCGGGGACGGCGAGGCGAGCGAGGCTGGGCACGGCGGAGAGCCGGAGGCGGAGGAGGAGAAAAATAGGGTCGGCTAGGGCTTATATAGGCGGAGAGGGGAGATGGACGGTGGCCGGTAAGGGGAGGGGAACCGGAGGGTCGGTGACGCGAGCAGGCGACGGCGGCGGTTGCAGGAAGCCGGAGCGGCGCGGCTGTCGGCGACGGGGACGCGAGGAGTCGGGGTCGGGCGGTTTGGGGGAGAAGAGAGGTTGGCGGGTTTCGGGGGGCCGGGTCGGGTCGGGCTAGTGGATCCGGCCCGATCCAAAAAATAGAATACGGGTCGGGTCTGGGTTTTGGGCCCGGATCCGACCCAATAAGGATTTTGGGTTTAATTAAACCGGTTTGGTTCAGCTATTGGTTTGGTTTGGTTTATTTAAAATAAACCCGGTTTATTTTGGTTTAATTTAATAATTAGTTTTTAGGGCTTTTAAAAACCTACCGGGGTCCAATAAATTCCCGAAAAATTACCCTAAGTCTAGTTTTTCATTTTACACTAGAAAATATTATTTTCATATTATTTTAATATTATTTAATATCATTTAAAAATTAATTAATAATTAAAACACCTTAGTTTAATTAGAGAAAAATCTCAGAAAATTCCAGAAAATTGTGAAAAATTCCAAACTAAAAATTCTTGAAAATCAGGGGGTTTACATTACTACTATCTGATGTACGAATCAACTTCATCATCTATTGTTGGCCCGCAAGCGTATCTTTACCCCTATATGGGACACACCATGCAAAATTCGAGGGCAGGCTTTCAGTCGCCAATACAGGCCCATCGTCCAACGTACGCGCAGTATCCTACGGTCCACGCAGAAGGATCCTACGCTCCCCCACTGCCCTACAACTTCCACCTTCAGCCCCCACCGCACGCAAGCCAACCCATTAACAACGCAATTTTCAGTTTTTGAAAGGCACTATGTGACTTCAGTTGATCATCTAACATATTCTATTGGCAAATTCATGTTGTTTGACTCACCATGAGTTTGAAGGGAGGTGTTAAGATTAATTATATTAGATTTAGGATTATATTCAAATTAGATTTATAATTGGATTTCTTCTCCTCTAAGGATCCATATTTCTTCTCCTACTTCTATACGGATCTGAATCCGTTTTCCATCTATATATATTCATAGTTGTATTGTTCTTTTACAATCATCCATTAATAAAACCAATATTTTTTTCTCCTTAATTTGTTTCAGGGTCAAAAGTTCGACTAATTGTTAAATTATCAGAGTTCTATAAAAAAAATAGACAGAGAATTATTGTTTTTAATATACACATTTTTGATCCTATGCATAAAATTGAGTGTATTCATATAATTTCATAAATCCTATTCCGTTTCGGATAGAAATCGAAAATCGAATCGACTAATTTTTTTAAGTATTTTCAAAATCGAATCAGATTTTTTTTTATAAACAAAACCGGATATCTTATTAGATTCGATTCGATTCTTGGGTCAAAACCGAATAATGCTCACCCCTATGGTGGCCCATATAAAAGTACCACATATACAAGAATTATTGAGTGGTCTGAACTTACCATACAGTTGTGAGTCTTGACTTTCCATCAATAGTGTTATGATACACCACTCTACACTATTTTAAGAAATATCCTACAGTACCTCATTAGTTCTTAATTTTAAAGACTCGGCCTCCGATTACATGCATCTTATTACTTAAATTTTTTTTAAGGAACTAAAAAAGAAGTCAAGAATCTAAATGTGGGGAAAAAAAAAACTACCACATGTCACAACCATATTACAAGTTCATATTTGAGTTTTTGTAGTCGGACTCCTATTTCAATGTCACTGCTCACCAACTCCCGCACCAGTGTATAATTTCTCGACTTGTGATAAAGGCACTATAAAGTACACTCAGGACTAATTCAATATTGAAATAGTCTAGTTATAGAAAAATTTTATTCAGGCTAGTCCAAAATTTACTAGGGCTGTCCATCCTCTTCACCTCTCTCCTCCTGCTTCCCCTTCCGCTCCTCCAACGCTCGCCGCCGTCCCCACCGCTCGCCGCCGCCCCTACCGCTCACCACCGTCCCCCGCACGCAGCAGTGACCACGTCCTCCACCCCCGTCTCCGCGTGTAGCAGCGGTTCCGTTCTCCACCGCGCACGCCTCCGCCTCCTCCCCCGTCCTCCACCGCCGCCTTCTCCCGTCGCTTTCTTCCCCTCCCGCTCCTCCGCCTCGTCCCCCCTTCCGGTCTCCACGCAGTCCAGCCCTCGTGGTCACCTCGCGTAGCCCTCTCTTCCGAACTGTAAAAATTTTGGACTGTAAAAAATCAACATATATTTTTAGGACTGTAAAAATTTTGACAGTCCTACAAATTGTTAGGACTGTCAAAATTTGAACAGTCCTAAAAAATCAACATATATTTTTAGGACCGTAAAAATTTTGACAGTCCTACAAATTGTTAGGACTGTCAAAATTTTGACAATTCTTTCAATTGGTAGGACTGTCAAAATTTTGACACTCCTTCTAATTGGTAAAACTGTCAAAATTTTGACAGTCTTGATTATAAAAATAATAATTGTAAATGGACAGTCCGATGAGTAATTTTTGGAAGTAATAAACTTGTAATTATTAATGGTGAAAATTTGGACTGTTCAGAGTAAATTTTGTAGTGCCTTTATCTAGATCCAATTTCTCCTAACCTTGAGCATTTGATACAGGCTTAGAAATGGAGTTTGCACTTTGCACTTCAAATATTCCTCTACTTTACAGAAAGGAAAAAAAAAAAAAACAATGCCTCTTAAATGTTACATTAAAAACACCTCTTGAGGCCAATTTAAAAAAAAAAAATCATCCAAAATTACATGACACCACAATTTGGAAGGAAGCCGTGAACCCAATTCCTATTTTTAGAAGTACTGTGAAGGAGAGGAACATCAACCAGTAGTGTGTAGAAGAAGAAGAAGATTGCATGTTGATTGGAGGCGATTACCAAAAATAGTGCTTTAAACAAGGGAATGTGAGAGAATTAAGCATTGCCATTCAATGAGTCAAATAAATAAAGCCCTCTCTCTCTTCTTTTAATTGTGGTAACATAGGTAGGTTTCTTGTTCCTGACCTCCCATTCAGGAGTATCAAGAAAACCTTCCCTTGTAGAAGAAAATTCTCAGGTTTGCTTAATTTCTTAAAGAGTTATTTCATTTCATCATTTCTTATTTTTTTTTTTTAATATTTGATTATTAGGTATTGGAAGAGAATGTTGGGTCACTTCTTCATTCTCCTGCTAATCCATGGAGCTGCAGCGGTGGGCCGAAGGCCCGCCGCTCCGGTGGCGGCTAAAAAATGGAACACCCTGAGTGGTAAAATTTCATGTCATATTTACTTCTTTTTTTCCTTCCTTCTTCGAAGGTAAAATATTATTGAAAATCAAAACAAGATATTACAACACTATCATCCCAACACAAAATGATTCATCTTGGGTATATGATATCTATATCAGCTTATATTTGTCTTTGTACAATAATAATACTGGTAGCCAGTCACTCAAAGATACGTTGGTTTCGTTCCCTCCACACATGCCACATCACCGTACCTAGAATCATCCGTAGTCGTATATATGCTCCTGGTCCTGTCTTTTTGAGTTCTGACTTCATTCAAGACTGACAATAGGTCCCTATTCTGCGTAGCCGGAAGTCCAAAACGTCTGCAAAGCTTATTCCAGATCTCCCAAACAAAATCACAAAAAAAAATGTGGTCGTCTCATCCTATTTACTATTCTTGTTTCGTTTGTTTTTATAAATCCTTGAGTTTCATCAATGGTAATTAACGATACAAAGTTACGTTACTCATTATGGAGAAAGAAAGAAAACATGACTCATGAACTTGCCACGGAACCAGATGTCTAGTAACTTGTACAGTGTCTTGTAAAGAGTTGCATATCCGTCGTGCATTCGAAATCGTCTCGTGATGAGTGAATATAGTTATTCCTCGGATTATTTTGTATAAGGGTACCGGATTTAGGAACTAATTAGACTTTGGATACTTGGTTTGTCTGTTTTAGACTTTGGGTACTCGAATTTTTTTATTGACACATTTTACTGACGAAATTGGATTTTCAGTGACGAAATGAGTCTTTAATGACGAATGTTCGTCACTAAAAAAGTTCGAATATCTAAAGTCTAAAACGGACAAATTCAGCATCCAAAGTCTAATTTGATTCTAACCCTGGTACCCTTATACAAAATAACCCTTCCTCCTCCGACGCATAATGATGCAAGTATTGATTACGCTCTAACGAGACGATAAATATAGCTTTTGCTGGCGAGTCGCTTTCGCTAGCTTGACGCAGCTATAAACTATCATTGTGATACCCATTCAGAAGTTCATTATAGGAAAGAAAAGACCAATAACAAGAAGATTAAATAAACATCTAAAAGGTGAACCCACCCTGCATTTTAATTCAATGTTTGCATTGTTCCACCACTAAACATCAAACTCCGAACCTTTATTGGGTTGTTGATCATGCCCTTCCCAAGTCATCAATTTTGCTCTCGTCGTTGTTGTGGCATGGTCTTGTAGTCGTAGGTGGAGGTCGCGGTGAAGACAAGTGTGCAAACGGAGTTCGAGGGGAGGCTATTTCAACCAAAAACAAACCAGTATGCTACCATCATACCAGTGAACAATAACTATAACACTAAAGTAGGGTTTCTTTCTTAATTAGATTTTATAGGCTCTTGATAAAGGCACTACAAAAATGACTCAGGACAGCTTAAATTTTCACCATTAATAATTACAAGTTTGCCACTCCCAAAAATTACTCATCGGGCTGTCCACTTCCAATTTTTTTTTTTTTATAATCAGGATTGTCAAAATTTTGAGGTAGGACTGTCAAAATTTTGACAGTCATAAAAAAATATGTTAATCTTTTAGGGCTGTCAAAATTTTGACAGTCATAAAAATATATGTTAATTTTTTAGAACTGTCAAAATTTTGACAGTCCTTCAAATTGGTAGCACTGTCAAAATTTTGACACTCCGAAGAGGAGGGCTACGTGAGGTGACACGAGGGCGGGGCTGCGTGGAGGCCAGAAGGGGGGATGAGACGGAGGAGCGGGAGGAGGAGGAGGTGGAGGCGCGCGCGGGGGCGGCGGAGAGGCGGAGGTGCGCTCGCTCGCCTCCGCTACTGCTTCTGCTGTTGTCGCCGCCGTCGCCGACGAGAGGCGTAGCCGCAGCCCCCGCGAGCGCGTGCCTCCGCCGCGCGCAGCCCCTCGCACGCTGCTTCTTCTTTTTCATCGTCTTCTTCATCGCCTTTGTGACGGAGCCGACGAAAAAGTTCTTGAGGTGCGGCTCGGCGGCGGCAACGCGGTCGATGGCGAGGTCGACGACGCAGAGAGGCAAAAATTCGCAAGAGGAGAGAGGAGGAGAGGCCCCAGGGGGGTGGGGGTGGGGGTGGGGGTGGGGGAGGAGCAGGAGGAGGGAGGTGAAGAGGGTGGGCAGTCCTAATAAAATTTGGATTAGCCTGAGTAAAACTTTTTTCTAACTGCGCTAGCACCAATACTGGGCTAGCCCCGAGTCATTTTTGTAGTGCCTTTATCAAGAGCCATTTTATAGGAGGCTAAGTGGAGTTCCATTATTATTGCTCTCAAGATTGATTGAAGGAAAAATCCACCAAAACTTCTATGAGAGATCCGTGGTCCCGTAGGACTTTGTCAAGAGAACGATTCTTAAGAAGGATTCTTGTCGGGATTCGCCTATTCCATCACCATTGGACGTTGGGCAACCTACAAAGTTCTAGTTAGGTTTAGGGTCTACAATTTCTCTTTTGTATACATTTTTTTTTTGTACCTTCTTCTTGAGAAGTTGTAAGAGGTTGACTCTTGGGACAAAGGAGTCCACGACATACTTTGTATTCAATCTTCGAGATTAATATTAATAGAGAGATTGAGATTTGTCCAGGTGGTCATAGCCACCACATATTGTGTGTTTGATCTGTGTTTGACTCTCGCGTAGCAGGTTGTGGTCGTATTTTTTTGTGGGTTCAAGTGGTTGACGTCCGTGGACATCTGTTGCACGTGTCTCTAAATCTCAATAGGATCCAATTAGGAAGATGTGTTCCTGCACTGTTCTGGAATGATCATAGTGACATTGAGAATATAATTGGATTGCATCATTTGTGAGGTAGTAAAATAGCGTGGGTGCCCTAAAAGTGACATATAATGCTGGAATTGGTGGAGTAACCCTAGAACCCAAGCCCTAGCATGAAATTTACAATCATATTCTCAATGAATTCTAGCACAAATTACAAACTCTGGTGTCGCTGCAATTTTAATTTGTTCTCCCTGAAGACTTGCAATCACATCTTTCAAACACTCTAAAAACTGTGGAAGTAAAATGGTTAACTCGTCTACAGGCGAAGCTACGGCAGTAATTGCACATGGAGGATTCTCCGGGCTCTTCCCTGATTCTAGTTCATTTGCCTATCAGGTTGCAGCATCTACTAGCGTGCCCGATGTTGTTCTCTACTGCAGCCTTCAATTGACAAAAGATGGGGTTGGGATATGCAAGTCAGAGATGAGGCTCGAAAATTCCACTAATATTGCAGACGTCTTTCCAAAAAGACAGAGTACTTATTCCGTGAACGGAGAATCTATCAGCGGGTGGTTCCCTCTGGATTTTACTGCAAATGAATTATTAAAAGACGTCTTTTGTAAGTTAGTCGTACTTTTTCTGATCTTCGTACTAAATCGAACGTTTATGTTACAATTTATTGAACTGTACTTTTTTCAGTGGCAATTTTTTCCCCGTCTAGATTGCAATTTTTTTCCAGTGGCAATAGCAAACCTGTTAATATTATTTCCCCTGGGTTAAAGTGATCCAGAATATCTACTCTCGGTCAAATGCCTTTGATGGTCAGCCTATATCGCTATTTGATGACGTCGCAGGGTTAAAACCCCCTCGGCTCTGGCTGAATGTACAGGTATCCTTTCTTTATTTTTGGAGCCGACTACTGTTACACCTGTTGTAAAGATCTATTAAAACTTTAAAAATAAGCATCTTGATTCAACACTAATGTTCAAAAGAATTGTGTTACACCAGTTTATTCATGTATCCGAAGAGAAAAGCTATTCTGGTCAAATCTCTTCACAGTTGTTTGCCATTCAGCTATCTCTAAGCTCCTGTTAGTACTTGAGAAGGAGATTCTGCTTGAAGCTCATGTTTGTTCTTTGATCACACTGCAGTATGACACATTCTACAAGCAACATAAGCTAGATGCGACGGAATTTATATCAAAAATTCCTAGAGATGTGCCTCTTGACTTCATCTCTTCTCCAGAAGTTGGTTTCTTGAAAGGTCTTAATGGGAAGTTCCCAGGAAGCACGATGAAACTCATACTCTGTTTTCTAGCAAAGGATGCAGTTGAACCTACGACCAATTCGTCATATGGCTCTCTCCTAAAAGATCTGAACACAGTCAAATCATTTGCTTCTGGAATTCTTGTTCCCAAGGACTATATATGGCCTGTTGATTCAAAACAATACTTGGAGCCTGCTACTAGTCTCGTAGCAGATGCTCACAAATTGGGACTAGAAGTTTATGCATCAATTTTTGCTAATGATATGCCTGCAAGCTATAACTATAGCTACGACCCAACTGCCGAGTACTTGCAATTTGTTGACAATGGAGATTTCTCAGTTGATGGCGTGCTTACGGACTTCCCTCCCACTGCATCAGAAGCCATAGGTATGCATTTTGAATTTATTTGGTTCGCATATCTTATTAGGTCATATGCTCTTAATAGACTAGGATCTATGTTGTTAGTATCATACAAGATGATACATATCTTACATTATGACACAATATTCTATCATTTTGTTGTGTATCAGTTCCGAGCCATCAGTGAGATACCATTCTGGAAGAGCCAGAATTCTAACCTTGTGTCAGGACCTACGGGCCAAGGGACAGTCTCAGGTAGACAGTATCTATGGGGCGTAGACCTCCCAAAAGGTAACGGAGGCGTGCAAAGGCTTATTTTACCTGAGGGATTCGAATTAGCCCCCCTCCCCCCGATCGTATTTCTCCCGAAGTCAAAGAAAAAATGGGAAATCTTTCTTTTCAGAGAGAAAAAAAGAAACCCCAGATATTTGCTATCTTTCTCTTTGAATGAGATCTCAATTCCAGCTACGGTTTCATTAGATATCTTACAGCTAGAATCCCTATTTTTTTCCGATCCGGTAGTTTCATAGCAGTTCCATCTATCACTTTATTGTGAAACGGCAGATCAACCCGTTCTGCCATAAGTACCTCCATATTTCGATATTCTATCATTTTGTTGTCTATCAGTTATATGATACATAAAGGCTGATGGGTAGTATTGTCCTTTTTTTTACCTGAGTCGTTTAATGTATAGTAAGAATTTGAATTCTGGAATTATATTGGCCAGCTAAAGATGAAACAAATAAAAAAATTATTAAAAATTATAGTAAATCATGTTCCTAAATGAATTTATAAGTATAGACCTAAAGTCCTAAAGTTGTTGTATCATACAATACATTTGAAACAATATTGGATACACCATATGATAAGCAAGCAAATCAATACGCAATACCTATCATGAGTTGACAACCTAGACTAGGATTAGAATATATTTCCTTGATTATGTAGGACAAGAAATCTTCTCATTCAACCAGGGGCGGATGCAGGAATTTAAAAGTGGGGGTCAACCTCAAATGTAAAGAAAGTCCAAAATTTTGTTAAATAAAGTTGGCTACATCAAAAAATTATTAAGGAATTAGATGTTTTGACATGTGATTGCATAAGCTTACTTAATATCATTAAATTAATTGATGCATAATAATTTTAATTATTTTTTTCCGTATCTATCCAGTCTTATTTCAAGTTTAGCAAAAATTTAGGAGGGACAAAAATGAAAATTATGTAGAAAAAAGTAAACCAGATAGATGTAAATATGTATATAAAAATTTAAAATTACAAATATCGGAAATGACAAAACATAAAATTAATGAAGAAAATTTAAAAAGAAGAAGAATATTTAACTCGAAAGCAAAAATTCAGTGGGGGCAACTGCCCCACTTGCCCCCATGTAGGTCCGCCCCTGCATTCAATGTTTCCTGAGGTTCTTACTGCTTAAGGAACATTTGTCTAATCTATTCAGTAGTATGAAAAGTAGATAAATTATATACTCGTCCAACACTTTTGAGTTATTTGCAATAGATTCATATATAAATATATGGAGAGAGAAATATGGCTTTTGATGCATCTATTGATTCTACTCCTCCAAAGTTGCACTCTTCATGCATACTATAGACTTTCTTATGTGACCTGTATGTTAAAATACAAAGTGATGGGAATATAAAATAACTATTTTTCTCTTAAGTGTAAAAACTTTCTAAGACCTACCATAAGAATTTTGTCATGTTACAATATTTTATAAGACCTAACACAGCATTACTCAACAAATATAGATGAAAGTTCCTTACTTCTAGCTCTTTGCAATCCCTTTCTGGAGATAAATATGAGAAGATGCACATTTTTAAGCAACTAAGCGTGAAATCGTACACTTGCAAATGTTTTCGTAATAAATGGTAACCTTACAAGAGTAACAGTGAAAGGGTACAATCTCGAGTACTAGTTTTCAATAAGACTAGCCATCAAAGTGTTAGGCAATTAAGAAATATGTTCCGAAAATTAGTGTAACAGAAATGAGAGTGCTAAGATAGATGAGTGACAGCACAAATTGAGCGCACAAGGGCTTGGAAAACATAAGAGTGTTGGTCCTGCAAGAAGAAAGTCGAGTTTTTAGTGCCCATAAAAAAAGGCCAAAGAAAAAAAAAGTCATGATGATCAAGGAAAGGTAGTGTTGGTCATCACTACGTCCTGTTTGCCAACATTCAAGATAGTTGATTCGAGTACTAGTTTTCAATAAGACTAGCCATCAAAGTGTTAGGCAATTAAGAAACATGTCAGAAAATTAGTGTAGTAGAAATGAGAATGCTAAGATGGATGAGTTGTAGCACAAATTGAGCGCACAAGGGCTTGAAAAACATAAGTGTTGGTCCTGCAAGAAGAAAGTTGAGTTTTTAGTGCCCATAAAAAAAGGCCAAAGAGGAAAAAGAAGAAGAAGCCATGATGATCAAGGAAAGGTGATGTTGGTCATCACTAGATCCTGTTTGCCAACATTCCAGATAGTTGATTCGAAGAAAAGATGAGAGAAAAGGAGCTGCTAGAACTAGATTTAGAGGTAGGCCTAAATGAACATGGATTGAGGTTTTAAAGAAGGATATATTTTTTCTAGTGTTACAGTGGTCATGGCCCCTTAACACAGCTGAATGTAAGTTATAATTCATACTGCCAACCCCAGAACTTTAGGATAGAAGGGTTTAGATTTACCTTTCCCAGCAGTACAGGGATTGAGGTTTTAAAGAAGAATATTCTTTTACTAGTGTTACAGAGGACATGGCTCCTTAAACAGAGCTGAATGTAAGAAAACAATTCAAACTGCCAACCCCAAAACTTTGGGATAGAAGGGTTTAGATTTACCTTTCCCAACAGTGTTAAGCATTGTTCCGCACAATTGATCTATCCTTTCAAATAGGTGTTTCTCATACACTCTTTCCTGACAAAGGTTCTTTCTTTTCCCCTGCAGCTTGTTTAGCACATAACAAGAATAACACACCACCCGTTGAAGGTGAGTCTAGCTGCTAAGAGGGCTGTCTTGAAAAAAGAATTCCTTAATTTTCGTGGGTAACCTTCAACTTTATTCTTATGAATCTTAAACTCTGGTTATGCAGCTAACCCGCTAATAATCACAAACAATGGTGCGAGTGGAATCTTTCCTGGATGCAGCGATCTTGCTTACCAGAAAGCAGTAGAAGATGGGGCCGACATAATTGACTGCTCTGTTCAGATGTCAAAAGATGGAGTTCCCTTCTGCTTAGAATCACCGGATCTTATGTCTGGTACAAATGCAATGGTCTCTTTCATGAATCAGGCATCCACGGTTCCTGAAATTCAACAGAACAACGGTATCTTTGCATTTGATCTAACATGGAGCGACATCCAAAGTGTGAAACGTAAGAATTCTGCATCTTTTTTAATTAGTATTAGTCATTTAATATAGTCTACATTAGTCATTGAGGATTATGGTGGTAGTACAATATTCTGTTAGTCTCATGATTGGTACAGTACTTACTAGTGAACTTGCATAATGTGATTATAGCTACTATGTCACTTCTCATTGTTCATAGTTGAAAATTTCTATATTACTTCATGTATGTACAGAAAGATCTGGATCATTCTTCTCCTGCAATGTGATACAGAAGAAATTATTTACCAATGAGATTTTACAAGGATTTTTCAAGGAAAATGCTATTGGAAATTTCATAACATGATCTAAATTTGATCTACTTTTTTCAGCACAATTGGTTAGCCCCTTCTCCAAGTCTGGTCTAGAAAGAAATCCTGCAGCAAAAAATCTGGGCAGATTAATGTCCTTGCCTGAATTCCTGGACTTTGCGAAGAACAGTACTGTCCAGGGCATCTTAATCAGCATAGAGGTAAGTCAGGCATTTGTAAACTGGATCTCAGTTTCCTCAAAATTATCTCGACAATGTGAGTATCAATGATTTCAACTTAGCATAGGCATTTAGCTGGGATGTACTTAACTCTTGTTAAGCTTGGATATCCCAATTTCTCTAATTGTCCTCCGTCAACTTTGGTATCATTAGTTTATTTTGTGCTCTGTATCGAAGTAATCTTGATCATAACAGGCTCTTCACTTGTGTAATGGCAGTAATTATTTGTAGATGTAAAAAAGTAGGTTTAGGATCATGACACCCTTGATAAGAGGGAAGTTCAATCCCGTCATACAATGATGCCTACATTTTTTATAAATGTTCTGTCAACTAAGAATCCCCTAATTACAAGCTTCAAAGTGAAGAACTCAACTAAGAGAGAATATCTACAATCAGTCACTATGACCAAGTTAAACAGATACTTATCCCAGATCTATTTGGATCCAAGATGATATAATAAGTTTTCTTTATTGTTCTTAATTAGATTCAGTAAGTTCTGAAGAATAATTATTCATTCCAATATACGTAAACGGCAAGGATGGAGAATTTTACTGTGCCATTGTGGATACTGTTGGGCTTGTATAAATAACCCCTCCGGAGGAGTCAAATTCAATGTGTAAGAACTTAAGATAAGAATCTGGATAGATTTTTCTCTAGGGATACTTGGCCTCATTGCTTCATCTACAATGTCATGTGCAATTCAAATTAGATTTCTTAACAAATGATTACCTCTACATTTTGAATTTTCTTAATTGAGATAATGTTTATACTAATGGTATCCCGAACCAGATGAAACACGAAATGTGAGTTTCAATAGCAAAACTTTACTATTGATCATGTAGATCCTCCCCCGCACCCCCAAAACTATGAAGCCAATTTAATGTTACCGTTCTATAGCTAAGAAGGTTTTTATTTTGTGTATGCTTACATACACTACTTTTTACAAGCGAAGTTATTATAACAAATGTTGACAGCAATATACTTGGAATGTTACTTTTAGAGCCTGTTGTTTGATTTTATGATGAATCACGGTCCACAAGCATCCTCGTGATATTGACTTCAAACTTGTTTGCGTGTAACCATGCAGAATGCCCCTTATTTAGCATCAAAGAAGGGTCTAAGTGTAGTCGAGGCAGTATCTTCAGCTTTGGCAAATGCCAGTTACAACAAACAGACCACTCAGAAAGTTCTTATCCAGTCAACTGACACCTCAGTTCTTTCCGCGTTCAAGAACAACCCTGGATACACAAGAGTCCTTGCGATCGAAGAGACAATAAGTGCTGTTCCCAAGGATTCTCTTGATGAGATAACAAAAGTTGCCAATGCAGTTACCGTCCATAGAAATTCCATCTTGACCACCTCAGCTTTCTTCCTGAAGTCCATGACTAGCGTTGTGTCTACGTTGCAAGGTGCCAACATCTCCGTCCATGTTTCAGTCCTTAGGAACGAGTTCGTAACACAAGCATTCGATCTCTACTCGGATCCTGTATTGGAGGTCGCCACATATGTTAATGGAGTCGGTGTGGATGGTATCATAACTGAATTTCCCGGAACTGCAAAAGCGTACCTGAGTAAGCATCATGCCTCTTATTGTCTTATAAAGAACATGAAAGGAGCCTTAAGTAAATTTTCAAGACTCTGACCTAACTGACTTGTATTCTTCAGGGAGCCCATGTTCTGATTTAGATGTCAAATTGCCTTACACTATCCTTCCGGCAAATCCTGGCGATATGATGAAGACTTTGGTGCCAGACGAAGCACAGCCTCCAGCAGAAGCCCCTGCACCTTCCCTTGCTGCTGACAGTGTCGTTGATCCTCCCCTGCCGCCAGTAGCCGATGTTGCAGATGATGAAGCACAAGCTGTGCCGCCTACTGAACCTAAACCCAGTAGTGCACCACCAACACCTGCGCTGAATGCTGCTGTCTGCCTCTTCTTGCTGATGCTCAGTTTGATGTGTCTAAGCAATCACTAACGGTTAACTACTACTATATTTGCATACTCAATTGATTCATTCTGTACTTAAATGTCCTTGCAGATCCTTTCACTTGTATACTCGGAAAAATATAAAGAGAAAATTTGAGTTGTATCCCACTTTATTTAGCATTTTTTAAGGTGCATCCCACTGCTTTACCATAAAGTACGAAACCTTTCACTTTTGACAGAAACCGTCCACTTTTGACCAATTTTTTTTGGACGAAAATATCCCTTTTTCTATTTCTTTTACCAAATCCCTCTCTCATCCCACCGGCTCCTACAGTCCCGCAGCGCCTCTCCGCCGTGCGCAACCCCTCGCCGGCAACTACAGCCGTCGTGCCCCCCCCCCCCCCCCCCCCCCTTCCTCCGCTTGCAGCCCCGCGCCTCCCAACCACACGTTGTTGCTGCTGCCGCCGATGCCTCTGTCGGATCTGTTGCTGCTGCCGGGGGGTGCACGGTGGTGGTGGTGGTGGGTGGGTGGGTGGGTGGGTGTTGGGAGGGGGTGGGGGGTGGGGGTGCGGCATGGGCGGTGCACGAGGGGGGGGGGGGGAGAGGGGGGTGGGGTTGGAGGAGGGGTTTGGGCAGAAGAAATAAGAAAATGATATTTTCGTCAAAAAAATTCAGTCAAAACAGTTGACCGTCAATCGTGGACGATTCGTCAAAAGTGAAGAATTTCGTACTTTATGGTAAAGCAGTGAGGTGCACATTAAAATATGCTAAATAAAGTGGAATGTAATTCAAATTTTCTCAAATATAAATCCACTTTACTTGAATATTTAGTCATTTTTTATGATTTCTCCTCCATGGGAAATTTTTTCATTGCAGTTCATGTAATCTGGAGCTAATCAAACTCCCTTTGAAGAGTTAATTGATATCTATGAAATTCTGTGTATATTTTTTCTGAGATGATAAGTATTGCTATCATTCGTGAATATGGTTGATCAGTACTTGTTACTCGTGTTTTTTTTTCTTCCTGGTTTCAGAAGACTAGTACTTCTCGCAGAGACATGCAAAAGACTAATCCTTGGACAAAGAGTCTTATGATAATTCGGAGCACGGAAGTGATCAGAATTATCATTTGTGATCATTTTATGAACGATTTGTGAACAAGATATAATGTGGTTTGGTAAATTTTGTCTGTCACAAAATTGGAATTTTGACATCGAAATTTTTTTTTCCTTCGAAGTGACGTTCGGAAGTAAAAAATACTCGTTCCCACTTCGCGTTTGGTTGGAGGACCAATTTTTCTCTACTTTAACAAAACAAAAATTTACTATTCATGTCATTTCAACAAAAAGTTTACACTTTTCCACTCATTTTAACAACTAACCAGACAACAAATTTTAGGATTTCTCACTTTTAACATTTACTTCTTTAAAATGTCAAAATGAAAGATTTTTCAGTTCGTTCCACTGCACCGTAATGCATAAGCAAAATGTCGATTTTTAAAATTTTTTGTTTTTTTCGTCGTACTTTGCCGAACCAAACTGCCATTTGTACATTTTGTATCCTAGAAGTTATTTAGGCTTTATGAAATACTCATGTTGGTAATCTTATATATTGAATCATCTGAAACTGAAGCAGAAAAAAACGAGTCAGTATGTTCTGGTAGTGTGTTTTCTCTTTATCTCAATTATCCATAACATAACAGAGTCAATGTGTCGTGTCGGATTCAAGCAAAACCCATAGCCGATCTGAATTATTTTCGTGGTTCGGATTCCGCATCCGAACCCGACCCGAAATTTATCATGGTTTTATTTTCAGAGGATAGGTAGAGATATTGTGAACAATTTGTGTGGGGGAGTGCCCAAAGAAAGCAAAGGGATAAGATATTGTGAACAAAAACACTGACATTAAAAAGTGCGTTTTTTTCTGCAAAAACCCACTCCTCCAATGGCTCAAGCTCACATCTCCTCTCCTCCAATTTCGCTACTAAGTCTCTCTCTCTCTCTCTCTCTCCTTCTTATTATTCTTCTCTCTCTAATGGAAGGAGTACTGTTTCGTTGTTATTACTGCAGATGCCATTGGTGTAAAGTCCGTGCGGCCATGCGCCGTTCCTCTGCTTTCCCGCTCTTCGGTGGTCTCCGGCCTCGCCTCTTCCTTCAAGAGCGGCGCTCCTCTCCGTAAATTTTCCATTTTGGCCCCTCTTTTGGTCTATATTGCTGCAAATTGTAATGTTATTTTTCTTGGGGTTCTTTGATTTATAACTTGGTATAGTATAGTTACATGATGAGTGGCAATAAAGGATGAGTTTTGCGAGTTGGGTTGCTGTCAGTTGAGCCAAAATCAAGTTCATATTGTTATGATTTGTAGGAAATTACTTTGAATTTTGGGATTCCGACTTGGAAGCATGGAAAATCCAAATTTTGGTACCGTGTCCATGTCGAACACGTATTGGATATGACACATGAATACTACGACACACTAAATTATGACTGTACGGTGTCTTGTTGTATTTGTGGCCGTCTAACATAGGATTCTGATAAAAGCTTATGGTGAGAAATTAAGTGAAGTGAAAAGATGGGGGGTGTGTTTGAGGGGTTGGAGTGAGGGGGGTTGTGATCGATATAGATCATTGACATGCCTCCCTCCTTTGTCCTTTCTCTACTTTTTTTCTTTTTTCTTTTTTCCTTTTTCTTTACTTATAAGTTATGTACAACAAATGTAAAGATGCTTTATTTGATCAACGAGTTTCCCATTTTGGCACCTTCAGGATTTACATTATACAATATTTTGTAACTAAGAGTGATAAAATGAAACAATAGCAACTAAGAAGATGCCACTCTGCTCATCCATTTACAAGGAAGCTGTCCTTGAAAAATGCCAGAAAGCACTATATTTTAATCCATTGATTACAAGTTTCAATTTCCATTGTAGCTTTCAGGAATTCACAAATACCTACAGAAGTATCTTTCAACATTTGCAAGTTTTGTTTGCATGCAACGTCTCCATACTTTTTGCTAAGAAACTTCATTTTCGAATCATATATACATATATATAAAATTTCCCCACCTCTAGCTTAATTAATATGTAACTTGTGATATCTTTTCTTTTGCAGACTTTCAGACAACTTCCAGGAAAAGAAATTCTCAATGTCAAGCCAAATCAATTCCCACCAGGTGTGAACAGGGTGCAAAGAAGAGTAATGGATTGGATGTTTGGTTGGGTCGCTTTGCTATGGTTGGGTTTGCAACGGCAATTACCGTTGAAGTAGCAACAGGGAAGGGACTCCTGGAGGTATGTCGTGCCCTCTTTAAAAGATCCTATATGCAACATTACTAAAGGTTCAGAGTTATAATCACATTTAAGCAATTGGAGTCCTGTATCGTGATAATGATATAGAAATACATTTTGCTGTCATAGTCACTATTCATGTATGCCTGGTGGTATGTTTTTGCAACTTTGCCAAGTAATAAATTGTTTCCTCTGCAATCTCTAGAAGCTTACTGATATGGGCTTTGTCACCTAATTGCTTTAGTGTAGATAAAACATTGTGGTTACTTATAGGCATGTCCACTGTAGGTACTGCACTCTGTATGTATACGACCCCACACGAATACCAGTTAAATTCATTTAAAACTCAAGTTGGAATCTTAAAATGGAGTGAACCTGCAAACAAAATATTCGAACTAGAGATAACTCTGTTTGTGGGGCTGAAGTAATGTTGTGGTTGGGGCAAAATTTAGTTATCGTCAAATCGAGAGGTAGCTATAGTATCATCAGGAGGACATGGTTCTCATTTACAAGTATAATCATAATTTTAACTTCCATGCAAGGATTGTCGCGAACTTTTATGATGATTGTGTTGGGAACGCGGTATGACCCGAACCGGAGTTGGCCATGAGGTGGGCCCATATGCCTTAAAAGAGAATTTCTATGTAAGGCATGAATCAATCCCAATTATCTACACCTCATGATCCCACCTCCTACCCGATGTGGGACTAAATTACCAACTCCATTGTCACCCTCCTTTGAACGCTCAACCGTAAACGAGATACAATCCAACAATCTCCACTTTAGCTCGTTTTCGCTAGCCAAACAACCTTAGCACACTCCGGCTACCTTTGTTCGTTCCCGCTAACCGAGCACCCAAGAGATCCAACATATTGTCATCTCGATCCGTTCGACCACAAAACCAAACCTGACACGTTCATCCACACCACCATTGTGTGCCAACCACAATGTCTTGTTCCACCTTGGACTCGTCAGATCCACCTTTAAAGCCAATTCGTGTAGTTGATGCTCCTACTCCACCTTGAGAAGAGCTCGTATAATCCATGAACTTTTAGCACCATCTGTCTCGAATCAATTAGAACCGCTCAAACCAGCCCCGTAACCTTGGGCTCTGATACCACTTGTTGGGAACGCGGTGTGACCCGAACCGGAGTTGGCCCATGAGGTGCGATATTGGATTTGGCCCATTTGCCTTAAAAGGGAATTCTCATTTAAGGCTTGAACCAATTCCAATTATCTACACCTCATGATCCCACTTCCTGTCCGATGTAGGATTAAATTACCAACTCCATTGTAACTCTCCTTTGAACGCTCAACCGGAAACGAGATACAATCCAACAGATTGTTGGATGTTGATGGTATAAGTGTGGTACCAATTATAGGTCAAGGTTCGCACTATCGATATCGGACCCTTCCTATGATTCTCGGGATCGGCGGTATCGACAGTATCATCGGTTTCGGATTGGAGTATCGGATTTTTGGTATCGGAAAACAATAGTTATTAAAATTTGAGAACAAATGTTTTATACATTTATGCATAATTCTAAGTTTTTTCTATGTTATTTTTTAGTAGTTTTGAAATGAAATGAAATAGTAGTCATCCTCGCGGATTGGTTTACGTGTGTTACATTAGTTTTCTTCTTTTACATGCTTTTACAACCTTATTATGCTTTTACACCCTTGTTGATTGGTCTTTTTCATTCAATTTTTTTTGCCGAATTGACTGAAAAAGAGACCGCCAATGTCGGTATTGGTAGGTACCGATATCGGTCGACATCAGATCGGGGTATGATAAACTGTATCAGTATCGGCCGTATCGGATCGGTATCGTCCAATATTGCAAACTATGTTATAGGTTTCGTGTGTAGCATTATAAAGGATAGGAAACCCATGTCTGATTGATAGTTGCAAGTGTATAAGAACACAGCTCTATACAATTATAGAATCTAATGACCATCGAATCTACATACTAATATACAGTTATTTGAAGACTAATGCCCCTTCGAATGAGGTTATACTGATACTGATACCACTAAAGGATTTCTACTCGCACCTTGGACTCCATAGCCACCACAAAGTTGATGAATATTTACCATGTATTCATTTATTGCATTGCTTATGCATGTATGCTAGTCACCTTAGTCAGGAAGTTTTAGATGTGTTATTTTCTCGACCCCAATCCCTATGCTATTTGTATCGGTGATATTGTTGAAAATATTACTATTTTTGGAAATACTAGGGATACTATTTGTTTCGCCTCAAACATGTTAACAGTATCTGAGAATTAGTGCTTACATTTGTTGGTGACTTTGGTAAGACCATACCCTATGTGCTGAAAGGTTTTTGTTTGTTCTGCAGAATTTCGGGTTTATGACTCCATTACCAACATTAGCACTGGTTGTTACAGCTCTAGTTGGAGTCTTGACGGCAATCTTTATCTTCCAATCTGCATCCCAAAGTTGATTGCTCTAAAACCTGATGCCCTTTTCATTGATGTTCTTTCTTTTGTTTCTCTAGGGTTTGTATCAAATTGTAATTCTGTCATCTCAAGAAGGTTTACGTTACTGAACTGTTACTTGCAAATGGATGTTATAACACGTTGCTACAGCCAATGCACAATTCTTTGTGCTGCAGATTCCAGTGTGGAAGAACCTTACTATTTGGATTTTATTAAGGGGGAATTTGACATTGCACCCTATGTTTATAGCGTATATTTGACTTTGCACCCCAAGTTTTGTTTCCTTTGACTTTGCACCCTCCGTTAGTAATTTCCGTCCCGTCCGCTGCTGTTAACACAATTTCGACAGGACCAAAATATCCTTGAAGGAATCCAACCAACGGCTACTTTTAGCAATGTGGGATTATAGCCGTTGGCGACTCCACTCCTTAAATACAGGTGAATCTCTCCAACAAAGATGAATCTCTCCAAGAAAGAAGAAAGAAATTGTGAGATTGATCAACTTACTCACATGGGATTCAACTGCTTCAACTGTGGTGATGAAGGTCATTTGGTTAAGGGTTGCCCTTGGAAGGATGTTCCTTGCGTAGATGGCTGTCCTGAGAAGATGTTCATCTGTTGGTCATCTCAACCACTTAGCCATGGCTGCAGATTTCTCAAATGTAGAGGTCAACCGCGTTGCAAAGCATTCAAGTGGCTTGATCTACCTGAACACTTGAAAGAAGAAAAAAGAAGCATCCTCAAGCAGTGGTGACCATAATGGTCAGGTAAAGGTGACAGTGGAAGAGAAGGGGGGACTGGTTACATATGAAGGAAATTTGAATGATGTTATTGAGTTAATGAATAACAAACTCACTATGTAATGCATGTTTATGATTAAATAATGCAGACAATTTGAATGCTTTTCCACAAATGTATATTATAGATATGACCCATTCACAAAACATGTTCAAATTGAACTTAATATAACACAGAGTAGCTGCAATACAGAACTACAATCCATTCAGCTGCAGCTTGCATAACTGAAACCAAAAGAGCAACTGCAACGCTTAAACAAACATAGACCAACTTTAGACCATCCATACTACAGTCAAACAGAAAAATTAGGCATATTCGAGGGCTTGAAAATTATTTTCAGTTGGGCCTATTTCTGCCCCTCTTCCCCTTTCAACTCCACCAATGTCTGCATTTGTTCCTCCTCTGCCACCTCTTCCTCTTCCCCCACTCCTACCTCTCTCACCCCTGCCACCTGTACCCCTTGTTTCTCCAGCAACCTCTGCATTTGTTCCTCTCCTCCCACCTCTCTCACCCCTGCCACCTCTTCCCCTTCCTTCTCCAGCAACCTCTACATTTGTTCCTCTCCTCCCACCTCTCTCACCCCTACCACCTCTTCCCCTTCCTTGTCCTCCACCCTTTTGAGCAACAGGTCCACCTTGACAACCTCTTGAGTTATGTCCAAAACCACCACATTTCTTACATTCTTTTGAATTCTCTTTTCACTCTCATCACCACCTTTTTGCCTTTTAGTCTTTGGCCTTCCTGGATGCCTCGATGAAACAGGTGGTAACAGATTGTCAAGGGGCTACACAGTTTAAAGATTTGTTAGTTCATTACTTAAACACAAACAAAAAGTTAAGACGTCTGATGGTTTACCTCGTCCCACTCATTCTCATGTGGTATTGGCTTGATGTTCTCATCATAGGTTGCCCTATATGCTTTGACACTACAATATGGACTGCAATACCTACAATCCAACATAACAATTCAATTAGATGAAAATAAATCAAAGATCACATTTTCAAAAAACAATATGTTAAAGACTTACTGGGTAAATGATGTTCTGTTTTGCGCAATCGAGTGTACAGAATGTACACAAGGAATACCTGTGACCTGCCACTCACCACATATGCAAGTATGCATGTTTAAGACTTGAGTCCACTATCCAGTGTTCACTTGTGTAATGTCTAACACAATATGTTCCATTACCACAAGGCTCTGTCAAGTAATCATTAGTTTTCTTCTTGTAATTGTTGATTACTCTCTCCACTCTTGGTACCAAACCATTTTCATCCCACTTGCTTGATTCTCTCTTTCTTTCATACATCATCTACTCCCACATCTTCATTCAGTCCTTCGTTTACTCCCATATCCTCAGTAAATATATCATCAAACCCAGATAAATCCACACTAGGTGCTTCAAACTCTTCATGACCTGTATACAATCCAAAATAAAAGCTCAAGAAGCAATGACTTACAAGTTTAAAACAAATTACTAATATGCAGATAATGCAATGAATAATCACTTGGGGATGAATTCCAATCACGTCTTCTCTTTTTTGGTGTTAACTTGGTTGCTCTCTTACTCCTCTTGCTCTTTCCTGGAGTATCATTATATTGCATCCTTTGCGGTGTGAACTTGATTGCACTCTTACTCCTAGTATTCTTGGAAGGATTGTCATTATCTAAGTTGGTTGCACTCCTTGTGTTTTAAGCTGGACTGGATAAGGTAACACATGATGATGTTTGGGATGCAACTATGGGTTTCTTTGCTGGAGTGGTTTAGGTCGAAACTGTTGGTTTTGCTTTGCTTGCAAAAGCTCAAGTTCCTCTTCCTTTCTTTAGTCCCACATTGGATGGGCCAAAGCTCTCTTGTGTACATATATTAGTTTCTCTTCTTTGCTCTCTTAAGTTGTTGTGAGGGGAACCCCTTGGGCCACACGCGCGCGCCGCCACCGCCGCCGCCGCCTGGCCCGGCTCGGTTCGGCGCGCGTAACGGGTGTGGGTACGCGCCCACATCTGCGGGCGCCGAATACCGATTCGATTTCCTCTTCGGGTTCGGGCTGGGACCCTAAAATTCTTTTTGCTCCTCTTCTTTTTCATTTAATTTTCTGAACGTTACAATTGTTTCTGAACCGTTATTGTGTCCAGGTTCATTATTTATTTCTCCTGTGTAACGGCTGAATTAATAGTAAATTAATTCAGACCGTTACACATCAGTATTATATATTCGTCTGTGTTTCTTTGTAAACCATCAGAAAATTTCTTACTCCAAACCTCTGTCAACATTTTGTTCAAGTCTTCATCGTCTCCAAGCTCTGGGCAGAGCTAAGTTCTGGTCATTCTCTCCAAGTCGTGTGCGGCGACGAGATACCGGTAGTGCGGGAGTTTTACCACTAGGAGCTTCGGGAACGTCTGCACACAGATCCCGAATCAACTCTTAGGGCAGTGCTTCGTGCACGACTTCCCCAGAGGCCGGTAACATCAATTTAAATTTATTTTTGTATTATGAAATTTATCAATAAGAAAACGACAATATTTCTAACAATCTAAGAGTTGATTTTTCTTAGAATTGATTTACTGTTAGTTTAAATTTACTATTGTTTCAATAGTTACTGTTACAATTTTGTATTGCTTCAATTGCTTCAATTGTTTCAATAGTTACTGTGGAAATTTACTATTGCTTCAATTGTTCAAATAGTTACTGTTGTTTTGTTCTACAAAGAAAGAAAAAAAAAATTCTCACTATTTGCTTAGAATTGATTTCTTAGAATTGATTTCTCACTATTTGTTCAAATAGTTACTGTTGTTTTCTTAGAATTGATTTCTCACTATTTGTTCAAATAGTTACTGTTGATTTTTCTTAGAATTGATTTACTAATAGTTACTGTGTAAGATAATTGACAGTTAATACAATTTGATTCTCACTATTACCTTCTCACTATTTGCTTCTAATTGACAGTTAATACAATTTGATTTTCACTATTAGCTTCTCACTATTTGCTTCTAATTGACAGTTAAGAATTTTTTTTTCTATCTATTTGTCAATTGCAATTTTTGATCACAAAATTTTCTTTCATTTGTAACATACAATTTGCTTAATTTTTAATCACTTAGTATTTTGAAAGCAATCTAGGACCAAAAGAAAATAGTTTAGTAAAAAGGAAATTGCAAATAAAATCTTCAAATCTAAAGTTTCAAAGTAGAGAGAAACTCGGGCACAAGCCGAAAGGGTCCTTCTGTCAACCGGGTGTAAATAGCCCTAAGCGACACAGTACTTAAGTGTCTTCGGACCGCCGCTAGCTGGGAACCGGCCCCTACAGCTAACCTAAGTTGATCAACACTTGAAAAACTAAAGATTTAAGATTGATTAGCAAAGACCACCTAAACTATTATCTTAGACATTGTTATTAAATAAATTTATATTTTTCAGACTGCAATCATGACTGGTAAGGAGGAATCCTCTACTGCAAAACCTGCTAAGTTTGATGGCTCATACTTTAAAAGATGGCAGAGTCAAATGAAATTTTGGCTCACGACCTTAGGACTTATTTCTGCCATTGATGGGTCCACACCCATCACAAATGATTCTGATGATACTGAGTCTGACATAGGAGTGTCCACCTCCTCGAAACCAAAAACCCCTAAAGAGATAGACTTCCACTGCTTTCATAGAATTCTAAGCGCATTATCTGAATCCTTGTATGATATATTTTTTGAATACAAGAGCGCTAAAGAACTCTGGAAAGCCTTGGAAGATGAATACGACTGTGATGATGCCGGAATAGAAAGGTTTAATTCTTCAACCTTTAATAGGTATTTCATGGTAGATAACAAGCCAATGAATGACCAACTCCATGAATTCCAAGAATACCTTAGGCATATTCAAGCCAAAGGAACATCTTTCTCCAATGAGCATAAAATAGCATGCCTAATAGACAAGCTACCTCCCTCTTGGTCTGATATTTCTAAGGAACTTATCCATACACAAGGAGAACTTACCTACAATCAAGTCCTAAAGAAAATTAGAACTGAAGAACAAATTAGATTGAGGTCTAAGCCTAAGACTGAATCTAAAGCTAAGGTAAACCTTGTAGAAGGCCAAGGAAAACCCAAGTCTAATTTTCCTTATAAACCCAAAAAGAATTTCTTCAAGAAGAAGAAAAACTTTCAGCCTCATCACCAAAACCAAAAATCTAGAAACTTCAGTCAGACTCAGGATCAAAAGAGATTTTGTTTTGTGTGTGGTAAAACAAACCATATGGCCACCAACTGCTACCATAGGAAGAAGGAAGCTGTCCAGACCTTCTACAAAGGAAAGGGCTCAGTTAGACCAGAAGCGAACATGCTTCACAAAGGTTCTTCGAGTTCCTTCAGGTCTGTAAGCTTTCAACCCCTTATTAACCTCTCTTACCATTCTGATGATTGGTGGTTGGATTCTGGAGCTAATGTTCACGTTTCGTTTGATCGCTCCTATTTTTCAAACTATCAGGAATCAAGTGGAGGAGGTGTGACCCTATGAGATGGCTCAACGGCACAAATTATTGGAAGAGGAAAAGTTGACCTGAAGATGACATCAGGAAAAATCTTAACTCTTCATGATGTTCTTCATGTGCCGTCTGTCAGGAGAAACCTAGTTAGTGGATCCCTTCTTGTAGCCTCAGGATACAAAATTGTAATGGAGGCTAATAAAGTAGTTTTTTCTAAGCATGACTCTTTTATAGGAAAAGGCTTTGTAAAAGACGGTCTTTTTATTTTAAGTACAATGAATAAAATGTCTGATTGTTCTCTCATTGTCTCTAATATAGAATCTTCAAATGTTTGGCATGGCAGACTAGGTCATGTGAACCTAGGTTCTATTAAAAGAATGATGACCTTAGATCTTATTCCCAAGACTCCAATAGATGACAAACACAAATGTGAGATTTGTGTTCAAGCCAAACACACTAGATTATCTTTCAAATCTGTAGAAAGAAATTCTGACCTTCTAGAACTTATCCATAGTGATGTATGTGACTCAAATAGGATTTTGACCAGAGGCGGTAGAAAATACTTTGTTACGTTTATAGATGATTATTCAAAGTATTGTTATATCTACCTTCTCAAAACCAAAGATGAAGTTCTAGATAAATTTAAGGTCTACAAATCTAAAGCTGAGAATCAATTAGAAAGGAAGATTAAGATCCTTAGATCTGATCGTGGTGGAGAATATACCTCAAACGAAATGATTAACTTCTGTGAAGAATATGGAATAATTCATGAGGTAACTGCTCCATATTCACCTCAGTCTAACGGAGTTGCTGAACGCAAGAACCGCACTCTGTTAGATATGGTGAATGCCATGCTTCTCAGCTCTGGTGCTCCTGATAACTTGTGGGGAGAAGCCCTTTTAACTGCCTGTTACATTCTTAATAGGATTCCTAGTAAGACAAAAGACAAGACTCCCTATGAGCTGTGGAAAGGTAGAGCACCTAGGATTAATTACCTTAGAGTTTGGGGATGCCTTGCTAAAGTCGGAATTCCCGAACCTAAAAAGAGAAAGATTGGTCCCAAGACTGTAGACGTTGTTTTCATAGGATATGCCTTAGACAGCTATGCCAATAGATTTCTAGTGACTCACTCAGAAGTAAATGAAATCTCTAACAACACTATTATAGAAGCAAGAGATGCAGTTTACTTTGAAAACATATTTTCTTTTAAGGATAGAAGTTCAATCTCTTCCTCCATACCCTCTACTAGTTCTCATGTCCAAATACCTAGCTCACAATCTGAACAAGACTTAGAACCAAGACGGAGTAAAAGGAATAGGATTGAGAAAATTTTAGGAGAAGGATTCTTCACCTTTTTGATAGAGGGTGATCCCTCAACTTATGAAGAAGCAATGTCGTCTCCTGATGCTCCCTTCTGGAAAGAAGCCATTAACAGTGAATACAACTCCATCATGGAGAATAACACTTGGTTTCTAACAGATCTACCTTTAGACAATAAACCAATAGGTTGTAAGTGGATTTTCAAGAAGAAACTCAGAGCCGATGGTACTATAGAGAAATACAAAGCTAGATCAGTTGCTAAGGGTTTTATCCAGAAGAAAGGGTTAGATTATTTTGATACCTACTCTCCTGTAGCTAGGATCACATCCATTAGAACTCTCTTGGCCTTAGCATCCATTCATGATATGCTAATCCATCAAATGGATGTAAATACAGCATTTTTGAATGGAGATCTAGAGGAAGAACTTTATATGGACCAACCTGAAGGTTTCATTGCTAAAGGTCAAGAAAAGAAAGTCTGCAGACTAGTAAAATCCCTCTATGGCTTGAAACAAGCTCCCAAACAATGTCACAATAAATTTGACAAAGTAATTTGTCAATATGGTTTCTTGTCAAATGAGTATGACAAATGTATATACTCTAAAGGTACATATAAAAGTTGTGTCATTTTATGCTTGTATGTAGATGACATCCTTATCCTAGGTTCATCACTGGAATTGATAAATATTACAAAGAACTATTTATCTAGCCAGTTTGATATGAAAGACCTAGGAGAAGCCAACTTAATTTTAGGAATGCAAGTGACCAAAGGCAAAGAGGGTTATACTCTATCTTTAGCACATTCAATTGAAAAAATACTAAAAAGATTTGAGTTATTTGATAAGAAACCTGTCCTTACTCCTTATGACAGCAGTATTGTACTGAAAAAGAATGAAGGATCACCTTTGGAACAACATAAATATTCACAGATGATAGGCTCCCCTTATGTATATAACAAACAGGACAAGACCTGATATTGCATTTGCTATTGGGAGACTAAGCAGATATACCAGTAACCCAAATCAGTCACATTGGACTGCCTTGGATAGGGTATTTAGATATCTCAAGGGCACCCTAGATTACAAACTTCATTTTACTAGGCACCCTGATATCATAGAAGGTTATTCAGATGCAAACTGGGTAACCGACTCACATGATATAAAATCTACTACTGGATATGTATTTACTCTAGGAGGAGCTGCAATCTCCTGGGGCTCTTGTAAGCAAACTATCATAGCTAGGAGTATAATGGACTCCGAAATGATAGCTTTAGATACAACTTGCACAGAAGCTGAATGGCTTAAAAATCTTATTATGCATATACATGTTTCTCTTAGTCCTGTTCCTGCAATTTCTATAAATTGTGATAATAAATCTGTTATTGAACTACTAAAGCATGATTCTGTGAATGCTAAGATGAATAGGCACCTGCAGCTGCGCTTCAAGTCAATAAAAAGCCTACTAGGCAAATATGTGGCTCTTGACTATATAAAGTCAGAAAAGAATCTTGCAGATCACTTGACGAAGGGTCTGTCTAGGACTTTGATCCTAGAATCATCGAGGGGGATGGGGTTAAGCCCATAAGTTAGTCACCGGCAGTGGCAACCCAACCGAGTCTGACTGGAGATCCCAAGAAGCCGGTTCAATGGGTAGAAACAAGCTGAACTTAGGTGACTTTATGGAACACTGACTCGAGATTAAAGTCTCATTAAAATAAAGCCCAAGCGGCTGTACATGTGTACAATGACTCCCCATCCCTATGGTGACAGTGTTCCTGTGTGATATGGTTAGGATGAGGTTAAACTCTTAATAGGTCCAAGCTGTAATGCTGGGTTGATTCATATCACCAACCATTAAGGACTTACCTATATGAGAGGTAGTGAAGGCCGCGACTATGGGACAGGGCAATCCCAGACAACTCTCATGAATGTGGAAAAGTGCGCATGGCCTTTTTTAAAAGCGTCACCCGATAGACCAAGGACCTCTAGCGTACTATGTGTGCTATTTTCTAAATCTGGTTCAAGAAGTCTGATTCAAGGCATAGTCCATCAAGCACTTCTTCAGATTAAGGCAATAGTCACTACGTGAGATTCAAGGCTGTAGTCCATCTCATCTATGCATAGTATTTTACTGCCCAGATGCTCTCTCTCTCTATATTTACTTTGCTCTTATTTCTGTTTCGAAACTTGACCTTTTGGGGGGGGGGGGATTGTTGGTTTTGCTTTGCTTGCAAAAGCTCAAGTTCCTCTTCCTTTCTTTAGTCCCACATCGGATGGGCCAAAGCTCTCTTGTGTACATATATTAGTTTCTCTTCTTTGCTCTCTTAAGTTGTTGTGTGGGGAACCCCTTGGGCCACACGCGCGCGCCGCTGCCGCCGCCCGGCCCGGCTCGGCTCGGTTCGGTTCGGCGCGCGTAACGGGTGCGGGTACGCGCCCACATCTGCGGGCGCCGAATGCCGATTCGATTTCCTCTTCGGGTTTGGACTGGGACCCTAAAATTCTTTTTGCTCCTCTTCTTTTTCATTTAATTTTCTGAACGTTAGAAAATTAATTTCTGAATGTTACAATTGTTTCTGAACCGTTATTGTGTCCAGGTTCATTATTTATTTCTCCTGTGTAACGGCTGAATTAATAGTAAATTAATTCAGACCGTTACACATCAGTATTATATATTCGTCTGTGTTTCTTTGTAAACCATCAGAAAATTTCTTACTCCAAACCTCTGTCAACATTCTGTTCAGTCTTCATCGTCTCCAAGCTCTGGACAGAGCTAAGTTCTGGTCATTCTCTCCAAGTCGTGTGCGGCGACGAGATACCGGTAGTGTGGGGGTTTTACCACTAGGAGCTTCGGGAACGTCTGCACACAGATCCCGAATCAACTCTTAGGGAAGTGCTTCATGCACGACTTCCCCAGAGGCCGGTAACATCAATTTAAATTTATTTTTGTATTCTGAAATTTATCAATAAGAAAACGACAATATTTCTAACAGAAACAGAGGAGCTGTGGGGTGGTAGAGTTTGTGTAGATGTATGTGGGGATTGCAATGGTGAAACATCAAAATAAAAATGGGTGTAACCATCAATTGCTGGTACAATGTTTCTCCAAATAAACCTAACATCACCGTCATCTTTAATAGTCAATCTGACCTTCCCAATCAAGTGGTGAACACTGATTAACATGTCTCTTGTTTCTGGGAAAAATTCTTGACAAAAGTCTAGCAAAGCTTGGTAAGAAACAGAGTCGCGCAAATCTGGTTTTCCCCTACATGCACCACCTCTATAACTGTAGGTTTTTACAGTTCCTAAGGCTGCTTCATGCCAAGTACCTCCACAATGTAACATGACATTTCTAGTAGACTATCTAGTCCACACTGCAATTTCGAACATGAATACCAAAATTTCCAAGCATTAGGATAATATGGTCAAAAAATAATAAAACCTCCATAAATTAGGGTTTATGTGAAGATATCATAACAAAATCGCCATTTACCAAGTAATCGAAGCAATAGAAGAAACAAAATCGAAACTTACAGGTGCTCATTGTTGATTTCCCTTCAAACCCTAGATTTTTTCTTCCTCTGCTCGCGCTGTTCTCTTCTGCCTTAGTTCGCGCTGTGTTCTCTTCCTCAGTTCGCGCTGCTTCAGTCTTGGCAATGGATGTTTGAGAAGATAGCATGTTGCGCTGTGCACGTGACTCCTTCAAGGGTTATTTTGGTCCTGTCGAAATTGTGTTAACAGCAGCGGACGAAAATTACTAACGGCGGGGTGCAAAGTCGAAGGAAACAAAACTTGGGTGCAGAGTCAAATATACCTTATAAACATTTGCTCCAAAGTCAAATATACCCTTTTATTAATACCTATTAAGCATAGGTTGGCGTGGGCTCGAGCCCACACCAATTTTTTTTTTTTACTTTTTCTTTTTGTATAATTTTTTTTTTAATTCTTTTAAGCAAATTCTAAAGGTACTCTAACAATTACTTAGGACAGCCCATTATTTCAAGACAAACCAGATTTTTGTAATTTTTACTTAGGACAGCCCAAAATTTTCTCAGGACAGTCCAACTCGTCGAAACCTTTCCAAAAAATTTCATTCTAAATTTCTACTCTCTCTTCAAATTTTCAAAACTCCAAACCCTAACCCAAACCGCAGGAGGTGGCGGGGGAGGCACGCGCGGGGGTGGCGGCAAGGCGTAGACGCACGTGCTCGCCTCGGCTGTTGTTGCTGTTGCCGCCGCCGTCGACGGCCATCCCTCGCACGAGCGCGCGTCCCTCCGCCGCGCGCAGCCCCCCTTGAGTGCGTGCTTCCATCGCGCGTAGCCCACCGCACGCGTGCGCCTTCGTCGTGCACCGCCGCCTTCGAGCACGCATGCGCTGCGCGCGCGCCTTGGCCCGTGCCGCTCTCGCTCGCCGCTGCCCCCGTTGTTGCTTCTTCTACGCCTCTTCTTATGACTGTAAACAAAATTGGTAGTCCTTCCTATGGAAGGACTTTTTTCAGTCCTAATTATTTAGGACTGTCAATATTGTGACAGTCCTGAAAAAAAATTGGGCTGAAAAATAAAAGTCATTGACTTTTTATATGAGAATTTGGACTGCCCTCAAGCAAAGAAATTGGATGACAAACTTGTAAATAAACTGAAAAAAATTGGGCTGCCGTAAGCGATTTATGTAGTGTCTATCGAATTTGCCTTTTTTTATGGGTTAGTCAACTTTTAACCCATCCAAATTTATGGTAGCTCATTCCAGCTACAATTTCTAGATCCGTTCCTAGTGTTGATAAAGGGAATATTATGATACTGTACTTTGATCGGAATTGCCTGGAAATATGAGCTTTATCAAGCAATGCTTGAGATCTTGTCTCTATATATAGCAGCCGAGGTCGAGATCCTACTCTTGAGGTTCACAATCTCGGACATTGAAGAAATAAGCTCTCTTTCGGATGTTGAAGGATGACAATTAGTACAAAACGACAAAGATGATCACGATCCAGGGCCTGGCAAGGGGTAAGTCTGACAAGACTTTGGATTTGGACAATCTCTCTCTGCTTAGGACAACCCTCTAAACTCAACATAACCCTACAAGAGATCGGAGTTGCATGTGACCTCCCAGGATGACCCACAATAAAGGTCAAGGGACAACCAAAGTTAGTTTCAGATAGAACAATCCAACCCTCTAGACCGGCCTTGCCACGATCCTACCAAAATATAATTATATATTAACTTGTTGTCCTTGTGTCACTTGGGTTCATTCCATTGCGATTTGAGCCTACTATTTAAATTTTTTGAGAAGGCTTCGAGAAGGCTTCCGCTCGAGCCAGCAAAGCGATATCTCATGTACATAGTGCCTACGCGGAGCGGGGCACTACATTATTTGGTACCCATTCGAATTGTTTCCCATAATTAATGTATTGAACATGAGTTGCACCCATGTATCTTACTCAACCTGCAACATTCTCATTATAAATATTACTAAAGTATTCTCAAATATTGGACAAATTCTTACGATGGAGGCCCTCCTCTTCCGTTGCTTTATACCCCCTGAGATTGTGCAGGTTGAGGTTGCGAACCTTGAGGTAGCTGCGGTGTTGATCATTAAAGAAGAAGCTAATTCACCGAATAAAACTTAAATAAGAGTATTAGATGTAAACCCCCTGAATTTTCAAAATTATTAAAACTTGAATTTTTTCCAATTTTCTGGAATTTTCTGAGAATTTTCTGTAATTAAAATCAAGGTTTTAATTAATTAATAATTTTTAATGGTTAATAAATAATATTAAAATATTATGGAAATAACATTTTTGGGTGTAAAATGAAAAACTGGACTTAGGGTAATTTTTCAGATTTTTTCTGGGCCTCAGACCTATTTTTAAATACCTCAAAACTATTTTTAATTAATTATAATTATTATTTTTATTATTATTATTAAATTCCGGTCCAGCCCGTATACCCTGGCCCATTGGGCCCGCGGCCCAGCCCGCCTTAACGGGTCGGGTCGGGCTCACCCGAACCCGACCCGCCAGCCCGACCCGACTGAACCAGTCGCCCCAGCCCACGTGGCCGCTCCGGCGCCCGCGTCCTCCGCCGCATCCGGCGGCCAGCCCCCACGATCCCGCTCCGCCCGTTCCGGCGCCACGTCCCCCTCACCCTCCGCCCTTCCCGGCTGACCCCCACGACCTCTCCGCCTATAAATACCTAAACCCCCCCTCCGGCCAACACACCGACGCCGCCACCACCCTAGACCCCGAGACCCTCCGCCGTGCTCCTCCGGCGCCTCGCCACCGCCGTCCTCCTCCCTCGGCACCGTCCTCCTCCCTCGGCGCCGCCTCCTTCTCCCCCAGCAACCCTCTCGAGCCGAAGCTCCTCGCCGCCAGCAGCCGCCTGCACCGCCCCGGCGCCGCCCGACGCCGTGCCTCCTCCGTGCCTCCGCCAGCGCCGTTTCCGGCCTCCCCAACAGCGGCGCCGCCCTCCTCCGGCCGGAGCTCCGCCGTCCAGCTTCAAAACCCTAACCCTAGCCCTAATTCTCCTCCCTGTGTCGGACACGGGACACAGGACACAGTGTCCTGTGTCGTGTCGGACTCGGTTCGACCCCGATTTTTCGGGTCCCCTTCAGGTGCGTGTAACTTTTTGCTCGTAGCTCCGTTTTCGATTCCGTAAATTACGTCGTGAAGCCTGTATGACCCTCTCGGTGCCCGGACAAACCGTTCGGGGCATCGCGTCCTGTGGTGATCGCACACCGCGATCCAAAAATAGGAAAAACCAGACCCTGTTTCACCCCGGAACTGAGTGCGCCCCGCCAAACGGAACGACTTGGTCGCGTGCGGTCTTCACAGATACGTGCGCGTCGTCGATACGGACGTGTGAGATTTAGCGGAAGCTGATTCGGGTGTGCGTGCACACCGAAATCAACGCGTATCCGCGGACATCGCCCCGTATCCGACTTTTCTGTAATTTGCCCTAACTTCTTGTACACTCATCAGATCGAGACGAAACTTACGCCATCGGACTCATAGCGATACGCTGGTCCTGTGGGTCAAGTTTGGTCCGATTCTGAGAACGTTGACGAAATCGCGTGTCGTGGGCCCCACAAGCCCCGTTCGACGGGCGATTTTGTGTTCGGCTCATCGGAATCCAAATCTGGAAGTTCCGTTGGGTTCGTATCAGCGTTCCTGACCTGTTGACACTAAGTTTGGTGAATTTGGAGACATTTGACCCGGACATATTTTCGGTGCAAAGCGGGCCCACCGGCGGACCCCGTTTTGACCCGAAACTGCCGTTTTTGCCCTTGTCTCCAAATTGGACCCAAGGATAGACGTTTCTAGCTATTTGACATCTTCTGAGCGTGATGGTAATGTCTATTTCAGCTTTTGGACTCATATCTAGAAATTTCTCCGAGAACAATTAATCAGATCCAAACAACAGGCAAGTACCTGCACTTTAAATTAAATCTTTATATTGTGATAATTAATTCTCTGCTTTATTAGTACCCTTGATGATTACACCTAGTGTTAGAAATGCTGGATTTTATGTCTTGAATATTGGAGTTCATGTCTTGTTTTCATGTCGGGTGGGAGAATACTAGAAGGCATGTAGTTTACCCTTTTCCCTGCCATATTTAATAGCTGTTGGTACGCGACTGTACCTCAGCCGGATCTCGATTTTCCCTGTTTAATAGCCGTTTATGACGGCCGGATTAGCCTTATAAACCCCTACATGCCAACTATGTATTCTAAAAACAAACACAAGTTCACACAGATAGTTTCTGGTCTTGTTATATATCTTGCTGACTGTTGTAGTTTCATTTCCTGTTTCATTTATTTCTGTTTTCTCATATTCCTGTTTATAGCATTAACTCTGAGATATTGATGTTCTTTTATGCAGTTTCTCAACATGATATTCAATTTAATTGTCATAAATATTTAGTTTAATCTTGTTGTGCACTGTGTACTTTGCTCCTTTCCTGACTGGATCTGTTGATTTAGGCGATGATGAGGACCTTGTCCCTACATATTATGGTCCCTATGAGGGTACAGATGATACTTATGAGGAGCCAGATCCCACCCAGGAGACCCCTGCTGCAGAGTAGATAGCAGTAGCTATTTTATTTATTTGCTCTTTATCTTAGTAATCGGGTTTGTCCCCGATTTCATTCTGATTTCTGTACTAAACATTTGAATCTGTTGTCACATTTATTTCAATTGCAATCTTAAGTATCTGTTTTCCATTATTATCTTGCCTATGTTATTTGTGAATGAGCTAGTTTAGTAAATATGGATTTGACCTAGACAGCGTACTACCGCCGACTCTGCGGCGTAGGCTGGACGTACCCACGCACTCGTGCCCGAATTTTTGGGTGCGGGTCGTGACACATTTTTATGGTGGCCCATGCAGGTCCTATTCTTAAATAGGGTAATACCCTAGGACAGGGTATGGAATAAGATTGAGGATTCTAGGAAAAGCTCATTCACAGTATAGGGTCCTTATTTCAAATCTTGATATCATTTCTGCTCAATTTTCCTATCGCCTTTGATTTCCAAGTAATCTATTCTGATCTTCCTATCCCTTAATCTTTCAGAATGGTCCAGACAAGGAACACAGTAGGAGGCACATCAGAACCAGCTGAGCAGAGTGTGCCCGAGACTCTTGCACTCCCGCCGCCTTCATCTGTTCCGACAGTTACTCTGGATGGGGCACAGCTACTTGGAGTGTTCCAGGGACTGGTGGAATCCCAGAAAGAACAGACTGCACTTCTGCGGACTAGCCTCTCAGAAGCTCTTAAGTCCCAGGAGTCGCCACTCAAGAGGCCAGGGAGTGCCAAAGACTTCAAGAATCTTAGGCCCCTGGAATTCTACGGAACTGAGGGCATTCTCTATGCCGATGAGTGGATAGAGAATGTCGAGAGACTCTTGAAGACTGCTCGGGTTCCTAATGATCTCAAAGTGGAATCCGCAAGCCTGCAACTGTTCGACATAGCTCGAACCTGGTTCAGAGATGAACCCCAACTATCTGCTCCTGACCTCACCTGGGAGGACTTCAAGAGGCTATTCAAGGAGAAATTCTACCCCGAAGTGGCTCGGGAAGCTCCCGAAAGCCAATTCGAGAGACTGGAACAAGGTAACCTGTCTGTTGATGAGTATACTGCTGAATTTAGCAGGTTAAGCCACTTTGCGGAGTACATGGTTCGTACCCCGGAGGACAGAGCCCGTAGATTCAAGAAGGGGCTGTCTCCGGATATTCGCCTTGCTGTCACCACCAGCCGAGCTCGCACCTATGAGGAAATCCTGAGCGTGGCACAAGGCGTTGAGAGAGACATGGGGCATAAACTAAAGCGAGAGAGAGATACCGGAAATGCGGGACCCAACAAACGCCCTTTTCAACAACAACAACAACAGCAGAGGGCCCCGCAGCAAACTCAGCGTCCTCTCCCTCGAGCTCCAGCACCCCAACACCAGGCTCAAGGACAGAACCAACAAGCTGCTGCTTGTAACTTTTGCCAAAAATCAGGTCATACTTGGCAAGTCTGCAGGAAGAGGCTAGGTGCCTGCCTCTACTGCGGCTCAGCAGCGCATCAAATGAGGGACTTTCCTGCTGCTCAAGGACGCACCGCTGCACCAAAGGCTCCAGCCCAGGCCAGGGCCCCAGCAGCACAACAGAGGGGACCCCCGCTTCCAACACAACAACAACGCTTTGCTCAGCACCAACAGCAGCAACAAAGGGGTGCACCGCAGCAAGGCCGTGCTTATGCAATGACTCTGGAGGAAGCTGAAGCCACAGCAGACATGATCACAGGTTCTGTGCTTATAAATTCAATACCAGCTATTACTTTATTTGACTCTGGAGCTTCACATTCATTCATGTCAGTAGATTTCCTTATGAAGCATAGCTTAATCACTAAACCCCTTAGGAATTGTTATAAGATCATTACCGGTGGAGGAATTATCCTGGTTAGTGATGCCTGTAACAATTGTCCTATTACATTATGTGGAAGAGAACTGTATGCTAGGCTACTCGTAATGCCAGTTCCCAGTTTTGATATTATACTGGGTATGGATTGGTTAAGTCAACATCATGCCACTATAGACTGCCACAGAGGTAGTGTAATCTTCAGGCCCCCTGATAAGCCAGAATTTGAATTTGCTAGAGGTTCTAGAGAAATGGGTAATAACAAAATTTGTGGAGCCCTAGTAACAGAAGAATTGCCACTACCCATCATCTCTGAATACCTTGATGTCTTCCCTGAGGATCTCCCAGGCTTACCCCCAGACCGAGAAGTTGAATTCTCTATTGACTTAGTGCCGGGAGCAGCACCAGTATCTCAAAATCCCTACAGAATCAACAAGAAGGAGATAATAGAACTAAATGAGCAAATCAAAGAACTAGAAGACAAATGCTTCATTAGGTCTAGTGTCTCACCCTGGGGAGCTCCAGTATTATTTGTGCCCAAGAAGGACGGAACATCCCGAATGTGTATTGACTATAGGGCCTTGAATGCCTTAACAATTAAGAATAAGTATCCCCTGCCCAGGATAGATGACCTATTTGATCAGTTGAGTGGAGCTCGGGTATTTTCAAAGATTGATTTGAGGTCTGGTTACCACCAAGTAAGGGTGAGAAAGGAAGACATCCCTAAAACTGCTTTCAATACCCGGAACGGACACTACGAATTCTTAGTAATGCCGTTCGGGTTGACGAATGCACCAGCAGTTTTTATGAACTTGATGAACAGAGTATTTCAGAAATATCTAGACAAATTTGTAGTGGTCTTTATTGATGATATTTTGATCTACTCCAAGACCCCCGAAGAACATGAAGAACATTTGAGGCTAGCATTGGAGACTTTGAGGAAGGAAAAACTTTATGGAAAATTATCTAAATGTGCCTTCTTCCTAGACAAAGTAGAATTCTTGGGACACATTGTGACTGGAGATAGAATAGCAGTAGATCCTAAGAAGATAGCGACAGTAGAATCCTGGCCCACTCCAGACTCTGTAGCAGAGATTAGAAGCTTCCTGGGACTAGCTGGCTACTATCGGAAGTTTGTGAAAGATTTTGCTAGAATTGCTGAACCCATGACAAAATTAACAAGGAAGGATGAAGAGTTCACCTGGACTGATGAATGTCAGCATGCTTTTGAGGAATTGAAGAAAAGACTGACTACTGCCCCTATTCTGACCTTACCTTCTGGAACCGGAGGTTTCGCTATTTATAGTGATGCTTCTGGAAAAGGTCTAGGTTGTGTATTGGAGCAGAACAAGAAAGTAATAGCATATGCCTCTAGACAGCTTCGACCTCACGAAAAGAACTATCCAACTCATGATTTAGAATTGGCAGCTGTCATTTTTGCTCTTAAGCTATAGAAGCATTATCTTTATGGAGAAATGGTAGAAATATTTACGGACCATAAAAGTCTAAAATATATCTTCACTCAGAAAGAGCTGAACATGAGGCAAAGAAGGTGGCTGGAACTAATGAAAGACTTTGATATCACCCTTCAGTATCATCCTGGGAAGGCCAATGTAGTTGCTGATGCTCTAAGCAGATATCCTATGGCGATGTACTTGACTATGGACCGACACCTACTCGAGAACTTGGAAAGTTTAGGTATTGAAGTAATCATCCCAGGAAAAGAAGGCCAAATGATGAACTTGCAGATTCAGTCTACCTTAATAGACAAGGTCAAGGAGACTCAGTTTCAAGACGAAGGCCTGCGAAGCCTTCGAGGTCAAGTGCAAGCTGGATTAGTGGAAGATTTCAGAATTCATGAAGATGGATCACTGAGGCATGGCGATAGATTATGTGTACCTCAAGGAGACATAAGGGAAAAAATTATGCAAGAGGCGCACAGATCGCAATACTCTATACATCCAGGAGCCAACAGGATGTACAAGGACCTGAGGACGCATGTTTGGTGGCATGGCATGAAAAGAGAAGTAGCCAGGTTCGTATCTCGTTGTTTAGTGTGCCAACAAGTCAAGGCAGAAAGACAAAGACCTGGAGGATTGCTTCAACCACTACCCATTCCGGAGTGGAAGTGGGAACATATCACAATAGATTTTGTTTCCGGACTTCCAAGGACACCTAGTGGAAAGGATGCAATCTGGGTGATAGTAGATAGACTGACCAAGTCTGCACATTTTCTACCTTTCAAAGTGGGGCTATCTACAGAAAAGTTGGCAGATTTATATATCAGACATATTGTTAGGTTGCATGGAGTTCCAGTAAGTATTGTCTCCGACCGAGATTCAAGATTCACCTCTCACTTCTGGAAGAGCTTACAAGCCAGCTTGGGAACTCAACTCAAATTCAGCACAGCTTATCATCCCCAAACCGATGGACAATCGGAACGTACAATCCAGACGCTTGAAGATATGCTCCGTACATGTGTTCTAGATTTTGGAGGATCCTGGAAGGCTATCTACATCTTGTGGAGTTCTCTTATAATAACAGTTACCAAGCAAGTATTGAGATGACTCCATTTGAAGCTCTGTATGGACGAAGATGTCGTACCCCGCTATCATGGGACGACGTTGGAGAAAGAGCCTTACTGGGACCTGAGATAGTGATCGATTCAGCTGAGAAGGTAAAGCAAATAAGGGAAAGACTTCGAGTGGCTCAAGACAGGCAACGACATTGGGCAAATAGCCACCGAAGGCCCTTGGAATTTGAGGTAATTAAATTTATGAATTCAAGTCAATTTAAACATTTTGATTATGGGACTAAAACTTGATTATGACTTTATTAAAGGTTGGAGAACTGGTATTCTTGAAGATTTCCCCGACACGTGGCACCATTAGGTTCGGAAGAAGTGGAAAACTCAGCCCAAGATTTATTGGACCTTTTGGCATTCAGGAGAAAATCGGAGAAGTGGCATACCGACTGGCATTGCCACCCTCTCTGGATGGAGTCCACAACGTCTTCCACGTGTCGCAGCTAAGAAAGTACGTGTCAGACCCCAGCCACATTTTGGATCACTCAGAGCTCGAAGTAGGCCCGAGTTTGACTTACCAAGAGCAACCCGTGGGGATACTGGATCGATCGGAGAAAGTTCTACGGAACCAGGTTATTTTCCTGGTTCGCGTAGCTTGGAAGCACCATTCTCCCGGCGAATCCACCTGGGAGCGAGAAGACGAGATTAGAGAGCGATACCCCTATCTTTTTGAACCCTGAGGTATATTTTATTTCTCGGCCTTTCCTTTCGTGCCTTTGTTATTCTTAAATTTCGAAGACAAAATTTTTTGTAAGTTGGGTAGGTTGTAAACCCCCTGAATTTTCAAAATTATTAAAACTTGGATTTTTTCCAATTTTCTGAAATTTTCTGGGAATTTTCTGTAATTAAAATCAAGGTTTTAATTAATTAATAATTTTTAATGATTAATAAATAATATTAAAATATCATGAAAATAACATTTTTGTGTGTAAAATGAAAAACTGGACTTAGGGTAATTTTTCTGAATTTTTCTGGGCCTTAGACCTATTTTTAAATACCTCAAAACTATTTTTAATTAATTAATAATTATTATTATTATTATTATTATTATTATTATTATTATTATTATTATTATTAAATTCTGGCCCAGCCCGTATACCCTGGCCCATTGGGCCCGCGGCCCAGCCCGCCTTAACGGGTCGGGTCGGGCTCACCCGAACCCGACCCGCCAGCCTGACCCGACTGAACCAGTCGCCCCAGCCCGCGTGGCCGCTCCGGCGCCCGCGTCCTCCGCCGCATCCGGCGGCCAGCCCCCACGATCCCGCTCCGCCCGTTCCGGCGCCACGTCCCCCTCACCCTCCGCCCTTCCCGGCTGACCCCCACGACCTCTCCGCCTATAAATACCTAAACCCCCCCTCCGGCCAACACACCGACGCCGCCACCACCCTAGACCCCGAGACCCTCCGCCGTGCTCCTCCGGCGCCTCGCCACCGCCGTCCTCCTCCCTCGGCACCGTCCTCCTCCCTCGGCGCTGCCTCCTTCTCCCCCAGCAACCCTCTCGAGCCGAAGCTCCTCGCCGCCAGCAGCCGCCTGCACCGCCCCGGCGCCGCCCGACGCCGTGCCTCCTCCGTGCCTCCGCCAGCGCCGTTTTCGGCCTCCCCCGCAGCGGCGCCGCCCTCCTCCGGCCGGAGCTCCGCCGTCCAGCTTCAAAACCCTAACCCTAGCCCTAATTCTCCTCCCTGTGTCGGACACGGAACACAGGACACAGTGTCCTGTGTCGTGTCGGACTCGGTTCGACCCCGGTTTTTTGGGTCCCCTTCAGGTGCGTATAACTTTTTGCTCGTAGCTCCGTTTTCGATTCCGCAAATTGCGTCATGAAGCCTGTATGACCCTCTCGGTGCCCGGACAAACCGTTCGGGGCATCGCGTCCTGTGGTGATCGCACACCGCGATCCAAAAACAAGAAAAACCAGACCCTGTTTCATCCCGGAACTGAGTGCGCCCCGCCAAACGGGACGACTTGGTCGCGTGCGGTCTTCACAGATACGTGCGCGTCGTCGATACGGACGTGTGAGATTTCGCGGAAGCTGATTCGGGTGTGCGTGCACACCGGAATCAACGCGTATCCGCGGACATCGCCCCGTATCCGACTTTTCTGCAATTTGCCCTAACTTCTTGTACACTCGTCAGATCGAGACGAAACTTGAGCCATCGGACTCGTAGCGATACGCTGGTCCTGTGGGTCAAGTTTGGTCCGATTCTGAGAACGTTGACAAAATCGCGTGTCGTGGGCCCCACAGGCCCCGCTCGGCGGGCGATTTTGTGTTCGGCTCATCGGAATCTAAATCTGGAAGTTCCGTTGGGTTTGTATCAGCGTTCCTGACTTGTTGACACTAAGTTTGGTGAATTTGGAGACCTTTGACCCGGACACGTTTTTCGGTGCAAAGCGGGCCCACCGGCGGACCCCGTTTTGACCCGAAACTGTCGTTTTTGCCCTTGTCTCCAAATTGGACCCAAGGACAGGCATTTCTAGCTATTTGACATCTTCTGAGCGTGATGGTAATATCTATTTCAGCTTTTGGACTCATCTCTGGAAAATTCCCCGAGAACAATTAATCAGATCCAAACAACAGGCAAGTACCTGCACTTCAAATTAAATCATTATATTATGATAATTAATTCCCTGCTTTATTAGTACCCTTGATGATTACACCTATTGTTAGAAATGCTGGATTTCATGTCTTGAATATTGGAGTTCATGTCTTATTTTCATGTCGGGTGGGAGAATACTAGAAGGCATGTAGTTTACCCTTTCCCCTGCCATGTTTAATAGCTGTTGGTACACGACTGTACCTCAGCCGGATCTCGATTTTCCCTGTTTAATAGCCGTTTATGACGGCCGGATTAGCCTTATAAACCCCTATATGCCAACTATGTATTCTAAAAACAAACACAAGTTCACACATATAGTTTCTGGTCTTGTTATATATCTTGCTGACTGTTGTAGTTTCATTTCCTGTTTTATTTATTTCTGTTTTCTCATATTCCTGTTTACAGCATTAACTCTGAGATATTGATGTTCTTTTATGCAGTTTCTCAACATGATATTCAATTTAATTGTCATAAATATTTAGTTTAATCTTGTTGTGCACTGTGTACTTTGCTCCTTTCCTGACTGGATCTGTTGATTTAGGCGATGATGAGGACCTTGTCCCTACATATTATGGTCCCTATGAGGGTACAGATGATACTTATGAGGAGCCAGATCCCACCCAGGAGACCCCTGCTGCAGAGTAGATAGCAGTAGCTATTTCATTTATTTGCTCTTTATCTTAGTAATCGGGTTTGTCCCCGATTTCATTCTGATTTCTGTACTAAACATTTGAATCTGTTGTCACATTTATTTCAATTGCAATCTTAAGTATCTGTTTTCCATTATTATCTTGCCTATGTTATTTGTGAATGAGCTAGTTTAGTAAATATGGATTTGACCTAGACAGCGTACTACCGCCGACTCTGCGGCGTAGGCTGGACGTACCCACGCACTCGTGCCCGAATTTTTGGGTGCGGGTCGTGACATTAGAAGAGAGAAAATAAATTTTTTTACGGTAAATTTGAATGAATTAATTTTCATTTGTAGAAATTTTTGGGTGCCAAATGATCACACATATCCTTAAAATATAGATGTTGTATGAATATTTTGGTCATTTTTAGCAAAATAATTAAAATACTCCTGATTAACGTGCATAAGTTCCTAGACCTATTTGGGTGATCGGGCCAAACTTTGTTTTGGGGGCAAATCCAGCCCGAACCGAATGAGTGATGTACCTAGTCGGTCCTATGCGTTGACCGAACTTGGGTTGGCCCGCCCGAATTTGACCAGGTTAATCCCAAGTGGATTTCAGACCGCCCGGCCCACTTCACACCAAAATCAAAACCTTGGGTTAATTTAGGCTAATTCTATAGGCACTCACAAAATTGGTTATGATAGTCCATTACTTCAGGACAGTCCAGATTTTTGTAACTTTTACTTAGGATAACCCAAATTTTACTCAAGACAGTCCAACCTTCCTCTCTTCCACCCTAAACCCTAACCCCAACCCCAACCCCAACCCCAACCCCAACCGCCGGATGTCACTTGTCACGCCCCAGTCCCAAAAACGTAGGACTAGGAATACGTAACATGCCAGCTACGCATTCGACCAGACTCTGATCCGACTCGAATACGTATAAGCTGTATAATAAGGGTAACTATCTAAGAATACTGAAAATATCTATGTCACAATCCACATAAAGAACAAAAAATCAAGAATGAACTACATGTGCTAAAGTTGGCCGCCCAGTAACACATAAGCTCGAATAGACTCGAGAAAGAAATACGAGTATATAAAAACTAGGCAACATCAGCAGATGAATAAGCAATATGAATAAATAATCATAACTCCGGTAGAAATAATATAAGTACCTAGTACCAATGCCCGTATGACAAGCAACACACATCAGTAACTCCAAAGGCTCCATAACCGTCTATGCTGCAAAAACTGGCAGGAAACCAGGTTCTCAGAGGGACGTAACAAGGTACAATAAAATAACAAGCCAGAAGTAAACAGTATAATGAAACCATAATCCATGGTAAACTACTATAACCAACTATGTGATATGCAAATGAGAGTATGATATCGTACCCGGGCTGGTACTCACGGAAGATCTCAAGGGACACTTCTGTAATATAATAGTACACTCAAGGCTCCGTATGGGGGAACCGGGAGGAAGCTGTATATATATATATATATATATATATATATATATATATATATATATATATATATATATATATATATATATATATATATATATATATATATATATATATATATATACCTTAGATTCTGCATAGGGAACCTAAAACCTAATACGTAATAAATAGTAATAAGTAAAATATGCCCAGAGCACGATGAAGACTCTTCCCACCCAATGTAACCTCACGTCTCAATCAAGACACGCAAGATTATGACATCTAACTATCAGTACAAGTCATAGTCAATAACTATAATCATCCCTATATCATGCATCTTGTAGTCCTACCCAGAGTCCAAGTACCACGAACAAGTCGAGAAAGACTCTGTCACATGAATATCGTGTCAAGTGTCCTATGGTCGGATGTGCAAATAATATATGCACAAATCATGGGTTCGAAAGAATGACTCCCTAACTACGATACTCGACTCATCAGGGGATGTCGGTACCCGAATCTTGTTCGGACACAAAGTATCGTATGACGACCCTAGGCTCAACAAGTACATCAACCAAGCCACACAAATATAATATCTAATGCATAAATAATATCAAATAAATAATTTAGAACTGTAAATATCTTGGCAAGGTACACTTGCCTGATTCTGCAGTCAGTGGTGGTAAAGATAATCCCGCGTCCACTCTTTCAGGATTCAATTGACCTATCAATCAATTAATACGATTAAGGGTCCAATCATGAATTCTTGTAATTATAGCTTAATTATATAATTTTATTCTTTGCCATGTACAACCAAGTCCAATATTATTCCTAATAATTTATTTTACTTTTACAGGGTATCGGATCATAGTTTCTTAGTTTTTGACTTCCAAAATTTAAGTTTAAGTCCCCAATTAAATGACATAAACATAAATCATAATAAATCATATAATCTTGATTTAAATATGATTTATATTCATTTTAACAATAAATTCTCAGATTTGACAAAATAACATATTTTAAGATTATGGCTACTTTAGGTTGACTAGTTTTGTCCGAAACTTGTTCGGGACATTGTCAGTCCATTAGTATGGTTTATATTTATAAAAAATTATTTTATATCATATTATATTCTGATTTAATCTTAAAAAATATTTATCCATTTATTTCTTCCAAAATAACCTCTATTTACTAGTAAAACAATGTCATAAAGTCACCCGAAACATAGGCTAGTGGCCCTTATTTTTAGGGTTCAGGTTTGACATACAAATACCATAAATATAAATTTGAACTACTTTATTTCCAAATTAAAACACATAAATTCAGTTTTAGGAATTAAGATCAAACTCTCGAAGAATCGTATCATAAAGTCATGTTGTATGTCGACTAGGTATTCTGGCAACTTGATGCTAGTTTGTAAATGCAACATTACCAACTTGAGTAATAAATTATTTTTAATATGAAATTATATTATTTAATATTCTATAATTTAATAATAATTATATATAAAAAATAATTATATTACATCATTCATGCAACCATCCCAACTACGCTATCTAGCTATTCTTGCAACTTGGCTAAGTAGTCTTTGCATCCAATCTTTACATTGGCATAAAACATGATTAATTATATAATTATAATATTTAGATTCTGAATTAATAACATATAATTTTTTGGAATTATTATATATATATATATTTATCATGACAATACTCATTGAACCTTGTCTACCATTGGTGCGTCATGTCGGTGTCATGATTGTTCAATTTTTTTGAAATAGTTTCTACATAGAAATATAGGTTTCTCATGTATGGAGTTATTCCTAATCATCATCTAATATTATCATGAGTTACACAATCTTTGGTTCATGGAGAATAGGAAAAATAATCTAAGTTGGAAGACTTACCCGTATGTGATTACGACGTGGTCCTTTCTCGCGACACGGACCCTTTGGAGCACCAAACGGACTCCAACCTCCACGAAACTTAAGGGGGTGCTTGGGGGATTCATATAAGAGGTAAATCTTCAGTTTATATGTGATTTTAAGAGCTGTGAGGGGGCAGATAGCAGCTGTAACCAGCAGCAAATAGTTAGCCTCTAGGGGTGGCTAATCTCTTGCTCTAGGGTTTGTAGCTTGTGGGGGATGAAGTGGAGGTTGGGAAGGAGTGAAAAGAAAGTGGAGAAGGAGAGGAAGAGGTTGAAGGGGTCTTGGAAGAGAGGAGGGAGGATATAGGGGCGGCCAAAAAGAGGGAAGTAGATATAGGGTTAGAGTTTGTGAGGATGAGGCCTTATATAGATGTTTGTTGGGCCTATGGTAGGATTTTGATGGGCTTTAACCTTTGGTTCAGACCTAAAAGATTTTGTTTATCCCTTATTAAGGCTTTGGGTGCAATTGGGTCTAGTTGTGTGGGTATTGGTTTAGTTTGAGTGCAAGTGCACAAGAAGGTTCACTAACGATACTTCATTTAAGTGTTTGTTGCGTTATTGGATTTTTGTGCATGTGCGAGGGTTTAAGTGTGATATATATATATATATATATATATATATATATATATATATATATATATATATATATATATATATATAATGGGGGATGAGTGTAGAATATTGTACATGTCTCATGGAAATTGGTTTGAGAGTCTGAGTAGGGTAATTGGGCTCGGTTGGGTTCAACAGCCCAATAATGGTAGTTTTGCAATGTCAATGGTTGTAGATGTTTGTCAATATTTTTAGAGCACGGGAGAGATCAAATAAATGCAACATACATGTTTCAACTATATTAGACTCAATCAAGATTAATATTATAAGTTTTGTTAAAAAAGAATGTTGTGCATTGCTCAAAATATCAAAGCCATGACAAAGTATCATATATATTAAAAATAATTTTAGAAATTAATTCTTTAAATCTATTTAATTAAACAAAATAATAAAAAATAATTATCAATTATCAAATTACCCCTATCCTAAAATGAGGGGGCTTACATCACTTTTCGTTCCCAATATACGTATTGGGAGCGTATTATTTCTCGCTGGCATGTTATTTATTTGGTTGCTTGATACTAGACCCATTCTTTGGTTTGTCTTGGTTTATGGTTTGGGTTGGTTTGGTCATGAGTTGAACCCATGGTCTAAGCCTCAAACCCTAGCTATATAACCCAACTTATTTCTCTCTCCCTCTTCATTCTTTCTTTTTCTTCTCTCTCTTAAGTTTTTTCCTCCCTTCATAGACAAGTACACCTTGCATGAGAAATGGAGAAACCCTCCATATTATTAGTCTATTATGTTTATTATGTGATTTTAAGCATGTTTAGAAGTTGGTAAATTTTGGATTTGGTGGATAGAATGGTGTAGATCTGGATTTTTATGCGTGTGGGTGTCCATAAGTTTTTCTTGGTTTTGGTATTCAAAAACTTGTTATTTTTAAAATTTTATTGTTCTATGTGATTGAGCACTTCATTTCGAGTAATTTGACTTTTGAACCTGTCATACCCCAGTTCCAAATATAAGGAACTGAGCCACGTGGCATTGGCCAGCGGGTACACTCCGACGCGCATCCTAATCTAATGGACCCGATGTAGTGCACTTAAGCTATAAAGTACAATGATATAACCCAATATTAAAATATAAGCAATATAACTAATCTCATCCACAAACATAAAAATATGAAACATATAAAGAAAACAAGTTTACTAATGTGCAAAAAAAAAAAGTCTAAAAATATATCATAATACAATACGGATAGAGTCACACGGGGACAAACCCGCTAATACAAGTACTGAATGAAAGGAAGCAATAAGATAACGTTATGCTATTTGATGATTCGTATTTATCATAATATTTTCCTAGTCAACTTTGGTCAACCCTCTAGTTAGTACCTTAGACGTGAGTTTTGTAACTAAGACAAAAACCTATGTTAGTTCATGATGTGCTCTCTTATTTTAGATAGTTTTGAGCTAGATTATTAATTAATTTCTATATCAACTCTTGGTACTTTGGGATTCTCGGACTTGGACGTTGTACCGGAGCTCCGCCTTCAGCATCCGGATCCAGGCAAGTGTACCTTATCATTCTGTAACTCAGTTCCAATTTTACTTATTTATTTCATCTATACAATATGTGCACTTTGGATGAAAATCGTTACTTAGCGCCCGTGTTATATCCGGATGCAGACGTTCGTCGGTAACGTCTAATATCGATGGTCAGATGTTTCTCAATACCTTTATGTACCTACTTGGTTACATCGGAACCCTAGGACACATTCAGACACTGTCATCATGCCAGACTTCTTGTATCCTGATAGTGTCAGCATGACCGAAACCTGTGATGACTATAGGATCGTGATTGGTGCTAGTTACTTCAGTATGATGAGACTGTTAGATAGAGGTTCAGGCTCAGCGAGCTACTAATGCATCTCGTTGAATGCATTGGGAGGGAAAGACAGTTACTAGACGCTTGGGCTACTTCGCATGCACTATATATATATATCCTTATTTACGTAGAGATCCTGTATCCGGAGTTGTAGTACTTACTGTATCTCTCTGTGCTCAGAGCTACGGGTATGTACCGTGTGTCTCTGTGCCTCGGAGCTACGAATTTATATTTGGAAAGCCCACGTGTCGAATATTATCTTCAAGTTGTGTCTCACTTAGGAGGTTATTCTATATTACATTGGCGTATCACATATTTTCTTTCTGTATTACTATGGCATGCTATTTTTGTACCTTGTTACGTCCCTCTGAGGACCTGGTTCCCTTCCAAGCATAGGCGAGGAGGACTACCCAGGGGAGTACGAAGAACCGGGCGTATATCCAGGAGCAGAATTTGTAGCAGAGGACGAGATCCTTCCCGAGGACTTCGCTTGATCACCGGTAGTGACATCACCTTGGGTCCGGTATCATTATCAAGTTAGCAGATATCGGTCCTAGTTATCATATTGCTTCCTTTCATTCAGTACTTGTATTAGCGGATTTGTCCCCATGTGACTCTATCCGTATTGTATTATAATATATTTTTGGACTTATTTTTTTCTACACATTGGTAGACTTATTTTCTCTGTGTTTCATATTCTTATGTCTATTGATGAGATTAGTTACATTGCTTATGTTTTAAATATTGGATTTTATCATTGTACTTTACAGCTTAGGTGCACTCTATCGGATCCATTATATTGGGATACCCGTCGGAGTGTACCCGCTGGCCAATGCCACGTGGCTCAGTTCATTATATTTGGAACTGGGGCGTGATATGGTTTTTGTGGTGGCCCATGCAGGTCTGAATTAAATCGTCTTGGTTACCTGACTGTACCAAGCGAGCCTGCAATTAAGAATATATATTAGGATCTCATCTACATGGTTGAGTACTTCACATAACACCTCTATTTTGATTTTATTTTTCCAAATTTGCATATTGTTTAATTCTAAAATGCTGATCTTAAACATGACTTCTTTTCAGAGTTATGAATCTCTGTAGCGGACGTATCGCGCAGCCAGGCGATGTCCCCCGTGACGCTGGGTCATCTGGGGAACCGACACTGGGGCAGGTTCTTCTGTTGACCCCAGCTCCCCAGGGACAGTCATCTGGGCAGCCAAAGGTGGCTCCAGAGAGGCACCAGTCTCCGTACCAGACAGATCATGAGGGCCAGCGGACCGTAGGACCGGAGGAGCAACCATTGCCCCCACCACCTCCAATTCCCCTACAGATGTTGTCACGACCCGCACCCGAAAAATCGGGCATGAGTCGTTGGTACGTCCGGCCTACGCCGCAGAATCGGCGGTAGAATGTTGTAAAGGTCCGTTCTAGGTCAACAATCTATAACTCACAAAACCTATCAATATCCTCTCCAAAAGGAGGGCAACCACGCAATATATATATGAACTCTCAATCACAATAACTAGGGGAAGAGTAAAAGCACGATATGATATCACAAAGAAACAAAGAAATACAGAGCAAGACAATATCCAAAATACAGTCCAAGTCTATAGTCTACAATATCTCACAGGCAACAAAATAATAATACAATACAGTCATCCAAAATAAACAACTGGGAACAACCCAGAAAAACTCACCTAGCTAACTAGGGCGCTAAAGGCGTCTCCTCGCCGAGCTCCTCCTCAGTCTCGGGGTCGCAACACTCCTCGACACCCGGCCCGTAGAAAGTCGGCCAGAAATCCTCAGGATCCTCTGAAAAAATATGCCCAGTCAGGACTGGAGCGAAGTACATAACTCTGAAAGCAACTCCAAATACATGGTAAGGTGTATATGACTAGCAATAAAAAAGTATACAAGATGCACAGGAAAATAAATACATGGTGGAGCAGATAAAGTAGCTACAATGTAAACTGGAGAACAATACAAGTAGAAAAGTGACTGCATATGAGAAAACAAGAATACTAGCTAAGTGCCTTGAGCACAAGTTTGTTATGTGATGGCTTAGGTTGCACATGAATAAACTATGATAACTTCGTTATACGTGAGTTGCATAACCGACATACACATGAATACTGTTTGGCTTTGATCACATAACCAACTCCTACTCCCCTCCCCCACTAATACTCTTGGATCCAACCACGACACGCTACGTACATGATAAATAGCTCACGCACATGAAGGCGAGAGCACAGGAAGCACATGATAGCACATGAGAATCAATACCCGAAGCACATGATGAAATACACGTGATAGAGTACCCGTTGAACACGGTAAGGGGGATAGCATCTCATGACGGGATCCACTAGTACCAGCTCGTGTAACAATGTGTCAGAATCAAGTATTACAGTTCTAGAACAGGTGATATAAACGCTATCATGAAATAGAAACTATAAGAGGTAGGTACTCGCCTGACGTCCTGAGCAACTGATGAGGATCGAGATCCGGACCGATGTCGCAAGAACCTATTGCCAAAAGCAAGATTAAACAGGGTTCTATGGATTTAAAATGATATAAAATGATTAAAAATAGGCTTCTAAGGATATTCTAGGTCGAATGGGTCAAACCGGTGAAATTTAGGTCAAAAAGTTAACCCGAGGTCCAAAAAGACAACTCTAGGTCAAAACTAGGTCAAACGTTGACTTTTATGGTCAACAAGGACAATTATGGTCAAAGCTAGGTCAAACTAGGGTGCCCCTAAAATTCTAGGTCAAAACTAGCTCATTAAGCTAGTAAACCCTCAAACTCGCCTCCTCGAGATACCGGGATACCCTCGGTATCCGATACCTCGACCTAGGCTACGCACCCCGCCTATACCCGCTAAAACCTATGCTAGCACGCGTAAATATATACATATATACATAAAAACCTATCTCTAAACTCAAACCTAGGCAATTGCTCAAAAATCCCGCTCGAAACTCAATACCTTGGATATCCCAAGGTATTGAGATACCTTGATATCTCAAGGTATTGAGATATCCTCCAATACCCCTCTAACTACTCCTCTAGTTAGCTATTTAAGCATATAGACATATTCCTAGTTAATAATCTAGGCTAAAATATATATACCTAGCACATATATATACATAACTAGATATCTACATATATATATCACACATACACACTTATACATATACCCACTCTCATACCTATACATATATATATTTATCTATATCTATACCTCTATATTGATATATGTATATATAGCTATATGTATATATATCTATATATATAGATAGATATAACTATCTACCTATCTAATATCTATTTATCTATCAATCTACCTATCTATCTAATATCTATCTATCTAACTATCTATCTAAAATTCTATCTATCTAACTATCTATTTATATATCCATCAATATATCTATCTACCTATTAATCTATCTATCTATTAACCTATCCCTCACTCTCACCCCTCGCTACCTGCCTCGCCTAGCTGCTGCGGCGAATGCTGCACACGTTGCTGCTGCTAGTGCTGCTGCTGCTTACACTGCTGCTGCTGCTGCTTACACTGCTGCTGCTGCTGGCACTGCACAGCAGCTGCTGCGCTGCCCCCCCCCTCGCTGCACGCTGCACAACACCACACACACGAACACGCACACACATAAACACATACACAGACACACATATATATATACATATATATATATATATACACACACATACTTATACATATATACTAACACACACACAAATACTTATGTATATAAGTACACACACACACACACACAAACATACATATACACGCACATATCTATATATATATACATAAACACACTTATCTATATATATATACACACACAAACTCATATATATATATATACACATACACACAGATATATATATATATATATATATATATATATATATATATATATATATATATATATATATATATATATATATATACACACACACAAGCACTCACACTAATACACATACACACAAACACAAATATAGGTACATACACACACACACATATATATATAATTAACACATATCTATAAATAAATAAATAAATAAATAAATAAATAAATAAATATATATATATATATATATATATATATATATATATATATATATATATATATAGAAACACACACACACACACACACACACATATATATATATATATATATATATATATATATATATATAGAGACACAAATACACAAAACGCAACACAACACAACACAACACAACACTCACAACACTCACCAACACGCACACAACCACCCCTACGCACACAAACACCTATATATATATAAAATATAACCCGAGAACTCTAGCACACACTCCCCGACCCAATGCGCGCACAAGCCCGAAACTATGAAACCAAGTCGAAATGGCCGTTCGGTCATTTCGACGAACACGCGGTGTGCGGTTCGGAAAACCTCCTGAAACGCACACCAAACCAACTCGAAATCGGCCCAAAATTTACCTACAAGTTCTAAACGATGTCTAGATCGTAGAAAAAAAATGCTAACTCGTCGATTCTAGGTCCGTGGCGAAAACGCACACGCACTTAGAACCGGCGACGACGAAAATCCCAAATTTGCCCGAAATGCCCATTTTTCAGCGACCCGACTTCACGTGTCCGAACGGAGACACGCACTAACCCTCAAGACACCCGACAATGTCTACCTAGGTCCGTCTAACCTAGGGTATCACCCAAAATTGGGCCAATTTTGGATTCCATCCGAAATTGACACAAAACCCTATGCCAAAGTCTCCAAACACAACCAAACTAGTTCCAACTTTCTTCCACGGGTAGGCTTAGGGTCTAGGAAGGTTCTAAACCACTAATTACACTATATAAGAGTAATTAGTAAAAGAAAAATTAGGGTTTACCTTTTGGGAGTTGGAATCCCAAGGCCAAAGTCTCCAATTCACTTGAAATCATCTCCCTCAAGCTCCAAGCCTCCAAATCTAGCCTCCACACTAAGTCTAGGCTCTAAACACCTAGGTTGGGAAAGAATGTAGGGTTAGGGTTAACATCCATGAAGAATAGAAGAAAAAAGAGGAGGAATAGAGTACTTACTTGAAGTGGAAAATTGGAAGAAGAAAGGAAGAAGAAGAAGAGTGGGGGGGGGGGGCTGTGCTACTGGTTTTGGTCGGGAATGGGTTGGGGGAGCCGTCCACAAGCATGAAATAAGGGTTTTCTAATGTTCAAATGACCAAAATGCCCTCTCCTAACTTGGGTTTGGGTTTCGGGTTCCAAAAGCACTCAAACTAACTCCTAATCTCTCCAACTAACCTATTAAAAATATAATAAATATTTCTAAACCCAAAAATAAGTCTCACAAGGGTGTGGGTTGGGTCGGACATGGGTCCACTAGGGTCTGACACGGGTCCAGACTAGCCAAAACCCTAAAACAATAAAAATAAAAATAATATAATTATTAATTAAATATAAATATAAATAATAATAAACAATACACAATTTATCAAATAAATAAAAAAAACCCTATTTTCTAGAATCGGGTAGTGACAAGCCTAACCTCCTTAAAATAATTTCGTCCTCAAAATTAAAAATACGAAACTAGGACAGGAATGCAAGGAAAGAACCATACCTCAGGGCTCGAAAAGATAAGGATATCGCTCGCGCATTTCATCCTCCCTCTCCCAGGTCGACTCACCTGGAGAGTGATGCCTCCACGCGACGCGAACCAAAGGAATAGTCTGGTTCCTCAACACCTTCTCCCGCAGATCCAGAATCTCCACTGGCTGCTCTGGATAGCTAAGAGTAGGGCCCACCACGATCTCTGAGTGATCCAATACGTGACTGGGATCCGCCACGTACCGTCTCAACTGCGACACGTGGAACACATCATGAACTCCCTCTAGCGTAGGCAGCAACTCTAGCATATACGCCACAGCGCCGACCCTCTCAAGGATGCTGAAGGGTCCGACGAAACATGGGCTAAGATTCCCGCCTCCACCGAAGCGAATAGTGCCCCGCGTCGGAGAAATCCTCAGGAACACCAGATCTCCAACCTAGCACAAATAAGGTCTCTGCACTTAGTCTAAAATAAGCAATCACAAGCAAACACAAGAACAAAATCTAGATTCTAAGCTATACCTCGAACTCCAAAGGCCTCCGGTGGCTATCGGCCCAATGCGGCTGACTGTCCTGCGCCACCCGAAGTCTATCTCTAATGAGCTTGACCTTCTCCGCTGTATCAACCACCATCTCCGGGCCAAGCAAAGCTCTCTCTCCTACATCATCCCATGATAACGGAGTGCGACACCTCCGTCCATACAATGCCTCGAATGGTGACATCTCGATACTGGCTTGGTAGCTGTTGTTGTAAGCAAACTCTACCAAGTGCAAGTGATCCTCCCAAGAGCCTCTGAAATCCAAAACACAAGTGCGAAGCATGTCCTCAAGTGTCTGAATGGTCCTCTCTGACTGACCATCTGTCTGTGGGTGATATACAGTACTAAACTTGAGCTGGGTGCCCAAGCTAGCCTGCAGACTCCTCTTGAAATATGAAGTAAAGAGACTGTCCCGGTCTGATACTATGCTCACAGGAACTCTATGTAGTCTGACTATCTGGCGCACATACATCTCTGCTAGTCTTTCTGTAGACGTACCCACTTTGAAAGGTAGAAAGTGGACCAATTTGGTCAACCTGTCTACGATGACCCAAATCGCATCCTTCCCTCCTGGAGAACGGGGAAGTCCAGAAACAAAATCCATGGTCATATGCTCCCATTTCCACTCCGGAATGGGTAACGGCTGGAGCAAACCTCCTGGCCTCTGCCTCTCCGCCTTCACCTGCTGGCACACTAAGCATCGGGATACGAAGCGCGCTACCTCCCACTTTATCCCGTACCACCATACATGCTGTCTCAGATCTCTATACATCTTGTTGGCACCTGGATGCATAGAGTACTGGGATCGATGCGCCTTCTGAAGAACCTCCTCGTGCAACGACCCACTCGGCACACACAACCTGGTACCGTGCCACAATGAACCATCATCAGCAATGGTGAAGTCATCTGATAATCTAATCTGAACCTGCGCCCTGATGCTCCTCAGGGACTCATCCTCAAACTGTGTAGCCCTGATCCGGTCTACCAACTCTAACTGAATCTGCAGTCCCCACATCTGCATCTCAACTCCAAGCACTAACACCTCAATGCCCAAGCTCTCTAGATTTGCCAGAAGATAATGATCTGTAGTCAGGCACATAGCTACCGGATACCTGCTCAGCGCATCCGCAACTACGTTCGCCTTTCCTGGATAGTACTGCAATAATATGTCGAAGTCTTTCATCAACTCCAACCATCTCATCTGCCTCATGTTCAGCTCTTTTTGGGTAAACACATACTTCAAGCTCTTGTGGTCTATGAAGATCTCCACACGCTCTCCGTATAAATAGTATTTCCATAACTTCAGAGCAAAGATGACCGCTGCCAACTCCAAATCGTGGGTAGGGTAGTTCTTCTTATGAGGACGTAATTGCCTAGAAGCATAGGCAATCACCCTCCCATTCTGCTGTAACACACAACCCAGTCCCTTCCCCGATGCATCACTATAGATAGTGAATCCTCCAGATCCTGACGGCAACGTCAATACTGGAGCTGTCGTCAACCTCCTCTTCAGCTCATCAAAGGCGATCTGGTACTCCTCTAACAAAACAAACTCCATGTCCTTCCGGGTCAGCCTAGACAACGGCTCTGCAATCCAAAAAAAATCCTGAATAAATCTCCTGTAGTAGCCTGCCAGTCCCAGGAAACTCCTGACCTCGGCTACTGAACTTGGAGCACTCCATGCCTCAACTGCCATAATCTTTCTTGGATCCACGGAGATCCCCTCTCCAGTCACCATATGACCAAGGAATTCAACCTTGTCAAGGAAGAACTCGCACTTCGAGAGTTTTCCATAAAGCTTCTCCTTCCTGAGAGTCTCCAGCACTATCCTCAGATGCTTCTCATGCTCCTCTGGGGTTTTCGAATACGCCAAGGTATTATCTATAAACACCACCATAAACCTATCTAGATGCTGATGGAACACCTTGTTCATCAGATTCATGAACACTATCGGGGCATTAGTCAACCCAAACGACATCACCATGAACTCATACTGTCCATACCTGGTCCGAAAAGCTGTCTTCGGAATATCCTCCTACCTGACCTTCACCTGGTGGTAGCCTGTCCTCAGATCAATCCTGGAAAACACCCTCGCTCCGCTCAACTGGTCAAAAAGATCATCAATACGCGACAGCGGATACTTGTTCTTGATTGTGAGGTTGTTCAGAGCCCTGTAGTCGATACACATCCGTATCGACCCATCCTTCTTCGGCACAAAAAGTACCGGAGCACCCCACGGGGAAGAACTAGATCTGATAAATCCCTTATCCTGGAGCTTATCCACTTGCTTCTTCAACTCTATCAGCTCACTGTTGCTGACTCTATAGACGTGTTGGGATATCGGCTCCGCGCCTGGCACCAAGTCTATAGAGAACTCCACATCTCTATCCGGAGGTAACCCTGGCAACTCCTCCGAAAAGATATCCATGTACTCCTCTATCAGTGGATGTAGCAACCTCGGCTCTACCACCAGGGCTCCGCAGAAGACTCCCTCGCTTTGCTCCGCTGCTCCTCTGGCAAACTGAAACTCTGGCTCACCCGACGGACTAAACAATACTCTGCCTCCACGACAATCTATACTAGCAAAATGCATACTCAACCAATCCATCTCGAGTACAATATCGTAGCTCGGAAGTGGCATTACGAGTAGGCACACACTCAACTCCCGGCCTCCCAAGGTAACTCTCCGGTCTCTGCAGACATCACTAACTAGGATGATGCCACCCCCAGTCGTGATCTTGCAGAGTCTAGCTAAAGGTTCAGCAATAAGATGGTGTCTAACAGCAAAAGATACAAACACAAAGCTATGGGAAGCCCCGGAATCAAATAAAGCAAGTGCTGGAATGGAATCAAGAAGAACAGAACCTGAGATCACATCACCAACGGGCTTGGCCTCGTCTACAGTCAGGGCAAAAGCTCGCCCTTGCTGTCCTCCTCTGTGCTGCTGCTAGTGCTGAGCAAACCTTTGTTGCTGAGTCGGCAAAGGCTGTCCTCTCTGCTGTGCTGTAGGTGCTCTGGTTGGTCCCCTCTGAGCGACTCCTCCGCTCTGAGCTGTACGAGCAAGTGCTGAAGGGCAATCCTTCAGCTGGTGATCTGCTGTGCCATACAACAAATATCTGCCCAGCCTCTTCCTGTAAATATCCCATCCGTGCTCTGGCTTCCTACAGAAAGGGCAAATGATGGGCTGCCTCTGGCCCTGCTGCTGTCCCTGCCTCTGCTGCTGGGGCGCCTGTCGGAAGGGTACACGACCCTGACCCTGGTGCTGCTGGGTCTGCTGGAATGGCCTCTTCGCTGGGCCTGCACTGCTGCCTGCTCCAGAAGCATCTCTGCTCCTCTTGGTCTTCAGCTCCAGGTCGTCCTAAGCCCTCTGAGCGTCGCTCACAATCTGCTCGAAGGTCGCCTCGCGGTCACTCCTAGTCAAGGACTTGACCGTCATGACCAAACCCTTACAAAATTTCTGCGCCTTCGTTGCCTCAGTCAATCCCTCAACAAATCTGCCCAGACGGCAGAACTCTGCTGCATACTCGTCCACTAGCATGCTTCCCTGGACGAGCGCCTCAAACTGGCTCTCTAAAGCACTGAGAGCCACATCCGGGAAGAACTTCTCCTTGAAAAGCTTCTTGAAAGCCTCCCAAGTCAGTCCCGGTACTGCTATCCGCTTATCTGTGCGGTACCAAGTAAGGGCAAGATCGAACATCTGGCTGCCCGCTGCCTCGATCTGCATACTGGCTGGGATCAGTGCCAGCCTGAAGATGCCCTCGATGTGCTCGATCCAGTCGTCCGCGTACAGGATCCCCTCTGTACCCCTGAACTCCTTGGGCCGCATCCTCTGAAAGTCGATAATGGTGCCCGGCCTCGGATGCTGAGCCTGCTCTGCCTGTGGCTGGATCTGAGCCACTCTGTCCACCGCTGTCATAGCCACCTGATGAGCATTCTCAATGCCCATCCTCATAACATCCACCTGGCGGTGATGCGCGTCCATCATCTCTCTGAAGAACGCGAACAACTGCGTGGCATCAACTGGTGCAGGCGATGGTGGAGGAGGTACCACCGGAACAACTGGGGTAACTCTCAGATCGATGGGAGTAAGAGGATCTCCGAGAGAAATAGACGCTCCCTCAACTGCAGGAGTGGCGAGTGGAGCGGTAGCGACTGCCGGAAGTCGAGCAGGACGAGAGGTGACAGACCTCTCGGTGGCAGCTGCTGGAACGATGCACTGAGACCGTGTCTTCGGAGGCATCCTGAACACAGATCAAAAGAAGTCAATACGGTACAAGAAACGATATCATCAAAGAAGGACAGTAATATTGCAAATGAAAACAATTTTAGGAAAATTGAAGATAACAAAAGAAATCAGGAAGGGTCCTAGTTGTGATTGAGCACACTCTATCTCAGCCTATATCCTATATCCTATTGCAGGCAAACCTAAAGACTAGACCTGCATGGGCCACCACCAAAAATATGTCACGACCCGCACCCGAAAAATCGAGCATGAGTCGTGGGTACGTCCAGCCTACGCCGCAGAATCGACGGTAGAACGCTGTAAAGGTCCGTTCTAGGTCAACAATCTATAACTCACAAAACCTGTCAATATCCTCTCCAAAAGGAGGGCAACCACGCAATATATATATGAACTCTCAATCACAATAACTAGGGGAAGAGTAAAAGCACGATATGATATCACAAAGAAATAAAGAAACACAGAGCAAGACAATATCCAAAATACAGTCCAAGTCTATAGTCTACAACATCTCACAGGCAACAAAATAATAATACAGTACGGTCATCCAAAATAAACAACTGGGAACAACCCAGGAAAACCCACCTAGTTAACTAGGGCGCTAAAGGCGTCTCCTCGCCGAGCTCCTCCTCAGTCTCGGGGTCGCAACACTCCTCGACACCCGGCCCGTAGAAAGTCGGGCAGAAATTCTCAGGATCCTCTGAAAAAATATGCCCAGTCAGGACTGGAGCGAAGTACATAACTCTGAAAGCAACTCCAAATACATGGTAAGGTATATATGACTAGCAATAGAAAAGTATACAAGATGCACAGGAAAATAAATACATGGTGGAGCAGATAAAATAGCTGTAATGTAAACTGGAGAACAATACAAGTAGAGAAGTGACTGCATGTGAGAAAACAGGAATACTAGCTAAGTGCCTTGAGCACAAGTTCGTTATGTGATCGGCTTAGGTTGCACATGAATAAACTACGATAACTCCGTTATGCGTGAGTTGCATAACCGACATACACATGAATACTGTTTGGCTTTGATCACATAACCAACTCCTACTCCCCTCCCCCACTAATACTCTTGGATCCAACCATGACACGCTACGTACATGATAAATAGCTCGCGCACACGAAGGCGAGAGCACAAGAAGCACATGAATAGAACATGAGAATCAATACCCGAAGCACATGATAAAATATACGTAATAGAGTACCCGCTGAACACGGTAAGGGGGATAGCATCTCATGACGGGATCCACTAGTACCAGCTCGTGTAACAATGTGTCAGAATCAAGTATTACGGTTATAGAACAGGTGATATAAACGCTATCATGAAATAAAAACTATCAGAGGTAGGTACTCGCCTAACGTCCTGAGCAACTGATGAGGATCAAGATCCGGACCGGTATCGCAAGAACCTATTACGAAAAGCAAGATTAAACAGGGTTCTATGGATTTAAACTGATATAAAAGAATTAAAAACAGGCTTCTAGGGATATTCTAGGTCGAACGGGTCAAACCGGTAAAATTTGGGTCAAAAAGTCAACCCGGGGTCTAAAAAGTCAACTCTAGGTCAAAACTAGGTCAAATGTTGACTTTTACGGTAAACGAGGACAATTATGGTCAAAGCTAGGTCAAACTAGGGTGCCCCTAAAATTCTAGGTCAAAACTAGCTCAAACTCGCCTCCTCGAGATACCGGGATACCCTCGGTATCCGATACCTCGACCTAGGCTACGCACCCCGCCTATACCCGCTAAAACCTATGCTAGCACGCATAAATATATACACATATACATAAAAATCTATCTCTAAACTCAAACCTAGGCAATTGCTCAAAAACTCCGCTCGAAACTCAATACCTTGGATATCTCAAGGTATGAGATACCTTGATATCTCAAGGTATTGAGATATCCTCCAATACCCCTCTAACTACTCCTCTAGTTAGCTATTTAAGCATATAGACATATTCCTAGTTAATAATCTAGGCTAAAATATATATACCTAGCACATATATATACATACCTAGATATCTACATATATATATCACACATACACACTTATATATATACCCACTCTCATACCTATACATATATATATTTATCTATATCTATACCTCTATATAGATATATGTATATATATCTATACATATAGATAGATATAACTATCTACCTATCTAATATCTATCTATCAATCTACCTATCTATATAGTATCTATCTATCTATCTATCTATCTAACTATCTATCTAAAATTCTATCTATCTAACTATCTATTTATATATCCATCAATATATCTATCTACCTATTAATCTATCTATCTATTAACCTATCCCTCACTCTCACCCCTCGCTACCTGCCTCGCCTAGCTGCTGTTGCGGCGAATGCTTCACACGCTGCTGCTGCTAGTGGTGCTGCTGCTTACACTGCTGCTGTTGCTGCTTACACTACTGCTGCTGCTAGCACTGCACAGCAGCTGCTGCGCTGCCCCCCCTCGTTGCACGCTGCACAGCACCACACACACATGAACACGCACACACACACACACACACACACACACACACACACATATATATATATATACACACATACTTATACATATATACTAACACACACAGCACCACACACACATGAACACGCACACACACACACACACACACACACACACATATATATATATATACACACATACTTATACATATATACTAACACACACACAAACATACATATATACGCACATATCTATATATATACATAAACACAATTATCTATATATATATACACACACAAAATCATATATATATATATACACATACACACAGATATATATACACACACACACACACACACACACATATATATATATATATATATATATATATATATATATATATATATATACACACAAGCACTCACACTAATACACAAACACACAAACACAAATATAGGTACATACACATATATATATATATATATATATAATTAACACACACACACACACACACACACACACACACACACACACACACACACACATATATATATATATATATATATATATATATATATATATATATATATATATAGAAACACACATACATATATATATATATAATTAACACACACACACACACACACACGCACACACACACACACACACACATATATATATATATATATATATATATATATATAGAAACACACACACATACATATATATATATATATATATATATATATATATATATATATATATATATATAGACACAAATACACAAAACGCAACACAACACAACACAACACTCACAACACTCACCAACATGCACACAACCACCCCTACGCACACAAACACCTATATATATATAAAATATAACCCGAAAACTCTAGCACACACTCCCCGAAGCTAACCCAACGTGCGCACAAGCCCGAAACTATAAAACCAAGTCAAAATGGTCGTTCGGTCATTTCGACGAACACGCGGTGTGCGCTTCGGAAAATCTCCTGAAACGCACACCAAACCAACTCGGAATCGGCCCAAAATTTATCCACGGATTCTAAACGATGTCTAGATTCTAGAAAAAATGCTAACTCGTTGATTCTAGGTCCATGGCAAAAACGCGCATGCACTTAGAACCGGCGACGACGAAAACCCCAAATTTGCCCGAAACGCCCATTTCTCCGTGACACGACTTCACGTGTCCGAACGGAGACACGCACTAACCCTCAAGACACCCGACAATGTCTACCTAGGTCCATCTAACCTAGGGCATCACCCAAAATTGGGCCAATTTCGGATTCCACCCGAAATTGACACAAAACCCTATGTCAAAGTCTCCAAACACAACCAAACTTGTTCCAACTTCCTCCCACGGGTAGACTTAGGGTCTAGGAGGGTTCTAAACTACTAATTATACTACATAAGAGTAATTAGTAAGAGAAAAGTTAGGGTTTACCTCTTGGGAGTTGGAATCCCAAGGCCAAAGTCTCCAATTCACTTGAAATCACCTCCCTCAAGCTCCAAGCCTCCAAATCTAGTCTCCACACTAAGTCTAGGCTCTAAACACCTAGGTTGGGAAAGAATGTAGGGTTAGGGTTAACATCCATGAAGAATAGAAGAAGAAAGAGGAGGAATAGAGTACTTACTTGAAGTAGAAAATTGGAAGAAGAAAGGAAGAAGAAGGAGTAGAGAAGAAGAAGAAGAAGAAGAAGAAGTGAAGAAGTGAAGAAGAAGAGTGGGGGGGGGGGGGGCTGTGCTGCTAGTTTTGGTTGGGAATGGGTTGGGGGAACCGGCCACAAGCATGAAATAAGGGTTCCCTAATGTCCAAATAACCAAAATGCCCTCCCCTAACTTGGGTTTGGGTTTCGGGTTCCAAAAGCACTCAAACTAACTCCTAATCTATCCAACTATCCTATTAAAAATATAATAAATATTTCTAAACCCAAAAATAAGTCTCACAAGGGTGTGGGTTGGGTCGGACATGGGTCCACTAGGGTCTGACATGGGTCCAGACTAGCCAAAACCCTAAAATAATAAAAATAAAAATAATCACTAATTAAATATAAATATAATTAATAATAAACAATACACAATTTACCAAAAAAAAAAAATTCTATTTTCTAGAATCGGGTAGTGACAGATGTCATACATGCCCTTGCCACCAAGGCAACCCATGGACGGGCCGAAGATGTTCCAGATGATCTAAGCTATGATGCAGGCACATCAGCAGGTCCAGCAGCAGGCCCAGCAGCACCAGGCTGAATATTTGAGAGAGAATATTGTGACGGCTTTGGGACAAGCATTACCACCAGCTCGTCAGACGACGATAGGTTCTGTCATAGACTTTCGTCGTATAATACTACTTTTATTTGCTGGCACGGAGGAGCCGACGGAGGTACACGCATGGCTTACTAACATTCAACACCAGTTGGAGGCTACCGATCTCCCGAGACATAGATGGATGACCGCTGTCAGGATGCAGCTTACCGGAAACGCTCATCACTAGTGTATTTCAGAGGATGAGCATTTAGGGCCCGATCGGGTCACTTGGGAGGAGTTCTCTAGGCTCTTCAAGGAGATGTTTATTACTTCCACTACCAGTGCAAAACTTTGGGACAGGTTCCAAAACCTCAGGCAGGGCAGTTCGACATTGAGAAGTATAATGCTGAGTTCCTTTATTTGAGCCATTTTATCCCGTTCTTTATTCCAACTGAGGAGAAGAAGGCCAAGAAGTTCTACGAAGGCCTGAGTTTTGAGACACAGAGATTTATTGGATCTATAGCCCTCACATCCTACTCCGAGGTTTTGTTAGCAGCCCAATATCAGGATCGTATCAACAAGATGGTGGCCAGTCTGAAGCGCTCTTATGCATTATCATCATCCGTTCGAGCACCCCAAGGAGGACCTGCGAAATGTCCCATGGTACCACAGCAACAGAGAGCAACACCCTTGTAGGGACCAATGATTTCCACTTGTCATTATTACGACAAAAGGGGAGACATGTTGAGGGATTGTTGACAGAGGTTAGGAGTATGCATGAGATATGGATCTGACCATGTTGTTGTCGAGGATTGCCCAGAGTAGAGGATTCCAGTACCAATGGTTCATCGACCAGCCTTACCAGCACCGAGGCCCTCCCAACAGCCCCCTGGGACACTCTTTCCAGGACCGAGGCCGCCCTACGCAGGAGTTGGGGCTCTGTGACCACCCACACCAGGAGAAATTCAGAAGAGGTGTAAACCCCCTCGACCAAATTTAGGTTTACTTAGCTTAGATAAAGAGACTAGGTTTAATTTGGAGACAATTAGAATTAAATTACAGTATTTTTAGAATTTTGTACAACATTATATCTCCTAGTGCACATTACCGTTGCTTCGATAATTGGAACACCTCACTAGCCATTGTCTTCCTATAAATTTTACAACCTTGTCCTAGACATGCCCGCTTACCATTCTGACCTTTGTGTAACTCATAATAATACTCTCTCGTACTACATTTTAGTCGTACAATAATCGTCGCGGACATTATTTCTTAATTCTAAATAAACTCCAACTTTGTACTCTTGTGTGTTCCAATCGAAATTAGAGACACAATCTTGACCCGTTTTGTGCAACCCAATTTATGACAATATTCTATTCTGAGTCTTATATGTCCATGACACTTGTGTCCCACCTAATTTTATCCCCATGTACTTCTAATTAATTCCAGAACACCTTGCGTGGTAATTTAATTAATTAAACCAAATTTCCATCTTTGTACAATTTTTCAATTATTGGGCGCTTTTATGCAAAAATGTATTAAGGTGTCCACACCACTGGACAAGACATAAAGAAATCCAACTTTTTCTTCATAGGATTTTTCTATAATTTTTGGAATGTGCAACGCGCAACATCGCCCCCTTTATTTTAAACCTATCCTTGCATTTAAAATAATGCAATTATGGCCCTCCAAACACCCCATGCCAAGCCAAGGCCCATCCCAAGTTGGATGTTGACCAAGCCCAATCCTTTTAGGTCAAACCTGAGAATTTCACATGTATAAATGTACATAACTTTCCCTTTTCTCTCATTATTTTTCCCCTTTCACCAAAACCCAAGACCTAGCCGACCCCTTCCCCATACTATTCACCTTCATCTTCCTCCTCCTTTCGATACCCCCTACTCCGGCCACCGCTATCAGTCCCTGCCGCCTCAACCGACCATCCTCCACCTCCTGACCACCTCACCCTCGACGTCAGCCGCCGCCGCAGGACCGCCGGCAGCCTCCTCCGTTCATCACAACATCATCATCATCATCATCCGACTCTCCTCCGACTCCTCCCTCAGCCAACCACCGTCACCTCCGCCCCCGGCCACACCCGACCGGATTCCCCCTCCGACCTTCGACCTCCCGGGCACCCCCTGCTACCACCACGACCGCCGCCTCCACCTCGGGCACCGCCACCATAGGCCACAACCCAACCCGACTCCACTTCACCATCACCATCCTCACCAACCCGACCCTATCCCTTCTCCTTCGTTCATCACCGGAGACCACCGCCACCTTAGACAACCACCCCCACGACCTTTCCGCGCTACCAGCAACCCGCCACCACTGCCACTGCCACCGCTGCCCGCCGCTGCAGCTGCTGCAACTGCTGCTGCTGCTATCGTGCACTGTGCACCCCCCGTCGAAGCTCAAGCCCCTCGCCGACAACGACCCCACGAACGGCGGACACCCCCCCGGACGCGAGCGACGCCGAGGTATATCCCTAGCAACCCGTATACGTACGTAGTAGTTAAATACGTATAAGTATATACGTATAGTTGTAGTTTATGTATAATGTGTATATTTATATATGTATTATTGTATTTATATAATGTATTTATTTTATGTATTAATTTATTATTGTATATAATATCTAATGTATATATGTATTGTTGTATTTATATAATGTATTTATATACCATATCTAATGTATTATATTATTATGTACACACACACACACACACACACACACACACACACACACACACACACACACATATATATATATATTATTTAATTGCATATATATAATGTACATTTGTATATATGTATATTTGTATATATATGTATATATGTATTATATAATTTATATATAAATATAAGTATTATATTTGTGTTTATATACATATGTATATTTAAATGTATATTTTATGTAAATACGTAATTACGTATATATATAATGTATAGATGTTGTTATTTTTATATATGTATATGTATATGTATATGTATATGTATATATATATATGTGTGTGTGTGTGTGTGTGTGTGTGTGTGTGTGTGTGTGTGTGTGTGTGAATTATGTATATATATGTAATTGTGTATATATGTAGATATGTCATATATTGTATTAGTTATATATGTATTATGTATATTATGCATATAGGTATATAAGTGTTATACTATATATATATATATTTATGGTTGTTTATGTATATATATATGTATAATGAATAAATGTAAATATGTCTATATGCATATTGTATATATATGTATGTATGTTATTAAATTATTTAATGTATATATATATGTATATGTGTTATGTATGTATACATGTACTATGTTAGCATAAGTAATTAAGCATAGTGTAATATAGTGATTTATAATTTTGGGTTATCTGTTCGTAGGCATCCGAGACGGTGCTACCTTGACTGCTGGTTCCGGAGCATTTCTTGTGCACACTAGGGTTCCAGGCAAGTATACCTTGCCTTGTTGTACTGTTTAAATTCTGTATTATTAGCTGCATGTTTATTATTTTAATTGTGCGCGTCCGAGAGAGACTCGGGTGCAGTCAACGAAGGCGTTGACATTAGGACTTGTGTCTAACCTAGTATCTAGAAGACCCACCTAAAGTTGTGGAGTTATCGATATGACTCCCCAGGCCTTGACACGTATCATTACACGTCACAGAGTGAGTTCATGTAGGGACGCGTGCCTCATTCTCGACTGGCCATCGGTATGAGCAGTACGTGTGACGATATTTAGCTTAGTTGTTTATTTCTTTAGAGACTTGCATTATAGTATGAGGTGTCCACGTCGTGTTTGCGACTTGTACATTGACATTGGGCGGGGAAGACAATTAGTGGCGTATGAGACAGACATTTGGCTGCCGTAGTTTCAGAGTAAACTACGGGGCCGTGAGCCTCAGTGTTACCCGGTTATGGGCCATGTGTTACCCGGTTATGGGCTCAGGTTACCCGATTATGGGATCAGTGTTACCCGGTTGTGAGAGTATATGCTTGTCGATACACCCGGCAGAGGTTACTAGCTGCGCGCTATCATGATCGCTGATATAGTCAGCATATACATCTGGCATCCAATTTACAGCTAATGCCAGATACTTAGCCTCTGGCTCGACGCTACGCTTTATACCTTTCACCTACCCATACGTACCAAGGTTGTCTTCAAAGTGCATTTCACTTAGCTGGTTAGATCACCCTCGAGTTTTCACAGTATTTACTTTATAACATGCTTCTATGTATCTTTTTATGTCCCTCTGAGGATCTGGCCCCTTTCCAGATTTGGACGAGGCATATTACCCTACAGTATACGGATCAGGACAAAAGATGAGGTACGCATCCGAGGAGGAGCTAGAGGTGCTACTGTCAAAGTTCCCGTGATCATTTGGTAGGACTTCTGCCTAGGATTGGGAGTATCATTATCTAGTCAGCCGATGCCCTAGTCATTACTCTTTTTATCTGTCATTCAGTACTTTTATTTCATCATAGTAGTGGGTTTGTCCCCACCAGACATTTTGAGTTATACTATGATATTCAAACTGATATTTATTTCCAATATTCATTTTAGTACTTCTTGGTTATATTGTGGATGAGATTAGATTACCTGTTGTTGTTGATATTGGACTTATTAGTAGTTTAGGACAGCGTAGTACTCTTCGTTAGGATCCATTAAATTGGGATATCCGCGGAGACGTGATAGCTGGCTATTACCACGTGGCCTGGTCCCGTGTATTTTGGGACTGGGGCGTGACAAGAGGCCACCCTTAGCCCCACAGGAAGTTCGTTTCCAACAGGCTCGACAGCAGCCGATGGCACCAACTCTGGGATAGGGCCAGGCCTTTGCGATAACCATTGAGGAGGCAGAGACCGCTGGAGAGGTGATCACATGTACTATTTTAGTAGCTTCATTACCAGCAGTAGTATTATTTGATTATGGCGCCACACACTCTTTCATAGCTGCTAGTTTTGTGGCCACCTATAGAATAACAACTGCACCCCGATTCTTACGGGAGGTGGAATAGTACCGGTTAGCGACACTTATAGATCTTGTTAAGTAGTTATTTGCGGGCGAGAGATGCGTGCCCGATTTTTAGTCTTCTTCATGCCAGATTATGACATTGTCTTGGGCATGGATTGCTTGAGATAATACCATGCGACGCTAGATTGCCAACGTGGATGCGGTTATATTTAGACCACCGGATTACCCTGAGTTTAAGTTTCTTCGGGAAACCCGAGAGCATGGTGTACAACCTACCTTAGCGGCACACATTACAGAAGGTGAACCAGTGTATCCCCATATTATATCAGAGTTTGAGGATGTGTTTTCCGAGGATCTTCCAGGCCTGCCACCTGACAGAGAGATATAGTTTACTATAGAGTTGACTCCTGGAGCCGAACCAGTTACTTTCCCCCGTCTACAGACTAGCACCGAAAGAGTTGGTTGAGCTGAAGGTCCAGGTAGATGATCTCTTAGACAAGGGTTTCATTCGGGCTAGTGTTTCTCCATGGGGGGCACCCATCTTATTTGTGCCGCAGAAGGATGGGACGGTACGTTTGTATATCGATTACAGGACGCTAAATGCTGTAATAATAAAGAACAAGTACCCTTTACCGTACATCGACGATTTATTTGATCAACTAAGTGGCGCATGTGTATTCTTGAAGATTGATCTCAGATCCGGCTATCATCAGATCATGGTGAGAAAGGAGGATATTCCGAAGATAGTTTTTTGGACAAAGTATGGGCACTATGAGTTTCTAGTCATGCCGTTTGGTTTAACCAACACGACAACTATATTTATGAGCCTGATGAACAATATTTTCTACCAGTACTTGGATAAGTTCGTGGTGGTATTTATCGACGACATCTTGGTATATTTCAAGAGCCAGAAGGAGCACGAGGAGCATCTCAGGATCGTGTTGGAGACACTGAGACAGGAGAAGCTGTATGCCAAGCTCAGCAAGTGCGAGTTCTATCTGGATAGGGTACCTTTCCTTGGTCACATAATCACTAGAGATGGACTATCAATTGACTCAGAGAAGACCGCCGCAGTGGAGACGTGGCCTACCCTTACATCAGTTATGGAGGTTAGGAGTTTTCTCGGTCCTGCCGAATATTATCGGAGGTTCATAAAAAACTTCTTGAGGATCGATGCGCCTATGGCACGATTGACACGTAAAGGCAAGGAGTTTATCTGGACTGAGGAGTGTCAGACGGCTTTCGATGAACTGAAGAAGCGTCTGATGACAAAACTGATCCTGACACTTCCTTCTGGATCTAGAGGATTTATGGTGTATAACGATGCGTCTGGGAGCGGACTAGGATGTGTACTGATGCAGCATGACAAGATAATAGTTTGCATATTGAGATAATTGAGAGTTCATGAGAAGAATTATCCGACACATGATCTAGAGCTAGTTACGGTGATATTTGCACTAAAGCTATGGCGGCACTACCTTTATGGAGAGCGGATTGAGATTTACACAGATCACAAAAGTCTGAAGTATGTCTACACTCAGAATGAGCTCAACATGAGACAGAGATGTTGGCTAGAGTTGATGACAGACTATGATATTGAGTTATTGTACCACCCTGGCAAGGCGAATATTGTAGTAGATGCCTTAAGCAGGAAGCCTATGGCATACTTTTTGATGACTCAGTGACATTTGTTAGAGGATCTTCAGGAGATCGGGATAGAGGTTGTATTACCAGGCATGGATGGACAAATGGCCAGTCTAGAAGTTCACTCTATATTGGTTGAGAGGATCAAGGCAGCCTTGCCTACTGATGCGAGATTTTGGCGACTACGAGAGAGGACAGAGACCGACATGCAGACGGAACTCCGAATTCACTAAGACAAAAAGTTGAGGTATGGAGATCGCCTATATGTTCTGAGTGGTGAGCTACGCCAGAAGTTAATGACCAAGGCCCATAGTTCAATTTATTCTATTCATCCCGGGGGTACAAAAATATACCAAGATTTGAGACAACACTACTGGTGGTATCAGATGAAGAGGGAGATTAGGAGATTCATGGCGAGATATTTGGTCTGTCAGCAAGTCAAGGCCGAACATCAAAGGACTGCAGGACTATTGCAGCCGCTTCCAATTCCTGAGCCTAAGTGGGAGCACATTACCATGGACTTCGTTACGGGATTTCCTAGGACCCTTGCTGGAAGGATGCAGTCTAGGTTGTCATGGACCGACTCACCAAGTCGACGCATTTCTTCCCCTTTAGAGTTGGGTAGTCCACGAAGATATTGGCTAACATGTACATGAGGCAGATAGTACGACTACATGGAGTGCCTGTCATCATTGTATCTGATCGTGATTCCAGATTTATGTTATATTTCTGGCAGAGTATGCATGAGAGTCTAGGAACTCGCGTCAAGTTCAGCACTGCATATCATCCCCAGACTGATGGTCAGTCAAAGCACACGATTCAGACATTAGAAGATATGTTGAGAGCGTGCATGATCGACTTTTGAGGATCTTGGGAGGACCATCTATATTTTATAGAATCCTTCTACAATAACAGTTACCAAGCAAGCATATAGATGGCACCTTATAAGGCACTGTACGGTAGGAAGTGCAGGTCACCGGTATATTGGAGTGACATGGGAGAGTGTCAGATACTTGGTCCAGAGTTGGTGACATAGACAGTGGAGAAAGTGAAGTAGATTCAGAGCCACCTGCACGCAACACAGGACAGGCAGAAGTATTGGGCAGATGCACACCATAGACCTTTGGAATTCAAGGAAGGTGATCATGTGTTTTTGAAGATATCGCCTACTCGTGGTACCATCAGATTTGGGGACAGAGGCAAGCTGAGTCTGAGGTACATCGGACCTTTGACATCTTGGAGCGAGTTGGCGAAGTAGCTTATCTTCTTGCATTGCCTCCATCATTAGAAGGCGTGCATGACATATTTTATGTATCACAGTTGAGAAGATACGTGACAGACCCTAGCCACGTGCTCGATCATTCAGAGATTTTAGTTGGACCCAGTTTATCATATGTGGAGCAGCCAGAAGGGATACTCGATCGCAGTGATAAAGTTTTGCGGGGGCAGACTATTCGACTGGCCAGGGTTGAATGGAAGCATCATTCGTTGGGCAAGTCTACCTGGGAGCACGAGGATTGTGTTTGACAATATTTTCCTTATTTATTTGAGGACCAAGGTACAAATTTACGTACTGCATTTCAATTACCTGTTAACTTTTTAATTCTCACAACTCTTATTCGTGCTTTACTTTTAATTTTGGGGACAAAATTCTTCTAAGTTGGGAAGGATGTAAACTCCCTCAACAAATTTTTAGGTAGACTGGATTTGGTAAAAAAATTAGTTTAGCTTCGGGTTGTCTAAGGATTAGAAATTAGGGTTATGTTGACTGGTTCTTTAATTTATACTCTTGATGCACCTTACCGTTGCTACAATATTTGGAACACAACAATAACCTTTACCTTCTAACAAAATTTTGTACTCTTGACCTGGACAAGCCAACCTAGGCACAGAATATTTCTGTCACTCACAAATGTACTCCCTTGTGCTCTATTTTAATTGCACAACTTTCTAGTCACAAAAATTAATTCTTTAATCCTATGCCTTGTACCTATGTATTTGCCATTAATTTTTGGGACACAAACTCAACCCATTTTGCCTAACCAATTAAAGGACCCAAGACTAACACCAATCCTACACCGTCTATGACATTTGTGTCACTCCCAATTGAGACCCCATGTACTCTCATTTTATTTAAGAACACCTATGACACTACTTTTATTTAAATTGGTAAAACCGACTGAACCTAACCCTAACTTAACCCTCACACCCAATCATGAGACTCACACAAAATATCCAACACCCTCTCCATCCTACAAAACATCAAACACCATTTTTTCACATCAAATTCTCACTCTTTTTTCTTTCATTTATAAATCCCAAACTTTAAGGGACTCAAATACAAAAGGGTTGCTAGGTGTCAAACTCCTATTGGTGCAAATCAAATAGAGAAACCCCCTTTGGGTCATGTGACCGGTCACCTCACCTCACCTCTCTCTCTCTCTCTCTCACCTTGTATAGTACTATTCACTCATGCTAAATCCTAGCCTTTAATTCAATCTCCCCCAATCACAACCATCCATCCTTCTCCTACAAAATGATAACTACACACAACCCTATGGCCGACCCTATGTCACGCCCTGGCCCCGTGAGGGGCCGCTCGGACGGACCACCGCCTATCCCCCGCCGGGACCGAACGCGAACCACAAAGCCTCGGCGCACCGGACGCGAATCACCGCGCCTCGATGCCTCCCCGACGGGGCAGGGAAATAGCCCGTTCGATACGGGGACGTGATGCCGTACGAGCCTGGGGTTGCGCCCGCACAAGACTTCATCGTTTAAGTTATGTTTGGCTATCATTGCATCAATCGAGTAAGCAGCAGAAAGGGACATTATTGCAATGTAATGCATTTAGCCAACTGAGTATTTGGGACAAATCGAGGGACTTGGGTTCTCTTATGCAAAGGCATCGTTCCATACATTATGCCCCTTTATACGATAGCAACTCGGGGCAATCGAAACTATGATTCCGGGTCTTAGGGACTGAGGCACGCCTATCGCTCCCTCGGATGATCCAGTACCTGCAAGCAAGTGAACTGTTGGTGGGTCAGCACTTTTATAAGTACTAATAAGATAAAACAACTGAACAGAAACAAGCATTCACTAAAACCAACACTAAGTAATCATGTTATAAAATATTATATTACTAGTGATCTTTCTAGTTTTACCTAGGTTCGTTTTATGCAGTTTGATAGCAGAGTCATATTACATTGTTTTATGAAAACATCTTTGGAAATAGAGTTTCATACTGAATAAGCAAGCAAGACAAGCCGTTCATTCCGTTTCAGGGTGTGCGCAGCGTGTCTCGTGAGACTCCAAGGACAAATGCATAGCTAGACACACATGCACAACTTAGGGGCAGTCAATCTATCCAAGCTAACACAATAAACTAGCTATATGCAGGGCGGTCCCCGAGTATCTCAGGATCGGCAGCTATTGGACCAGCATACCAATGACTCATTATCTGATGCTAATGGCAGCTGTAACCCATGGTGGCTAATGTTCAGCTCTCCACCAATAGCCATTGTCTGACCGATGCGAATGCATAGAATACTATCAAATAAACTCTAGTATGCAGATGAGACAAACCATCAGAACAGTTATCATTGTTGCGGGGCAATCCGACTTATCACTTGAACACATTCCGGCACGATATGGTTCTCTAGGAGCATAGACAATAGTGAACATGTTCATGCACTCTTAGACAAGCATTTCAGGATTTTTCGTTAAGCAGACTTGTTCATTTCAAAGACAAGCTATGTGAGTTCGTTCATTAATATGCAAGGCAGGTTCTATCATTCTCTTATGAAAATATTGCAAGCAAAAATTAGATTATTATTAAGGTGTGCAAGAATCAGAGAATGAAGTTCTGCCCACTCACCTGATACATAATGCCGACGCAAAGCGGGGCATTACATACTTACCAACCAACAAAAAGTTTCATCATCGAAACTTCAAGGATAAACTTTTCGATATTCCAAGCAGCGATAGTGCCATCCCTCGCCATACTCAATCGAAACAATCAAGAAATTTAATTCCAGTAAATATTTTATACTTTGAGAATATCTATGGACTTATTATATGGAATGCTCTATTGCAATACCATATCGATAATATCTCAGAGTCATAGCAACGGATTGGGCCAAGAAATCGATTCCGCTCTGATACCATTATGTTACGTCCCGGCCCCGCAAAGCGAGGGGCCGCTCGGCCGGACCACCGTCTCCTCGCCTCCGTAGCCGGATTGAACCGGACGCGAATCATCGCGCCTCGGCGCACCGGACACGAATCTTCGCACCGCGGCGCCTCCCCGACGGGGCAGAAAAATGGCCCATTCGATACCGGGACGTGATACCGTGCAAGCCTGGGGTTTTGTCCGCACAAGGCTTCATCGTTTAAGTTGTATTTGGCTATCATCGTATCAATCGAGTAAGCAGCGGAAAGGGACATTGTTGCAATGCAATATATTTAGCCAACTGAGTATTTAGGACAAATCGAGGGACTTGGGTTCTCTTATGCAAAGGCATCATTCCATATATTATGCCCCTTTGTATGATAGCAACTCGGGGCAATCAAAACCAGGATTCTGGGTCTTAGGGACTGAGGCACGCCTATCGCTCCCTCGGACGATCCAGTACCTGCAAGCAAGTGAACTGTTGGTGGGTCAGCACTTTTATAAGTACTATGAGATAAAATAACTGAAGAGAAACAAGCATTCACTAAAACCAACACTAAGTAATCATGTTATAAAATATTACATTACTAGTGATCTTTCTAGTTTTACCTAGGTTCGTTTCATGCAGTTTGATAGCAGAGTCATATTACATTGTTTTATGAAAACATCTTTGGAAACATAGTTTCATACTGAATAAGCAAGGCAAGTCGTTCGTTCCATTTCAGGGTGTGCACAACGTGTCTCGTGAGACTCCAGGGATAAATGAATATCTAGACACATATGCACATCTTAGGGGCAGTCCATCTTTCCAAGCCAACACAATGAACTAGCTATATGCAGGACGGTCGCCGAGTATCCCAGGATCGGCAGCTGTTGGACCAGCATACCAATGACTCATTATCTGATGCTAATGGCAGCTGTGACCCATGGTGGATAATGACGCATGCAGTTCAGCTCTCCACCAATAGCCATTGTCCGACTGATGCGAATGCATGGAACACTATCAAATAAACTCTAGTATGCAGACGAGACGAACCATCAGAACAGTTATCGTTGTTGCGGGGCAATCCGACTTATCACTTAAACACATTCAGGCATGATATGGTTCTCTCGGAGCATAGATGATAGTGAACATGTTCATGCACTCTTAGACATGCATTTCAGAATTTTTCGTTAAGCAGACTTGTTCGTTTAAAAGACAAGTTAGGTGAGTTCGTTCATTACCATGTAAGACAGGTTCTATCATTCTCTTATGAAAATATTGCAAGCAAAAACTCATATTATTATTAAGGCGTGCAAGAATCAGAGAACAAAGTTCTGCCCACTCACCTGATACATAATGCCGATGCGGAGCAGGGCATTACACTCTAATCCCTAAGAAACCCATTCTTCACTTACCTCACTCTCTCTTCTCTCCTTCCTCACTCATCAGCCGTACCCCTCCATTTTTTCCTCCATTCTTCTTTTTCTTCTTCTTCACCTCTATTTTCTTTATCTTCTTCTTCTTCATCACCACCTCTTCGACTCCTCCGGCCATCACTACATCTTCGACTCCACTGCCATCACCATTCTCACCACCACAGCCAACATCACCACCGCTGTCACCAACGTCAACCGCCATCACTATTCTTACCACCACAACCAACATCACCACCGCTGCCACCAACGTTAACATCATCACCAGCAACCAGCATCAGCCGCCACCAACATCAACACCACCACCATTGCCACCACCAGCAACCACCATCATCTTTCCCCTCCCCTCCCGTTCGACACCAACACAGCATCATCACCACCATCAACCACCGCTGCCACCTCCATCACCATTCTTACCCCCACCGAGCACCACTACCATCACTACCACAGAGCACCACCTCCACCACCACTGTCGTCACGAGCACCACCACCACGGTCAATACCACCCTCGACAGCAGCCACAGCAACACTGCTGCCACCACCCGCAGCCACCCCTTTGGTAACATTTTCTTCTTCTTCTTCTTCATTCATTTCTTTTTCCTCACTCTTGAATGCTAGGTCATGTACGTATTTTGATTAATGAGCATTATAGTGAGTTAGAAAAGTTGGGTTGATGATTAGCCCATGTTTAATTAAATATATATTTAAGGAATGTAAATATGATATACGTTATTGGTTTAGTGTTTGGGTTCATGCCAAAGTTAGAATATAAATTCAAACTTGAGTATTTTTGCATGTGTAGACTTGATGGTGTTGTACCAATATAATTTTATTTGGTAGTGATGATGGTATGATTGAGGATGAGTATGTGAACATTATGCGTATTTAGGGGCGATAACTAATTTGAGTTTTATGCACTTATGTCTATGATTACAGGGATGGCATGGTCGAGGATGAACATTATTTATAGATGACCGAAATCATACCTGATGAATACTAGTATTTGAGGATACGGGGGCGAAGCCCCTAAAAGATATTCAGATTCCCAGATTTGGTTATCTTTGGACAACTACCGTCAAGAAAAAAAGCATCTTCTAGTCAGCAGATGTTTCAGAAGTTTGGCGTCATCAGTGTTCTTGATTTTCATATGTAATCTTATATTTTATTTGAGTCTAGGACTTATATAAGTCGAGTTGCATTGGCAACTAGAAAGTGTCAAGACCCGCACCCGGTATAGGGGTACGAGAGCGTGGGTACGTCCAGCCTACGCCGCAGCATCGGCGGTAGAACGCTGTCTGGGTCAAGCACTATCTAAAAAATCTCGCACTAGTATCCAACTCCATAAGGAGACACAGATAACACTATATAAATAACAACATACTCAATCACATAACGACAACACGATTAGAATTTGAAGGAAAAAATACAACACAAGTCTAAACTTTAAATAATCTAACTTAACATAAACCAAGTCTGAAATAAGATTTGCCGGAGACAAATCCGGTACCAAATAATATGCTAAAGGAACTAACTAGACATATAATGATTCCGGCTATACCTCCCGGAATCACGACTGAACTACCAAGCCAAGTCTCAGCTACTCACCCTGTGGTCCATCAGTGTCAGATACCAGTCCTCTAGGCATAGTCTGGAAAAATGTTTTCCAATCAAGAAGGAGCAAAGTACATTTCTAATTAGCAGTTCTATATCCATGATATAACTATGTAGCAGTATATAGATGGAAATATACAAGATGCATGTATTAGTACGAGACATGTACAATAAAGGATATACTAGAAATACTGTAAGTAAATGCAGGAAAGGAAACAATATGTCAATGAACAAGAAACCTATGACTAAGTGTGTGAGTACTAGCTTTAACATGTGATCGACTTGGAAACTTGATCAGGCTGGTTACATATGATTAGCTATGATTCATGTAAGGTAAGGCTAACCGTTGGTTAGCTATGATGCATGTAGAGGTCAGGCTAATCACACGTAACAGCTATGAAGCATATAAATGGTCAGGCCGCACCCGACGTGAGATGTGGGGTGAGCTATGATGCATGTAGAGTTGGGTATGATCACATATCTATACTAAAATACTCCCCACCCCCGACTGGTATAGTAGATCCAACCATGGTACGCTATGGCACGGGATCCCCTAAGGAGGTAGCAAATCTTCCCAAAAATCAGTATTTGTACATGTACAAGATATCAATAAAATAAGACTTGTACAAGCTACACCATGAACAAGGAATAACATCTCATGAGGAGATCCGTATATACCAATCCGTGTAACCATCGTGTCAAGAGCATGGATATTTACACTAGATACAATAAACATAGGGGATATCATAAACAAGAAACTAATCAAAGAATGTACTCGTCTTGGGTCCTTAGCTGGTGAATACCGAGGTCCTGTTCCAGAGTATCGTCTGGAGGATCCAACAGTCCTATAACATATAATAAATATAATATTGTATCAGATTCTACACTAACACAGCACAAATACATAACTCAGGGCTATGCCAGGTATGGCACTGGTCAATCTAGGGTCAGTGTGCGTCAAGTTGCATGGGCGTCGCGTCTGTGATTGCTGGGCAAGACAGACGATCAAAACGGTATAGGGCTTGCAAGTACGTTATTGTACGTGTGGCAGTCTGCTAACATTCACAGGGTCAAGGTTAGGTGTAGTTACGGGGTGTCCGTATTTACATTCGGGTCATCTAGTAGATATATATAAATATACATATCATTAACTAACATTAATTCTTATAATATATACATGCACCAAATTAAATACATATACAATATATATATATGTACCAATTAATTACATGTAAAATATACATGTTGAACAATATATATATACCATATATACCAATTAATAAATACCTACATATACTAAATATGTATATACATATATACCAATTAATATATATTAAAAATATACTAAGTATATACAAAATATACAAAATATATATATATATATACATATACCAATTAATACATATACTATATATATATATATATATATATATATATATATATATATATATATATATATATATATATATATATATATATATATGTGTGTGTGTGTGTGTGTGTGTGTATTATCAAAATACATAATTACTAATACCAATTGAGTTTATACTATCTAAATTTATTAAATATACTATACAAAAATAAACCAACTCACATACATATACATATGTATGTATATGAATACCTATATAATAACATAAAATTATACCAATACATACATACATACATATATACCAACGCGTATTTATACATATATATACGTATATACACTAAAAAGAAGGGAAGAGGGACTCACGGTGGTGGTGGTGCATAGCCGCCGGAGTGTCGATGGCCGAACAGTGGAGGGCCTGGTGATGGTGATCGAACGGGTGGCTCGAGGGAGGAGCTCGGGATGCAGCTCAGGATAGGAGCGGGGTGATGTAGTGGCTCGACGGGAGGAGCTGGAGGGAATGCAGCTCGCCGGATTCGAAGACGAGGGCGGTGGTTCGATGAACGGGTGGCTCGAGGGGAGTTGCAGCGGGTCAGAGAAGATGGGGAGGCTGCCAGAGTCGGGCCGGGTGGACGCTGCAGTAGCTGTCGGGAAGAGAAAGCTGATGGCGATGGTGGTCGCGGTTCGGGATGTAGCAGGTGGTTGCGCCGGAGTGTCGAGAGGAGGCTGAACGGGGTGAAGACGACGGTGGTGACGTTGACGGATGAAGGCGAGGGTGGCTGCCGGAGTACGGGATGGAGGGACAGCAGCTGGGGAAGAGAACCGTAGTAGCCGGAGCTTGGGGAAGAGAGGAGTTGCAGGAGCCTCGGCTGTGCAGCGGAGAGAGGGTCTGCTCCGGTGGTGGATGGCCGAAAGGAGATCGGATAAACGCCGGGGAAGGAGGTTGGTCGAGGAGGGAGGAGCTGGATGTGGGTTAGCCGGACTGGGCGGTCGGGGCTGGCCGGCCGGGTGGCCAGGGTGAGCTAGGGTCAGGGATGAAGGGGAGGCTTAGGTCTAGTTTTGTGTTGGTGATGGTGATGAAGTAATAGGGAGAGGGTGGGTTTCTTTTGTATGGGGAGGATGATGTAGCTCCCTAGAAATTAGGGCCGGCCAAAAATGTTGGGATGGGGTTTCCTTGGGAAAGGGGTTGAGGGAAAAATGCAAGGGGGTTGTGTGGTGGGGATGGCTCCATGTTAAATGAAGGGCCATGATTTAACATGGAGAAAAATACAACAAAAGAGGAGGGAGAGATTAGGTTGACTAGTCAAAATAGGGGGTTGGTTTCCTTCATGTGGGTTAAACCAATAAGATGGTGGCACATCATTGCAATTTTGCAATTAAGTCCCCAATAAATAAAAAATTATACAGAAATGAGTTTCTGAATTTAATTAATTAAAATTAGATACACTTGGCGTTCTAAAATTAATTAGGAGTACATGAGACCAAAATTAGGCCGGGTCACCAATACCATTAATGAAGAAGACTCAGAACAGAATATTACCCTAATTTGGGTCGCACGAAAATAGGTCAAGGTTGCCTCCAATTTCGATTGGAACGCACAACGATAGAAAGTTGGAAATTATTCAGAAATTAAATAAATGTCCGCGACGAATATTGTGCGGCTAAAATGAAGCTCAAGAGATCATAATTATGAGTTGCAAAAATATCAGAATGGAAGGCAGGCACGTCTAGGGCAAGGTTGTAAAATTTGTTGGAAGGCAAAAGCCAGGGTAGCGCTCCAAATATCGAAGCAATGGCAGCACGCAACAATTAAATAAATTATGGTAATTAATTATGACATCCAATAATTAAATCTTAATTAATGTAATTAAATACACAATCCCCAATTTCTGTCAGGTGTTCGTCTAGTGGGCTTCTAGGTCAAGTCTACCAGCTCAACATTAATGAACACTGTAAATAATAATATATTTAATTACACATCTCACAAAATTATTTAATTTAAATACACAAAATATTAAATACAAAAAAGTCGAAATTACCCTTGTTTTCAGAATGTGGTAGTGACAAGTCTACCCTCCTTAAAAAAATTTCGTCCTCGAAATTTAAAGTCCTCATAGTAGTGTTTATACATTATTTTATTTTCCATCAATAGTTAATTCATCAACCACAAAATCAGTTAGTAATCCACCATGCCATTTCACAATCTTAATTTTTTTTTCTGAAATTATTGTATTCCTGCAATATCCTCGAAAATAAAAATTAGTTTCCATTTCCTCACAATTTCCTCTGAATTTAAATTTAAGAAATTAAATACTCGGATTTTGACATCCAACCCTCTAGTTCACTTAATACACATTAAGACTCCCATCTAAAACACAATCCATAAATCCAACCCTTCAATTTAATTAATCCACTATATTCATAAAATTGGAAATGTCATCCGAAAAGTTTGAATTTAAACACCAATCCATTAATGATTTTTACTCCTCAATTTAATTCCAATCGATGCATATTCAAAATCTAAATCCTCATCCCGAGAATCGAATTTGACACTATCCCATTAATAATTTTATTTCCTGATTTCCTTTTTCCTCAAAATACTCAACGAGGCGATACTTACAGAATCTTCAAATGCTACATTCATAATATAAAATTTTAAATTTTTATTTTGCAATCAAATAGGTATAATGATAATTTCCCTAATTTTTTTAAATTTTAATAACCAAATCTATCATATCATAACCTTCCTAAAATTAATAAATCCTCAATTTTGTCATGTAAATTTCTTAACTCTCCATTTAAGTTAATGTTTATCCTCGAATTTCAATCATACCTCAATCTTCGTAAAATCAATGATCCATCAATTCTGTTATATTAACCTCTTAATTCTTTATTTGAATTAATGCTTATCCACAAATTTAATCATCTTGCCCCTTTTTGTCAAGTCATAACCTTGTCATAGATCTTTGCTATGGTCAAACCCCAATGATCATGATCTAAGAAAATTTACCTACAGTCATACACCCTGTAATCTAAGAAAATGTACGGTCATGTGTCTTTTGTCATGGTACTGCAGTCTCTGTCAGGGTGTACTACTCACTACATTCTAACAGGAAAAATTATGAATACAAGCTACGGTACTGGGGAATCAATCAATCAGAAGACGAAAACAACATGAGAAAAAGAAGGAACCTGCTAATATTTTTCTTGCGGTATCCCCTATCTTTAGCATACACTTAACTCTGGCACATCCACTAACTAATTCCTATTCTTGTACACTGGTACTCATATCAATTAATCATTAGTCCACAACATCCATGATTACATCCTCATTGCATACACCTACTTATTAATACATAAATCTGATACCAAGATTCTCTAATATAACTATGGTTCAATAATACATCCAAGTTTGATACCTCTCTCTCTTTAGTACCATACTCTCTGCCAGTTCTCGTTCCTACTACAATTGTCCATACTATTTATTCTCATCACTCCAGTGCACACCAAGTGTAACAAATCATACTAAATACTGTTTCCCCCCTAATACAACTCTAGATGGACACCCAAGTCTGTTTTCAGTGCCATCTCAATCATGCCCAAGTCAATAGATCCTTACATAGGTATATCATCTACTCATATACTAATATTCATATTTCTCATCTACCATAAAATTAATCCTCCAAATAATCGTCAAGGTTTAACTTCTCGAACAACTTTAATATAAAATGCATATACTTCCTCAATAGTCGAATACTCAATATCGAAATCAAAATTTTTTTTTCACTCCTAAAATCTTTATAGCCTTGACCATGTTTATTAAATCAAAATTTTGAACCCTCAAAAATTTAATGACATAATCTCAACTCCTCAATAATTCTCAAAATTAAAATTTATTTTCACTCTCTAATTTATAAATCCACAAATTTACATATAAGTGTTCACGGTCTCTAATACTCGAGGTGCACTCAATACCTCTATTGTCTACAACTGCCAACTGGGTACTAAAATTGTACTGTCCGAATTATTCGTACTATTATTCCCGAGGATTAAGTTATCATCACACATATTTTCTTCCATGATTTTCAATCTATATCCACTGGTACATCGTCTAATTATCATCACGCAAAGTGCTTACTGTTATTATCATCATTCTCGACTAATCCTCGAAATAGAATCATTAGTACCCTTGGTATTATATCACTAGCTTCATTAATGGATCATCTCATCAAGCTTATTAGAACCCATGATTATCTGTACCTTCTATAACACTCATGTCTCTTTACTCTCATGGGCAAATATATGGTTCTTCATCTCGATTGATGTATATGTATTTCCCTTTAATCCTTTAAAGCCTGTTAGACTAATCTGTGATACGCTTCACCATTTTCCTTTCTAATTCCGATATTTCTCTACTCATGACACCTCATTATAACTCTTTATGCATATATATTTCCTTACCTTTAACATTCCCGATATCAATTATCAAATTTGAACATCATGCTCTATTAATCCTTAACACAATTCCTGGATACTTAATTGTTCACATAGATTATCCAATTACATAATCATGATTATCCAGGACGGGTATATTGGCTCTGATACTAACTCTTGGAACTATCACTGATACTTTATACTCTCCTTCTACTCACAGTCTCAAATTACACTTTTCCTAGAACCATTGTTACAAGGTACTATGCTATGGGTTAACTCTAGATTAAGGTCTACTGCTCACATGTCCAACTAGGAAACACTTATAACTCACTAGCAACACTCAGTCAATACTAATACTCAAGGCACAGACATAATTACAAGACATTAATTATCATACTTAACAAGGAATCCTCAAGGAATAGGAGCTCAAAAGACTGGATTGAGGACTGAAGGTGTTTCTACTGCTAGCAACAAAGAACGATGGAATAAAGTCCTGTATAACAGAAATAGATAAGTGTTGAGATGATACTTTAAGAACAAATTTTAAGATACAACCTGATAATCATACACGTCGGTCAGAAATCATGACGCTGAGAATCCTCGCCATGCCAGTAGGCATAGGTGCGATAAACGACAGGTTCCGTAACTAAGTACGCAACCCTATAATTATGACATCTAGAATTTTTGCCACGCCAACTGGTACAGCTGCAATAAACTCTAGGTTCCATAACCAAAGCAGACGTTTCACCTTTCGCACTGTTCTCATCAATATATGCCATCAGATGATATCATAAAATTTAGTCCGTAAAATTCATCTCGGCATGAAATCAAACCTTACAATGAAACCAAGATCCTAATTTAATAACTGATCAACAGGAATCAATTTCAATATCAATAAGTGAGGACGGACGGAAACAAGGGCGAAGGATTTTAAAATTAGAAATTTTAATAAGATTCTCAAGGGGTCATCCCAGGAATCTCTCAAGAATTTGTGATTGAGTATCCTCTCTCATCCTAGTATCCTATATCCTATATTCAATAGCAGGCACGCAGTAGTACAACTATGACGTCGCACTACTACGACATCGCACCACTTGCGAAGTCTGACCTGCATGGGCCACCACTAAAAACGTGTCACGACCCGCACCCGGTATAGGGGTACGAGAGCGTGGGTATGTCCAGCCTACGCCGCAGCATCGGCGGTAGAACGCTGTCTGGGTCAAGCACTATCTAAGCAATCTCGCACTAGTATCCAACTCCATAAGGAGACACGGATAACACTATATAAATAACAACATACTCAATCACAAAACGACAACACGATTAGAATTCGAAGGAAAAAATACAACACAAGTCTAAACTTTAAATAATCTAACTTAACATAAACCAAGTCTGAAATAAGATTTGCCGGAGACAAATCCGGTACCAAATAATATGCTAAAGGAACTAACTAGACATATAATGATTCCGGCTATACCTCCCGGAATCACGACTGAACTACCAAGCCAAGTCTCAGCTACTCACCCTGTGGTCCATCAGTGTCAGATACCAGTCCTCTAGGCATAGTCTGAAAAAATGTTTTCCAGTCAGGAAGGAGCAAAGTACATTTCTAATAGCAGTTCTATATCCATGATATAACTATGTAGCAGTATATAGATGGAAATATACAAGATGCATGTATTAGTACGAGACATGTACAATAAAGGATATACTAGAAATACTATAAGTAAATGCAGGAAAGGAAACAATATGTCAATGAACAAGAAACCTATGACTAAGTGTGTGAGTACTAGCTTTAACATGTGATCGGCTTGGGAACTTGATCAGGCTGGTTACATATGATTAGCTATGATTCATGTAAGGTCAGGCTAACCGTTGGTTAGCTATGATGCATATAGAGGTCAGGCTAATCACACGTAACATCTGTGAAGCATGTAAATGGTCAGACCGCACCCGACGTGAGATGTGGGGTGAGCTATGATGCATGTAGAGTTGGATATGATCACATATCTATTCTAAAATACTTCCCACCTCCGAATGGTATAGTAGATCCAACCATGGTACGCTATGGCACGGGATCCCCTAAGGAGGTAGCAAATCTCCCCGAAAATTAGTGTCTGTACATGTACAAGATATCAATGAAACAAGACTTGTACAAGCTACACCATGAATAAGGAATAACATCTCATGACGAGATCCGTATATACCAATCCGTGTAACCATCGTGTCAAGAGCATGGATATTTATACTAGATACAATGAACATAGAGGATATCATAAACAAGAAACTAATCAGAGAATGTACTCGTCTTGGGTCCTTAGCTGGTGAATACCGAGGTCCTGTTCCAGAGTATCGTCTGGAGGATCCAACAGTCCTATAACATATAATAAATATAATATTGTATCAGATGCTACACTAACACAGCACAAATACATAACTCAGGGCTATGCCAGGTATGGCACTGGTCAATCTAGGGTTAGTGTGCGTCAAGTTGCACGGGCATCGCGTCTGTGATTGCTGGGCAAGACAGACGATCAAAACGGTACGGGGCTTGCAAGTACGTCAGTGTACGTATGGCAGTCTGCTAACATTCACAGGGTCAAGGTTAGGTATAGTTACGGGGTGTCCGTATTTACACTCGGGTCATCTAGTAGATATATATAAATATACATATCATTAACTAACATTAATTCTTATAATATATATATGCACCAAATTAAATACATATATATATATATATATATATATATATATATATATATATATATATATATATATATATATGTACCAATTAATTACATGTAAAATATACATGTTGAACAATATATATATACCATATATACCAATTAATAAATACCTACATATACTAAATATGTATATACATATATACCAATTAATATATATTGAAAATATACTAAGTATATACAATATATATATATATATATATATACATATACCAATTAATACATATACTATATATATATATATATATATATGTGTGTGTGTGTGTGTGTGTGTGTGTGTGTGTGTGTATTATCAAAATACACAATTACTAATACCAATTGAGTTTATACTATCTTCATTTATTAAATATACTATACAAAAATAAACCAACTCACATACATATACATATGTATGTATATGAATACCTATATAATAACACAAAATTATACCAATACATACATACATACATATATACCAACACGTATTTATACATATATATACGTATATACACTAAAAAGAAGGGAAGAGGGACTCACGATGGTGGTGGTGCATAGCCGCCGGAGTGTCGATGGCCGGACAGTGGAGGGCCTGGTGATGGTGATCGAACGGGTGGCTCGAGGGAGGAGCTCGGGATGCATCTCGGGATAGGAGCGGGGTGATGTAGTGGCTCGGCGAGAGGAGCTGGAGGGAATGCAGCTCGCCAGATTCGAAGACGAGGGCGGTGGTTCGATGAACGGGTGGCTCGAGGAGAGTTGCAGCGGGTCAGAGAAGATGGGGAGGCTGCCGGAGTTGGGCCGGGTGGACGCTGCAGTAGCTGCCGGGAAGAGAAAGCTAATGGCGATGGTGGTCGCGACTAGGGATGTAGCAGGTGGTGGCGCCGAAGTGTCGAGAGGAGGCTGAACGGGGTGAAGACGACGGTGGTGACATTGACGGATGAAGGCGAGGGTGGCTGCCGGAGTACGGGATGGAGGGACAGCAGCTGGGGAAGAGAACCGTAGTAGCCGGAGCTTGGGGAAGAGAGGAGTTGCAGGAGCCTCGGCTGTGCAGCGGGGAGAGGGTCTGCTCCGGTGGTGGATGGCCGGAAGGAGATTGGATAAACGCCGGGGAAGGAGGTTGGTCAAGGAGGGAGGAGCTGGATGTGGGTTAGCCGGACTGGGCGGTCGAGGCTGGCCGGCCGGGTGGCCCGGGTGAGCTAGGGTCAGGGATAAAGGGGAGGCTTAGGTCTAGTTTTGTGTTGGTGATGGTGATGAAGTAATAGGGAGAGGGTGGGTTTCTTTTGTATGGGGAGGATGATGTGGCTCCCTAGAAATTAGGGCCGGCCAAAAATGTTGGGATGGGGTTTCCTTGGGATAGGGGTTGAGAGAAAAATGTAAGGGGGTTGTGTGGTGGGGATGGCTCCTTGTTAAATGAAGGGCCATGACTTAACATGGAGAAAAATGCAACAAAAGAGGAGGGAAAGATTAGGTTGACTAGTCAAAATAGGGGGTTGGTTTCCTTCATGTGGGTTAAACCAATAGGATGGTGGCACATTATTGCAATTTTGTAATTAAGTCCCCAATAAATAGAAAATTATACAGAAATGAGTTTCTGAATTTAATTAATTAAAATTAGATACACTTGGCGTTCTAAAATTAATTAGGAGTACATGGGACCAAAATTAGGTCGGGTCACCAATACCATTAATGAATAAGACTCAAAACAGAATATTACCCTAATTTGGGTTGCACGAAAATAGGTCAAGATTGCCTCCAATTTTGATTGGAACGCACAACGATACAAAGTTGGAATTTATTCAAAAATTAAATAAACGTCCGCGACGAATATTGTGCGGCTAAAATGAAGCTCAAGAGATCATAATTATGAGTTGCAAAAATATCAGAATGGAAGGCAGGCACGTCTAGGGCAAGGTTGTAAAATTTGTTGGAAGGCAAAAGCCAGGGTAGCGCTCCAAATATCGAAGCAACGGCAGCGCGCAACAATTAAATAAATTACGGTAATTAATTACGACATCCAATAATTAAATCTTAATTAATGTAATTAAATACACAATCCCCAATTTCTGTCAGGTGTTCGTCTAGTGGGCTTCTAGGCCAAGTCTACCAGCTCAACATTAATGAACACTGTAAATAATAATATATTTAATTACACATCTCACAAAATTATTTAATTTAAATACACAAAATATTAAATACAGAAAAAGTCGAAATTATCCCTGTTTTCAGAATATGGTAGTGAGAGAAAGCAACTCCGTCCACTCAAATAGCCTAAAATCTATCCACCCAAAAATCAAGCCAAATATATCTTGAACCTATCTACCAAACTAGTCCACATACAAACTTGGCTCTACCTAAAATAGTAAACTGAACTCTGGCCAAATTTGCCCCAAATTCGCACCGAACTCGGTCACCATTTTTAGTATAATATCTCCAGTTGCATAATTCTTGATTTCTTGGCCCAATATTCGAATTTTGAATTAATACTGACCGAACTCTGGCCGTATTCAGTTCGCCAATACCCTATAAATAGGATTAGATTTCTACATTCCTACACATTCAACCATTCTCTATCTTCCTGTCCTATAGTAAGTAAACCCTCAGAGCCTAACTTTCTTATCTCCAAGATCAACTCTCTAGCCTTCTTAGTGCCAAGTGTGGTCTCGGTCTAGAAGTCTACAGAGTTGTAAAGAGCTTGGTTCATCAAGCCCCTATTCTGTGTGAAGTTGTGAGCCTTCAGATCAAAACTCATGGTGTGTGAAGTTACGAGACTTCGGATCAAATCTCGTGGTTGTAAGAAGTCGTCAAGCCTTCAGATCAAAGCTTATGATTCACTATTGGTGATTATAGTGGATAAAACTTTAAGCTTGAGTTCTCGGGACTAGACTAGTCCTATCAGAGAAAAACCAGTATACATCAGGGTATTTGCGTTTGCTCTCTCTTTCTCTTACTTTATTATATTGCATATACACTGCGAGTTAATAACTGCCTTCACTCTATTTAATTTTTAATTGGGTAGATTATTCTGCTACACTTTATTCACCCCCCTCTAGAGTTGCCATACACGGTCCTTTACTGATATGGTAGCTGATGGTGGAGCGGCTCGGTGGTGGTGATAGGATTGGTGATGGCGGCTATGGTGTGAGGTTAGTTCTCGGTGGTGGTGAGGGTAGTGGTGCTCGGTGGTGGTGTTGGCCGAAGGGTAGTGATGGTAGTGGTGCTCGGCGGTGGTGACGGTAGTGGTGATGGCTGCTATGGTAGGGAGATGAGAAAGAAGAAGAAGATGAAGAAAAATAGAGGTGAAGAAGAAGAAGAATGGATAGAAGAAGAAGAAGAAGAAGAAGAAGAAGAAGAAGAAGAGTGGAAAGGTGGTTCGGCTGAGAGAGGGAGGGGAGGAGAGAGATAGTGAGGTGAGTGAATAATGAGTTTTCTAGGGATTAGGGCCGGACACATGGGGATGGGTGTGTGTATGTGTTAATATAGGGGGGATGGGTGGTTGTGATAGGTAAAGGTTTAAATCAAGGACTAGGACTAAAAGTAGGGTGAATAGTACTATACAAGGGTGAGGGTGTAGTGAGTGACCGGTCATATGACCAAGGAATGGGGCTCTTTATTTGGTTTTCCCCAATAGGAGTTTGACACCTAGCAACCCTTTTGTATTTGAGTCCCTTAAAGTTTAGGGTTTACAAATAAAGGAAAAAGAGTGAGAATTTGATGTAAAAAATTGGTGTTTGGTGTTTTGTAGGATAGAGAGGGTGTTGGGTGTTTTGTATGAGCCTCATGATTGGGTGTGAGGGTTAAGTTGGGGTTAACTTCAGTCGGTTTCACCAATATAAATAAAAGTTGTGTCATAGGTATTCTTAAATAAAATGGGAGTACATGGGGTCTCAATTGGAAGTGACACAAATGTCATGGACGGTATAGACTTGGTATTAGTATTGAGCCCTTTAATTGGTTAGGCAAAATGGGTTGATTTTGTGTCCCCATATCGATGGCAACGACATAGGTACAAGGCATATAATTTAAATTAATTTTTTGTGACTAAAAAGTTATGCAATTAAAATAGAGCACAAGGAAGTATGTTTGTGAGTGACAGAAATATCCTGTGCCTAGGTTGGCTCGTCTAGATTAAGAGTACAAAATTTTATTGGAAGGTAAAGGCTATTGTTGTGCTCCAAATATTGTAGCAACAGTAAGGTGCATCAAGAGTATAAATTAAAGAACCAGTCTACATAAGCGTAATTTCTAATCTTTAGACAACTTGAAGTAAACTAAAATTTTCACCAAATCTAGTCTACCTAAAAATTTGTTGAGGGAGTTTACAGAACTATTTGATTTAGAGTTGAGATGGGGATTTGATAGCAAAACTAGTTTTTTTGGATTCTTAGAGTTTTTTCCTGGCCAAACTTGCTGTTCTGGGATGATGGTGTACCATACGGACCAGCAACATGCGTCCCCTCCAACATGCGCTCATCTTGTTGGACGCATGTCTGCTTGGTGCCTGCTTTCAAGAGTTGGAAGCATAGTACCTTGAACGCATGGAAATTCACTAAGGCCTGACTCCATGCGTCCATGAGATTATACGGCCATGAGCCATGTGTCTCTTCTTATGGGTGTATGTCTCTACACAACTTTTTTGTCTCCGCACGACTTTATGTGCTTTTGTCTTTTCTTTCTGACACTTATGCCTTGTCACATCAATCACCTTTAAGTCACTTTTCTGATACTTCATTTATTGTCCATCACTTGGCACTTGTCCCAAGTAGTAAACTTTTGCCCGAGCATGCGGTCAGGTTAGAACATGTGGTTGGGTTGGTTCATACGGTCTGACCTTCTTGTGCATGAATTAGACATGTATTATCCTTAGTGAGTCCCTTGTACACTCAGTACTTTCTTGTTGGGATCATTTATTTATTTTATTTAGAATATTTCTTATCATTCTCTATATGGTTGATCCTGGTTATTGCTTGTATTATAATTCTAGGGAAGAATTATCACACCCCGATCCCGAAGGTCCCGACAATGCCTCCGCCGGGCGCGAATCATCGTGCCTCAGGACGTGATATCGTGCGAGCCTGGGGTTGTGCTCGCACAAGGCAATATCGTTAAAGTTGAGGCTATCATCGAATCGATCGAGTAAGCAGCGGAGGGACATTATTGCAAACAATAATCCATCTGAGTATACGGGATAAATCACAAGGCACGAGGTTCTCTGAATATAATGGCATCGTTTTATATATTATGTCCCTCTATACAAAAGCAGCTCAAAGCAATCGATATGGCTCAAGGCATCGAAACCAGATTTTCGGGTCTTGGGAATGAGGCACCCCTATCGCTTCCTTAGACGATCCAGCACCTGAGAACACGCAAACTGTTGGTGGGTCATCACTTTGGAGAAAGTACTGGTGAGTATAAATCAACTGAACAGAAGCAACACCCCTTGAAACCCACACTAAGTAAGCATGTGGCAAAATATTACATTACTAGTGATCTTGCTACTTTTACCTATGTTCATTTTATGCAGCTCAGGATTATAATCAGTTTACATCTTTTCAAAAACATAGCTTTGAAACCAGTTTGCATATTCAATACATACAAGCAAGCTATAGAGGCAGTGTTCTATCGTACAGTGCGCAACATGTATCGTGCGCCATATTTAATCCTAATAGACTGTTCATCTCAAATCAAGACAAGTGTATTTATTGGACTATCATACTTTCAAGCACACAAGAAGAACTAGCTATATGATTTTGGTCCCCGAGAAACTCAAGATCAATAACGGTAAACCAGCTAACTAATGACTCTTTTATCTGATGCTATTAGCAGCTATGACACATTGTTGCTTTTTACTAACAAGTAGCAGCCGTGACCAAGGTTCATCTCTTCACTAATAGCCATTGTCCAATCGATGCAAATGCATGAAGCACTATCAGTTAAACTCTAAGATGCACACGTTCATGAACAATGTAATCACCCTAAAATTTTTAGTTTGATAAAAATAATTTTTTGGAAATTTTCTGCAAATTTTCAAGAATTAACATAGGTGCTTTGGTGATTATATAATTTTTAATTGCTAATAACTAATATTAAATGTAATGAAAATATGATTTTATGGTGTAAAATAGAAAATCGGACTTAGGGTAATTTTTCTGGAATTTATTGGGCCTCGGACCTAATTTAAATTACCTAAAAACTATTTAAACTAATTAATTATTATTATTATTATTATTATTATTATCATTATTATTACTTATTGTTTTCCGGCTCGGCCCAGTGGGACGAAGCCCAGCCCAGCCCCGCTTAACGGGTCGGGCGGGTCCGCCCAACCCGGAACCCGCCGCCCGACCCGACCCGGCTACACCCATCTCCCCCACGCGCGACTCCCCCGCGTTTTCCGGCCGCATTCTCCGACCACGTCGTCGGAGAACCGCCCTGCTCACCCCACGACCTCCCCTCGGCCCGCCTCCTCCGCCACGACCCTCCCCCGAGCCTCCCTATAAAACCCCTCCTTCCCTTCACCTCCTCCCTCATCTCCCCTAACCTAAGCCCTAGCTCCGGCGAGCTAACTCCACCTCGTTCCCCCTCGTCGACCCTAACTCCGCCCGTACCCGCCACAGCGGACGACCCCAGCTCCCCAGGCCGCCGCGCTCACAGACCCCAACGATGACTCCTCCTCCCAACAGCAGCCGAGCACGGCCCTATTTCCACCCGCAGCCCCCGGACTTCGCCGCTCGGCCGCCGTGCCTCCTCCTCGGCGGCGCCCTGCCTCCCCATGTACCCTGCCGCCTCCGGCAACGCCACCCCATCCAGCATAGACTCCGGCGAGCGCGGACACGACACAGAGAATCTGTGCCCTAATCTGGACTCGTCGACACAGGACACTCGGACACGAAAATCCGGTTCCGAGGAGCCCAGTTCAGGTACTCGTATCTCACTCCTCGTAGCTCTGATTTCGATTTCGTAAATTGTAACGCGTAGCCTGTATGACCCTCTCGGTGCCCGGACAAACCGCTCGGGGCATCGCGTCCTGTGGTGATCGCGAACTGCGATCCAAAAACAGGAAAAACAACGCCATGTTTCACCCCGGAACTGAGTACGCCCCGCCAAACGGGACGACTTGGTCGCACGCGGTCTTCACAGATATGTGCGCATCGTCGATACGGACGTGTGGAATTTTGCGGAAGTCAATTCGGGTGTGCGTGTACACCGAAATCAACGCCTATCCGCGGACATCGCCCCGTATCCAACTTTTCTGAATCGCGCTGTAACTTTGTGTACACACGTCGGATTGAAACAAAACTTGCGCCATCGGACTCGTAGCAATACGCTGGTCCTATGACCCAACTTTGGTTCGATTCTGAGTATGTTGACGAAATCGCGTGTCGTGGGCCCCACAGGCCCCACTCGACGGGCGATTTTGTGATCGGCTCATCGGAATTCAATTCTAAAAGTTCCGTTGGGTTCGTATCAGCGTTCCTGACCTGTTGACACTAAGTTTGATGAATTTGGAGACCGTTGACCCTGACACATTTTTCGGTGCAAAGCGGGCCTACCGGTGAACCCCGTTTTGACTCGAAATTGCCGTTTTTGCCCTTGTCTCCAAATTGGACTCAAGGACAGGCGTTTCTAGCTAATTGACACCTTCTGAGCATGATGGTAATGTTTATTTCAGCATTCGGAGACATCTCTGGAAATTTCCCAAGAACAGAACCGTAGTGGAATCCAAACATCAGGCAAGTGTACCTCGCCAAAACTTGCAGTCTTTGCTAAATATTCCTTGGCTTAGTTATACATCAGAGGGCAAGTATACCTTGCCAACTTTACAGTCTGGTTGCATATTTCCTTGTTTTAATTATAACTGTTGTACATGCTTAACCTAAGACCGTGTGACGTACTTAGCGTCCGATTATCAGTCGGGTGCCAACACCGTACGCGGTGTTGGGTACGTCACCTAGAGATGGACATTTCGGACCCTTTACTTTCTCGTACTTGTCTTATAAAGTACATCATAACCCAGGACACTTGACACTATTCATGAGACAGGATCTTTCCGAGATATTCGTGGTGATTCTGTATATGATACAGGACTTGACAGAGATATTTTATTTATAGACAATATGACTTGTTGCATTAGCTATAATCCCGCTGACATGGACATGAGACGTTATGGTCATGATATGCGTGATTACATTGGGTGGGGAGAGACACACAGGCTACAGGCTATTTCATATATATATCCACTACTATTGTGAGGTTGTAGACTCTCCAACAGAGCTAGACCCTTTACCTGTTATTACTGCTACCAGCTCCCCGACACAGAGCTTGTAGCGGTCTCAGCCTGAGTTCTAGTGCTGCTCTCATATTGCATATCACTTAGCTGGTTATATAGTTTACCCAATTATTTACTTATTGCTGTACTGCTTATTTATTTGGCTTGTATTTTCTGTACCTTGCTATGTCCCCTGAGGACCTGGAATGGATTATGTCCCCAGGTTTAGCTGAGGAGCAGTACCCCGAGATATACGAGACAGGAGCTGAAGCTATTACTGGACTTGACATTGGAGCATAACTGAACCCTGAAGACGAAGTGACTGCCGAGGACTTCTCCTGAGTACCTGATCACGTACTCAGTATTTACTTTATGTTTATCTCTTTTGTTCCTGGCCTACTGAGCCAGAGTATTCAGACATATGTCGGATTGTTTCTCCGACCGACTTGTTGAGACTTGTTGCTACTTATTTCTATTTCATTATATAGTTTATTTATTTATCTTTTATGGATGAGATTAGTATGACTTGTTGTAGTAGACCTTATTTTACAGCTTAAGTGCGCCCTGATGGTTCCATTAAATTGGGTTAACCATCGGTGCGTGCTGCTGGCCATTGCCACGTGTCCAGTCCCTCGATATTTTGGGACTGGGGCGTGACATGGTTTTTGTGGTGGCCCATGCAGGTCCAAAACTAAATTGTTCGATTTCAACTTAGGGGCCGGACAGGCCTGCAATAAGATAGGATAAGTTATAGGATCTCATCCATTGATTGAATCATTTTTGGACTCTATGTCGAATTCAATTTAATTACTTGAATTGCATCATGTTTTGATTCCTCTGTGCGTTCTCATTATTTCCTTTTGATGCAGAGTAATGGATCCCAGAAGTGGTGACGAGAACCCCTTGGGTACACCGCCTGAAGCTGTGGTTACCTGTGAAGCTGGAACGACGCCAGATACCAGAGGACAATCCTCTCAGAGCAATCAATCTGGCCAGCCAAGTTCCAGGTTCAGGCGTGATGACATCCCGCCTCCTCCCCAGTTCCCTCCTACGATGCCTATCTTTCCCCCAGGGCAGGCAATGGATAGACAGTAAATGTTCCAGATGTTCTATGCCATGATGCAGGCACAACAACAGATCCAACAGGAAGCCCAACGTCATGAGGCCGAGAACCTAAGGAACAGCATAGTCGCAGTATTGGAATATGCAAATCCACCAAATAGGCGACCAGCGACGGGATCTATCACAGATTTCTGTCAACTCAAACCTCGTACCTTCTCGGGCAAGGAAGGACCAACTGAAGTTCATGAATGGCTTACGAACACGCAGCATCAGTTGGAGGCCGCTGAACTTCCAAGGGACAAGTGGATGATTGCCGTCAGGATGCAACTGACGGACAACGCGCACCATTGGTGGCTATCCGAAGAAAGGAGGCTCGGACATGATCAAGTCACCTGGGAGAAGTTCTCCAGACTCTTCCAGGAAATGTACATCCCTGCTGTTGCTCGGTCAGAACTCCGAGACAAATTCAACCGCCTGATCCAGGGAAATATGACGATGGAGGAATACAACGCCGAATTCATTCGCCTGAGCCGCTTCGCCCCTTCTCTAATTCCTACCGAAGAAGAGAAGGCGGAAAAGTTCTTTGATGGACTCAGGTTCGAGCTCCAAAAGTTAATCGGATCTGTCGCGCCCACATCTTACACCGACGTCCTTGCTGCAGCACGTCGTATGGAGCGCGTTACTCGGAGGGAGTCAAGCCTGAAATGTCCATTCTCCTCAGCACCGTCCAAGTCATCACCTGGGGATTCTGCCAAACGGCCCCAGAAGAACCTGCCTCAGAAAGCAGCATCAAAGAACCTACCTACTTGTCATTACTGCGACAAAGTAGGTCATATTGAAAGAGAATGTAGACGCAAGCTGGGACTCTACCTGGTTTGCGGATCCGGACAACACTTCTCAAAGGACTGCTCGGAGCGTCGAGAGGGAATTCCAAATCGACCAGCTCCACCTGCACCTAGGCCAGCTCTTCCAGCTGGAGGAGCAACACAAACAGGAGCTGGAGGAGCCAGGCCACCCCTACCACCTCAGGCAGCATTATTCCAGCAGGCTCGTCAACAAAGGGGTCTAGCTCAGGGACGAGGACAGGCATATGCACTAGCAGTCACAGAGGAAGCTACTGCAGGCGAAGTGATAGCAGGTACCATATTAGTAGCTTCAATTCCTGCTGTAGCTTTATTTGATTCTGGAGCCTCGCATTCATTCATTGCTGCTAGCTTCGTAGCCACACATAGAGTAGCTACCGCACCTCTCTCGAAGATGAAGAGAATTCTCACGGGAGGTGAAATTATCCCGGTTAGTGATATCTGTAGATCATATTCGGTAGTAGTCTGTGGCCGAGAGATGCGAGCCCAATTTCTGATCTTTTCTATGCCTGATTATGATGTTGTACTTGGTATGGACTGGTTAAGTCAGTACCATGCGACACTGGATTGCCGGCTTGGAAAGGTGATATTTAGACCCCCTAGCCATCCTGAGTTTGAATTTCTTCGGGGAGCTGTAGAGCAAGGTGTCCAGCCAACACTTAGGGTATTATCTGTAGAAGAGGAGTCAGGTTACCCAAGATTCATAGCAGAGTTTGTTGATGTATTTTCCGACGATCTTCCAGGTTTACCACCTGATCGGGAGATAGAGTTCACAATAGACCTAACTCCAGGAGCCGAACCTATCACTTCATCGGTATATCGGCTAGCACCTAAGGAGTTAGTGGAGTTGAAAGCGCAAGTCGATGATCTTCTGGAGAAAGGATTTATCCGGCCCAGTGTTTCACCTTGGGGAGCGCCCATACTTTTTGTACCAAAGAAAGACGGAACTGTACGCTTGTGCATTGATTACAGAGCTCTTAATGCTGTAACTATTAAGAACCGGTATCCCTTACCACGCATTGATGACTTATTTGACTAATTGAGTGGTGCTAGGGTATTCTCAAAGATTGACCTTAGATCCGGTTATCACCAGATTAGGGTGAAGAAGGAAGATATACCGAAGACGGCCTTCAGGACTAAGTACGGACACTATAAATTCCTAGTAATGCCGTTTGGTTTAACCAACGCGTCCGCCGTATTTATGAGTTTGATGAACGGAGTCTTCCATCAGTACTTGGATAAGTTCATGGTGGTATTCATTGATGATATTCTAGTCTACTCCAAAGACCACGAAGAGCACGAGGAACACCTCAGAATTGTGCTAGAAACATTGAGACGGGAGAAGCTATATGCCAAACTCAGCAAATGTAAGTTCTGTATGGACAAGGTGCCATTCTAGGGACATATCATCTCAGGAGAAGGACTGTCTGTGGACCCAGAGAAGGTCACTGCACTAGAAACTTGGCCTACCCCTACCTCTGTTGCAGAAGTAAGAAGTTTTCTTGGACTTGCTGGGTATTACCGGCGGTTCGTAGAAAATTTTTCAAGGATCGCAGAGCCGATGACGAAGCTGACACGGAAGGATCAGGAGTTCATATGGACGGAGGGATGCCAGAATGCCTTTGAAGAATTGAAGATGCGTCTAACAACAGCACCAGTCTTGACTCTTCCCTCAGGGTCAGGAGGTTTTGTTGTTTATAGTGATGCATCCGGTAGTGGACTAGGTTGTGTCTTGATGCAACATGGCAAGGTTATCGCTTATGCATCGAGGCAGTTAAAGGTCCACGAGAAGAACTACCCAACGCACGACCTGGAGCTAGCTGCAGTAATTTTTGTACTGAAGATCTGGAGGCACTATCTGTATGGAGAGAAGGTCGAAATATTCACTGATCATAAGAGCTTGAAATATGTATATACTCAGAAGAAGCTCAACATGAGGCAAAGGCGTTGGCTTGAGTTAATGGTGGACTTTGATATAGATCTGCAGTACCACCCGGGGAAAGCAAATGTTGTAGCCGATGCCCTCAGCAGGAAACCCACGGCTTATTTCTTAACGGAGCAGCCTCAGCTATTACAAGACTTACAAGATCTCCAGATAGAGGTTGTTTTACCTGGACAAAATGGCTTGCTAGCTAACCTCGAAGTTAAGTCATCGCTTGTGGAGAGGATCAAAGAAGCCTTGCCTACTGATGCTAGATTCCGAAGGCTGAAAGAGAGAACAGAAGTAGGCATGCAGACGGGACTTCGCATCCACGAGGACGGGACATTACGGTACGGAAATCGCCTATATGTTCCAAATAGAGAATTAAGGCAGGAGTTGATGACGGAAGCACATAGCTCCATATACTCTGTTCATCCAGGAGGAACCAAGATGTATCGGGACTTAAGACAGTATTATTGGTGGCATGGAATGAAAAGGGAGATTGCCCGATTTGTGGTAAAATGTTTAGTCTGCCAGCAGGTAAAGGCCGAGCACCAAAGGGCTGCAGGTATGTTACAGCCACTTCCCATACCTGAATGGAAGTGGGAGCATATTACCATGGATTTTGTCACTGGATTTCCAAGAAGCCCTAGTGGAAAGGATGCGGTATGGGTTATCGTGGATCGGCTCACTAAGTCGGCACACTTCTTGCCATTTAGAGTCGGACAATCCACGGAAGTACTAGCCGACATGTATATGCGACAAATCGTAAGATTACATGGAGTGCCGGTTAGTATTGTATCAGATCGAGACTCGAGATTTATGTCTCACTTCTGGCAAAGCATGCAAGAGAGTCTCGGCACCAGACTCAAATTCAGTACTGCCTATCATCCTCAGACAGATGGCCAATCGGAGCGCACAATTCAGATCTTGGAGGATATGCTGCGATCATGTATACTGGACTTTGGAGGATCTTGGGAAGATTATCTGCACTTAGTGGATTTCTCCTACAACAACAGCTATCAGGCAAGCATTCAGATGGCACCTTTCGAGGCATTATACGGAAGGAAGTGCAGATCGCCGATATGCTGGAGTGACGTTGGCGAACGTCAATTACTGGGTCCAGAATTGGTAACGGAGACAGTGGAGAAAGTAAAGCAGATTCAGAATCATCTCCGTGCAGCCCAGGATAGACAGAAGCATTGGGCCGATACGCACAGACGTCCTCTGGAGTTCAAGGAAGGAGAGCACGTACTCTTGAGGATCTCGCCCACTCGAGGTACTATCAGATTTGGAAGCAGAGGCAAGTTAAGCCCAAGGTATATTGGGCCATTTGATGTCTTGGAGCGCATTGGTGAAGTGGCTTATCGTCTTGTATTACCTCCATCCTTAGAGGGAGTGCATGATGTATTCCACGTCTCGCAGCTGAGACGATATGTGACGGACCCAAGTCACATAGTTGATCATTCTGAGATTTCGGTGGGCCCTAGCCTGAGATATGAGGAACAACCAGTGGGTATACTCGACACCAGTGAGAATACACTACGAGGGCAGACAATCAGACTGGTTCGGGTAGCTTGGAAATAACACTCACCTGGCGAATCGACCTGGGAACGAGAGGATATCATGCGCCAGCGTTATCCACACTTATTTGCAGATACAAGTAAAATATAAGCAATTCTTTTATTTCCTTAGTTCGTAACTTTGTAGTTTACCCTTCGATTGTGAGGACGTAATCCACTTAAGGGGGGTAGATTGTAATCACCCTAAAATTTTCAGTTTGATAAAAATAATTTTTGGAATTTTTCTGCAAATTTTCAAGAATTAACATAGGTGCTTTGGTGATTATATAATTTTTAATTGCTAATAAATAATATTAAAATGTAATGAAAATATGATTTTATGGTGTAAAATAGAAAACCAGACTTAGGGTAATTTTTTTGGAATTTATTGGGCATCGGACCTAATTTAAATTACCTAAAAACTATTTAAACTTATTAATTATTATAATTATTATTATTATTATTATTATTATTATTATTATTATTATTATTATCATTATTATTACTTATTGTTTTCCGGCCCGGCCCAGTGGGCCGAAGCCCAGCCCCGCTTAACGGGTCGGGCGGGTCCGCCCAACCCGGAACCCGCCGCCCGACCCGACCCGGCTACACCCATCTCCACCACGCGCGACCCCCCCGCGTTTTTCGGCCGCATTCTCCGGCTACGTCGTCGTAGAACCGCCCCGCTCACCCCACGACCTCCCCTCGGCCCGCCTCCTCCGCCACGACCCTCCCCCGAGCCTCCCTATAAAACCCCTCCTTCCCTTCACCTCCTCCCTCATCTCCCCTAACCTAAGCCCTAGCTCCGGCGAGCTAACTCCGCCCCGTTCCCCCTCGTCAACCCTAACTCCGCCCGTACCCGCCACAGCGGATGACCCCAGCTCACCAGGCCACCGCGCTCACAGACCCCAACGACGACTCCTCCTCCCAACAGCAGCCGAGCACGGCCCCATTTCCACCCGCAGCCCCCGGACTTCGCCGCCCGGCCGCCGTGCCTCCTCCTCGGCGGTGCCCTGCCTCCCCGTGTACCCTACCGCCTCCGGCAACGCCACCCCGTCCAGCGTAGACTCCGGCGAGCGCGGACACGACACAGAGAATCTGTGCCCTAATCTGGACTCGTCGACACAGGACACTCGGACACGAAAATCTGGTTCCGAGGAGCCCAGTTCAGGTACTCGTATCTCACTCCTCGTAGCTCTGATTTCGATTCTGTAAATTGCAACGCGTACCCTGTATGACCCTCTCGGTGCCCGGACAAACCGCTCGGGGCATCGCGTCCTGTGGTGATCGCGAACCGCGATCCAAAAACAGGAAAAACAACGCCCTGTTTTACCCCGGAACTGAGTACGCCCCGCCAAACGGGACGACTTGGTCGCGCTCGATCTTTACAGATACGTGCGCATCGTCGATACGGACATGTGGGATTTCGCGGAAGTCGATTCGGGTGTGCGTGCACACCGAAATCAACGCGTATCCGCGGACATCGCCCCGTATCCGACTTTTCTGAATCGCGCTGTAACTTTGTGTACACACGTCGGATTGAAACGAAACTTACGCCATCGGACTCGTAGCGATACGCTGGTCCTGTGACCCAAGTTTGGTTCGATTCTGAGTACGTTGACGAAATCGCATGTCATGGGCCCCACAGGCCCCACTCGACGGGCGATTTTGTGATCGGCTCATCGAAATTCAATTCTGAAAGTTCCGTTGGGTTCGTATCAGCGTTCCTGACCTGTTGACACTAAGTTTGATGAATTTGGAGACCGTTGACCCTGACACGTTTTTTGGTGCAAAGCGGGCCTACCGGTGAACCCCGTTTTGACTCGAAATTGTCGTTTTTGCCCTTGTCTCCAAATTGGACTCAAGGACAGGCGTTTCTAGCTAATTGACACCTTCTGAGCATGATGGTAATATTTATTTCAGCATTCGGAGACATCTCTAGAAATTTCCCAAGAACAGAACCGTAGTGGAATCCAAACATCAGGCAAGTGTACCTCGCCAAAACTTGCAGTCTTTGCTAAATATTCCTTGGCTTAGTTATACATCAGAGGGCAAGTATACCTTGCCAACTTTACAGTCTGGTTGTATATTTCCTTGTTTTAATTATAACTGTTGTACATGCTTAACCTAAGACCGTGTGACGTACTTAGCGTCCGATTATCAGTCGAGTGCCAACACCGTACGCGGTGTTGGGTACGTCACCTAGAGATGGATATTTTGGACCCTTTACTTTCTCGTACTTGTCTTATAAAGTACATCATAACCCAGGACACTTGACACTATTCATGAGACAGGATCTTCTCGAGATATTCGTGGTGATTCTGTATAGGATACAGGACTTGACAGAGATATTTTATTTATAGACAATATGACTTGTTGCATTAGCTATAATCCCGCTGACATGGACATGAGACGTTATGGTCATGATATACGTGATTACATTGGGTGGGGAGAGACACACAGGCTACAGGCTATTTCATATATATATTCACTACTATTGTGAGGTTGTAGACTCTCCAACAGAGCTAGACCCTTTACCTGTTATTACTGCTACCGGCTCTCCGACACAGAGCTTGTAGCGATCTCAGCCTGAGTTCTAGTGCTGCTCTCATATTGCATATCACTTAGCTGGTTACATAGTTTACCCAATTATTTACTTATTGCTGCACTGCTTATTTATTTGGCTTGTATTTTCTGTACCTTGCTATGTCCCCTGAGGACCTGGAATAGATTATGTCCCCAGGTTTAGCTGAGGAGCAGTACCCCGAGATATACGGGACAGGAGCTGAAGCTATTACTGGACTTGACATTGGAGCATAACTGAACCCTGAAGACGAAGTGACTGCCGAGGACTTCTCCTGAGCACCTGATCCCGTACTCAGTATTTACTTTATGTTTATCTCTTTTGTTCCTGGCCTACTGAGCCAGAGTATTCAGACATATGTCGGATTGTTTCTCCGACCGACTTGTTGAGACTTGTTGCTACTTATTTCCATTTTATTATGCAGTTTATTTATTTATCTTTTATGGATGAGATTAGTTTGACTTGTTGTAGTAGACCTTATTTTACAGCTTAAGTGCGCCCTGATGGCTCCATTAAATTGGGTTAACCATCGGTGCGTGCTGCTGGCCATTGCCACGTGTCCAGTCCCTCGATATTTTGGGACTGGGGTGTGACAAACAAGCAGGCTATATATAAACTCTTTATGTTTCTTACACCTTGCCGAACGGTTATCCCTGCAGCAGACATACAAGTTAGCAATAATTTACATAAATATATATGTACAAGGTTCTCTATTTCCCTGTTCGTCTCTGCATTAAACAGTTAGATATGCAAGAAGGCTAGCCTAGTATGCGCCCTAACTACATGATGGTCCCCTCCACGAGATTAACAAGTGGGACATACAAGCCCATCTCACTAATGACAGTCTACCCCCCCCGTAAGTAAGGACTTCAAGCCTCAGGGTATCTAGATCTCTTCCCGGGTCGAACGATCCCCAGTGCCCCAGGAACCGCTCGAGAGATAAACCTTGTGCACAAGTGGTCAGACTAATGCATGAATGCACTTTTATCAGATAAATGCCATATGATACACATGATCCAGAACAAGCAAGCAAGCAAGCATATCTATCAAGCTATAGAGCCAGAGCTCTCAATACTCTTGCCTAATAGCTACACCCTCCCGTAAGTAAGGACTTCAAGCCTCAGGGCGGACTATTAGTCTAGATGCACAAGTTTAAGCTATTCATATAGTTCTATCTCTTTACAGGCGATCAATGAAACATGTTCAAGCAAAGCTAACTCTTTTAACAAGTAACAAGCAAGAACAATTTTATAAATCTAGCATGCAATTCTATCTCTTTTAGGCAAGCATTCAAGTATTCTAGTTTAACATACGATACAAGGGTAAGTGCAACCAATCGTTTACTCTTTCTTCTTAGCATGGCAGCAGTTCGTTCAATAGTGGTGTTCGTGTAACTAAGCATGCAACTTTTCTATCTTTAACTAGCACGACAATGGTTTCATCTTTTTAGACAAGCATACAAGTTCTCTAGTTAGGCAAGCAAATTTGTTTCAATGATAAGCTATATAAGTTCTCTTATTAGCATACAGAGTCAGGTTCTATCATTCTTCTTATTAAACTATATTTTAAGAACAAGCATTCAAAAACTCAGATTCATTATTAAGTCGTGCAAGAATCAGAGAATGAAGTTCTGCCCACTCACCCAGATCAATCGTCTTGTGGTTTGAACGATAACTCACCGAGAAGACTTTCGCTCAAGCAAGCAAAGTGACTTGAACTTGTACATAGTGCCTACGTGAAGCGGGGCACTACAAGTGTCACGCCCCGGTCCCGCCCGGGCCGCCGCTCTGCCCTGCCCCGCCCCGTGCGGCCGGGATTAATGAACCGGGCACGAATCACCGTGCCTCGGCGCGCCGGACGCGAATCACCGCGCCCGTCCCGCGGGTGCGAGGGAGGAAGAGAGCCAAGCGAATGGCCCGTTCGAGCCTTCGGGGGACGTGATGCCGCACGGGCCTGGGGTTGCGCCCGTGCAAGGCTAATCGTTTAAGTTGATAGTTGGCTATCATCGCATCAATCGAGTAAGCAGCGGAAAGGGACTTGTTGCAATGCAATGCATTAGCCAACTGAGTGTTCGGGACAATCGAGGCAACTTGGGTTTCCTTTAGCAAAGGCACACGTTCGTTCCATACATTATGCCCCCTTATACGATAGCATTCTCGGGGCAACAATCGAAACCAGGATTCTGGGTCTTAGGGACTGTGGCACGCCTATCGCTCCCTCGGACGATCCAGTACCTGCAAGCAAGTAAACTGTTGGTGGGTCAGCACTTTATACAAGTACTGGTGAGATAAATCAACTGAACAGAAACAAGCATTCACTCAAACAGGCACTAAGTAATCATGTTATAAAATATTACATTACTAGTGATCTTTCTAGTTTTACCTAGGTTCGTTTTATGCAGTTTGCTAGCAGAGTCGATTTACTTGTTTGGAAACATGTTTGGAAACAGAGTTTCATATTGAATATGCAAGCAAGCAAACTGTTCATGTTTCAGGGTGTGCACAGCGTGTCTCGTGCGACTCGAGGGTCTGATGCATAGCTAGACACACGATGCACATTCTTAGGGGCAGTCACTATCCAAGCCAACACAATGACTTAGCTATATGCAGGGCGGTCCCCGAGTATCTCAGGATCGGCAGCTGGTGGAACAGCATACCAATGACTCATTTCTCTGATGCTAATGGCAGTTGTGACCCATGGTGGCTATGACGCATGCAGTTCAGCTCTCCACCAAAAGCCATTGTCCGACCGCGTGCGAATGCATGGAACACTATCAAATAAATTCTAGTATGCAGATGAGAAAAACCATCTTAATACACTCGTTGTTGCGGGGCAATCTGACTTATCACTTGAACACGTTCAGGCACAGTATGGTTCTCTCGAAGCATAGACAATAGTGAACATGTTCATGCACTCTAAGCAGGCGATTCAGGATTCTCGTTAAGCAGACATTGATTCAAAGACAAGCTAGGTGAGTTCGTTCATTAACATGCAAGGCAGGTTCTATCATTCTCTTAAGAAAACATTGCAAGCAAAAACTCAGGTTATTATTAAGGCGTGCAAGAATCAGAGAATGAAGTTCTGCCTACTCACCTTGATACATAACGCCAGCGTGGAGCGGGGCGTTACAACAAGATTGAACTCAGTAACCCAATCCTATGCTAGAACTCATGCTTATGATCTTGGTAATTAGACTCGAATACTGTATCCATACTGATACAATTATTGCCTGATATGATCTGTACACCGAGGTACGACATACCGTGTTACATGTTAACTGATTTATATTTGGGTTATGCATCGAGAATGCCTCCAAATTTCTGAATATGTGATACTATATATATATATATATATAATTTTTCCCCAGCACAAGCATGATATGTGAGCCAAGTACCAAAGCATGGCTAGAATTTTGATTGTTGAATGTTGCGTACCCGCTCGGATGAATCTAGATTGAACTTCCATGGATTTGTATCTAGCGTGCCCGTACTTTGTACGACATCTTAAAAAAAATTCTCATGTGGCCACGTCTTGATATTTTAAAATAATATAAGATTAATTAAGCAACTAAAAGTGGTAATAACATTGGAAGAAAACGGTATTCCGAGATCATGTCAACGAACCTCCCACAGAGATTCATTCTAAGTGCGCTGTAGGCTGACCACCACAAATACTGTATATCATCCGTCTTAGTGGAGTGCAGTATATCTGACCTATTATAAATAATGTCAAGCCACTATTTCACTATAGGAATATTAAAACCGCTAATATTATGATCTAGTGTAGTAGCCCTACGGGAAACTGGTACAATTCATAAATTGCATGTATAATCATTTTATTTGGCTCGGTTAGCTCATGTTCGGCAATGGCGTGATATAAGGCTATCTATTATGCATTATTCTAAGATAACCTCAGACTCTATAATTAGCAAGCCGTACAAGTGATTGGCCGATCTTATTAATTGGACTTTGTTGTGATTGTATTATTCTGTTAGTAGCCTAGGAAAATAGACTATCATAGTGTAATGGATTCAACCCTTGTCCTTGTTTGATTTTAGGGTTGGGCCTTTGTGCTAGGATATGCGATGGACCTAAGTTACGATACAAAATCTATAATATTATATATTTATTGATTGGGTTTTTGTTTATCCATTTTGTGCTTCTTTTGTAGTACTTGCTATTTGGGGTCTAACCCAACTGGTTTTGCATAGCCAAATTTTGAGCCAGCACCCGAGGATCCAGCATACTTTCCCCCGACTCATGGCGCGTACCAGGAATATGGCCGCTGAGGATAACAAGAGGGTTTTCTTATTCCTTGCTCGTCATTGTACATTGTACTCTTTTGGGCGTTTAGCCACCAGCACCTGTTAGCCGGCACGTCTGGACATTAGTTCCTTTTCATGAATGTATATAAACCAGACTGTAGTTGTAATACTGTCATGTACTTTTGTTATTCCACCAGCTCTTTATTTTGTACAAATGGTCTCCAGAATATTTTGATGAAAGCGTTTGGGATACCTTATTGCTTTATCATATTTGCTTTATGATTACTGTTTCTTGTTTGATTGATTGAGACATAGATGTTCGTGTGACCCTAAGTGACCTGATTGTATTATGCACCCCCTTGTCTAGTTACAGCAGTAATCGTCGTATGACGTATAGTACCTTATACGGGATAGTTGGCTGTGTCTGTCTCCTTATTATGGTACTGGGGCATGACAAGATTTTAGTGGTGGTCCATACAAGTCTATTCTACAGACTTATGGGGTTTCATGGTCATATTAGTCTCAATCAAACATGATCCTTCTTGAAATTCTAAATTTGTCTTCTTCGATACTCAACTTAAAAATTTTCAGACAGGTTGCTTCATTATTCCTTCTCGTCCAGTACTTGATATTTCTTGTGCTCTTATTTAGGGTTTCCCCTCCTCCAGATATTGTAGCAACTAGAGAGGCATAGTTTCCAGTGGAACGAGTTCTTGTAAAAATCCAACTAGTGATCCAAGTTGCGCCCACAATAAATGCGGCAGAGCAGCAAGCTCCAGATGTTCCTGTACCTCACGCAGTATCGGCAGCACTAGATACCCCGACCTTGCGAAAGATTATTCGAGGAATATTGGCTATCCAACAACATTAGATGGTGGTTCAGCAACAACAACATCAGGAACAACAACGTCAACATCTTCAACAACAAGAACATAATGTCTTGTTGAACCAATGGTTGTAGACGGCCATGGAATGAGGCAGGAGAGTAGATTCTAGGGCATCTGTTAGGTTTTGTAGACTGAATCCCAGATATTTTGATAGAACAGAGGATGCCATTATGGCAGATGATTGGTTCCAGGATATTGAGACCATTATGGTAGCAGCTAAAGTTTTGAATGAGGAATAAGTTGACCTGGTTTGCTTGCAGCTTCAGGATATTGCAAGAGATTAGTGGACCACGATGAAGGTAGGATTGAGGCATCCTATTTCGTGGGACAATTTCAGAATCTGGTTCAGAAAAAAGTACTTTGGGATTTTGGCTCAGTGCGAGCTACAACAGAGAATCACCAACATCAAGCAGGCTGGAAGGACAGTGGATGGTTATGCGACGGAGTTTTGCCGACTGAGCAGGTTTGCACCAACCATGGTGGCAACAAAGTTAGAAAGAGCGATGGGATTCCACCAGGGACTTCACTTGAAGATCTTATACATGGTAGAGGTGCATGACTACCAGACATTCGAGACAATATTGATAGCGGCCAAGAGGGTTGAGCTTACCTCTCAAAGGATGGAATCAATAAGAGTAGACCGAAAGAGGCCTCATGGACAGAGCAGCGAGGGAGGACCAGCATCATGAATGTTAGCACCATCCCCTGTCATTCGCATCCATGACGTGACACAGAGGAGGCCAGTGACCTCGATAGTGATAGCATCTACTCGGCAGCAGCAGCAGCAACAACAGCGACGGGGAGCGCCGACGAGTTGTACGTATTGTGTCAAGGGAGGTCATACCCGGGATGCTTGTCAGACAGCGAATGGACTATGCTTGAAATATAGAAGCCCCTATCATAGGGTTTCCACTTGTCCAATGATACCGAGGCTAGGAGGGCCAGTACAACAGTTTTCTGTATTGCCGGTTCCAAGGACAGTACAGTAAGGAGGACCAGCAGTAGCGGTACAACCTATAGCTCAACGTCCATTGCCGAGGTAGACTCAATTATATCAACACCAACAGGAAAAATAAAGACCGCAACAATGACACAAGGGAAGGTAGCAACATAGAGCTGGATAAGGCCAAGGGCAAGCGTTCAACTTATCCTTGGAAGAAGCTATGGCATCAGGCGATGTGGTGGCGTGTAACATTTTCGTTAAAAATTTTCATGCCAAAGCATTATTTGATTCAAAAGCTTCACACTCATTTATATCTACATAATATATGACACGTATTGGATTAAATTTTGAGGCATTGCCAGGGAGGCTGAATATACTCATTGGCAATGGGATCGTAGAAGTTAGTACGGTGTGCCTAGCATGTCTAGTCGTAGTATGTGGGCGTCTATTACCTGCGAAGTTGATTGAGTCCCTTATGGGTGTCATGCCCAGTCCCAAAATACCGAGGGACTGGAAGCGTGATAATGGCCAGCAGCACACACCGATGGACAACCCAATTTAATGGATCCATCGGGGCATACTTAAGCTGTAGTACAACAATAAATAGGTCCAATGATATAAGTCACAGTCTATTCTAATCTCATCCACAACAGATAATCACAGATCCAATGCCAGAATAAATGCAAATAAAATAAACTAACAAATCTCAATAAAAGTGTCTCGGAGAATAATCAGAGAACAAGTCTGATACATCAATACAATAGACTGGAAATAAAATAACTAGAAACATAAATAAATGAGTATCTCAAGCCAATACTCAGGAGAAGTCCTCTGGCATGATCTCGTCCTCAGATCCTGGTTTTGCTCCAATGTAGGCACCTACTTCTGCTAATGCTCCGGTCCCGTATACCTCAGGATAGATCTCGTCTGCTAATCCTGGGGACATAATCCGGATCCAGGTCCTCAGGGGACATAACAAGGTACAGATAATACAAGCCAAAATAAATGCATTGCAGAAAATAAATGAAACAATAGGGTAAATATATAACCAGCTAAGTGATATGCAAGTGAGAGTTTTAGTCATACTCGGGCTGAGACTACTACAGGATCTGTGTCGGGGAAACCCATAGCAGTATTCTCTCGAAGGGCCAGAACTTGTGCCAAAGCTCTGTGTTAGAGACTAAGACACCTCCAGATGACAATATATATAATATAATCAGCCTTTGATATGGTAATACTCTCCCCACCCAATATAATCTCACGTCTCATGTCCATGACACGCAGGATCAAAACTAATGCAGTAAGTCATATAATGTCTATGAATATAATTTCTATGTCATAAAACCTGTATCCTATATAGAATCACCATGAATATCTCAGGAAGATTCTGTCTCATAAATAGTGTCAAGTGTCCTGGTATAATGTACTTGATAAGACAAGTACGAGAAGTATAGGGTCACGGTATCCATGTCTAGGTGACGATACACAACTCCGCGTACGGTGTTGGCACCCGACTATTAATCGGACGCTAAGTAAGTCACACGGTCCTAGGTCAAGCATGTACAACAATATATAAACAAATCAAGAAAAAATGTAACAAGAACTGCAATGTTGGCAAGGTACACTTGCCTGTGGTTTTGGCTCCAACTGTAGCTCTGGTCTCAGTGTGATTTGCTGGTACTCCTCCGGTTGCTGAAATAAACATTACCATTAGATTCACAAAATATCAAATAGCTAGAAACGCCTGTCCTTGAGTCTAATTTGGACACAGGGGCCAAAATAATAGTTTCTGGTCAAAGCGGGGTCCACAAGTGGCCCGCTTCGCACCGAAAAATGTGTCAGGGTCAAAGGTCTCCAAATTCCTCAAACTTAGTGTCAACAAGTCAGGAACGATGATACGAACCCAATAGAACTTCCAGAATTGGATTTCGATGAGCCGATCACAAAATCGCCCGTCAAGTGGAGCCACGGGGCCCACGATACGTAATTTTGTCAACGTTATCAAAATTGAACCAAACTTGGGTCACAGGACTAGCATATTGCTACGAGTTCGATGGTGCAAGTTTCGTCTCGATCCGACGTGTGTACACAAAGTTACAACGTGTTCCAGAACAGGCGGATACGGGACAGTGTCGGCGGATACGTGTTGATTTCGGTGTGCACGCACATCCAAATCAACTTCTGCGAAATTTCGTACGTCCGTATCAACGGCGCGCATGTTTCGGTGAAGACCGCACGTGACCAAGTCGTCCTGTTTAGCGGGGCGCACTCAGTTCGGGGGTAAAACAGGGCGTTGGTTTTCTGTTTTTGGATCGCGGTTTGCGAGCGGGTTGCATGGGCATCGAGGGGGTTACACAGTCTAAGCGACACAACTGACGAAACAAAAAATAGAACAACGAGGAGAGAGAACGGGTTACCTGAACAGGGCTTCGTGGAACGAGAATTTCTCGTGTCCGGGTCACTGTTTTGTGTCCTGTCTCGAGTCTGCTGTGTCCGGAGCTAGGGAGGCTGTGTCCGTGCTAGGGTGGCTGTATCTGGGCCACTGTGTCCGTGCTAGGGCAGCGGCGGTCGGCTGGGAGTGGGCGTTCTAGTCGGTGGAGCCCGTCGACGGCTAGGGCGGTGGTCGAGGAAGACGAGGGTGCGGGGTCGTGGTGCTGGGCTAGGGTGGAGCAGTGAGGGGGTGTCGGCTTTGGGGAGGATGAGGTCGGGGGAGGGTCGAATGCTAGGGTGGTGCTGGGCTGAGGCGAGGGAAGGTGGAGATGGTGGTCGGGGAGGTTCTGAGGGGCTGGAGGTGGGTAGGCGGCTGGGGACGGGGAGTGAGGCGGAGACGGGCGGCGAGGGGATTAGGGTTCAGGGCGGAGGTGATCGAGGGCTGTGGGGTCAAGAAATTGTCGACAGAGCGAGAAGGAGGAAGGCGGAGAGGTTAGGGTGCTAGGGCAGCCGGGGGAAGGCGGAGGAGACGGTGGAGCGGGAAGAAAGACGAGGGTGGATGGGGTCGTCGGCTGGGGCTGCGAGGAGAGATGGAGGGTGGTGGAGAGCTCGAGCGGGGTCATCGACGTTAGCGTTCAGGCGAGGGAGCGGTCGCTGTGGGTGGAGGAGAGATGAGAGAGAGAGGGTTTGCGGCGGCGGCGGGCGCGAACGTCGAGGCATATATATAGGGCTGGAATACTAATTCCGGTAGGATTCGGGATCTAGGGTTTCGGTTATGGTTTCGGGTCCGGGTCGGGTTCAATTCGGATCTGGCCCGACCCGACCCGTTAAGGCTGGGTTAGTCCGGTTCGGTTTGATAGCCGTTTGGGTCGGTTTATTTCCAAATAAACCGGGTTCAGTCAGGGTTTAATTAGGTTTAAAAATATATTAGTTTTTAGGGCTTTAAAAATGTTTCCGGAGTCCAATAAATTCACAAAAAATTATCCTATGTCCAATTTTTCATTTCACACCCAAAAATATTATATTCATAATATTTTAATATTAATTAACATCATTTAAAAATTATTTAAATTCAAAATACCTTAGTTTTAATTATAGAAAAATCCCAAAAAATTATAGAAAATTATGAAAAATCCAAATTAAAATTCTTGAAAAATCAGGGGGGTTACAATCTACCCCCCTTAAGTGGATTGCGTCCTCACAATCAAAGAATAACCGGTCAACAGAGATGACACGGTTGGAAATATTGTTCGAAGCACATCACGATCAAGAAGAGTCAAGGTTGAGGGTGTAAGAATAACACATAGAAAAAATTATTTTCCTAAGCATTAAAAGTTATGCAATCTCCCGTATGAAGGAGATCTAGAAGAATACAGTTTAGAAAACTAGGTTATCACTTATAAGAACATATTAAGTTATCAATTATTAGCAAGTTCAAAATTACTAGGACAAGGCTAAGGTCACGAACCAACAGGCACGAACTAAAGCAATACTAGAAACGATAGCTATAAAAACTTACGCGCATTAGCTACTCCAAGAGTCTGTGCGTCTTCCAAAGTTATAGCAAAAGATTGTCCGCGTCCTTGAGGTGGTGCCCTCTGCTGTTGCTGGGCCTGCTGGAAGAGTGCCGCTCGAGGTGCCAAGGGTGGCCTTGGTTGATACCCTCCTGGTGTTGGTAGAGCTTGTTGGTTTGCTCTTGGTGCTCCTTCTCTACGCTCAGGGCAGTCCCTTACTGAATGCTGACGGGATCTACATGCTAAACAAAATCCTAATCTGCGTCGGCATTCCTTGGCGAGATGGCCTGCTTTGCCACAGTAGTGACAAGTAGAAAGGACTATTACTTGTGGTGTAGATGCTTTCTGCTATTGGTGTAGGTGAGGTCTCTTTGCAGCTTCTTTTTTTGGTGCTCTGGCTGGTGCTGTCACGCCCCAGTCCCAAAATACGTAGGACTAGGAACACGTAAGCATGCCAGCCGCATGGATATGGCAACTCTAATATATGGAAACCATAACTCATACGTACGCTGTAATATGAATATAAACTCACATGTGGTATATATAATGTCACAAGTCACAGATATGCTAATCCCATCCACACAACAAGTCATAGAAAAAAAATACTAAACTGGAATAAGGAGTCTGAAATATCCAAAATAATAGTCGGGTGGAGACAAATCACTACCAACGACTATATCCAAAACTAAAATGAGAGAGGAGTATAAAGTCTCCAATATAAAATAATGTGAAGACAGAAGTGTATCAGCTAAAAAGAATCCATCGCTAGATGTACTCAAAGATGCTCAGAAGGTAAGACCTCCTCGGTAGAAAGTAATGCATCAGGTCCAGGCCCGTACTCCTGCAAATACTTAAGAGCAGATACACCTGGCAGAGGACCAGGTCCTCAGAGGGACGTAACAAGATACAGAAAAGTGAGCCAACTTGAATACAGTAAACATGCATATAATTTGAAAATAAATAAATACGCTGTATAAGACAATCTATATGAATGCAAATGAGGACAACTTTTTGACGTATGGGCAAGGGTAGGCTACTCGATCTAATTCTCACAACTCACGCACTCGTCAGAACAACATCAGCCGATATACCGCGGGGTAGCGACCCTCGTGACTCCATCAATCGATATACCGCGGGGGTAGCGACCATCGGACACGACCACCATAGTGCGTGCTAGTGACTATGGTGTTACCAGAGTGGTTAAAAGCCCATACGCCTAATGATTGTCCTCTCATGATACTAAGTGCCATGTGTGTGTCAACATATCTAATACATAGTAATGACTGAAAGAACTACACATGCAATGAATAAACAGAAATGAAATAAATATACAGAAATATACTAAGCATGCAAAATACTGTAAACAACTTGGCAAGGTATCTTGCCTGGCAAAAAAGCTACAAAATATAGTGTCCCGATGTCAACACCAAGAGTCAGAAGCTACGACCTCAGAATGAACGTCTCCGGATGCAGAAATAAACATCACCAACGTTTCCAGAATAAGCAAAATAGCTAAAAAGCACTTACCTTTCGTCCAATTTGGACACAGGGGCAAAACGGTAATTTCGGATAAAAGTGGGGTCCATATGTGGCCCACTTTGTACCGAAAAGCGTGCCAAGGGTAACAGTCTCTAAATGGGATAATCTATAGGTCAAACAACTCTTAATGTTAATACGAACCCAACGGTATGTCCAATATAGATTCCGATGGGCCGAACATAATTTTTTCCAAAAAGTCAACTGTGGGGCCCGCCAATTGAAGATTTGGTCAACCATCTCAGAATTGCGTAAAAATTGGGTCACAGGACCAGCGTGTTACCACGAGTCCAGTGGCGCAAGTTTCGTTGCAATCTGACAAGTGTGCACAAAATACGCACGAGTTCCACAAAAGTTGCTCACGGGGTGTGTCTGCGGATACGGCCTGATTCCGGCACGTACACACGTCCGAATCAGTTTCCACAAATTTTTATGTGTCCGGTTATGCTGCGTGCACCGTTCGGTACACTTGGTACATGGCGGGGCAGTCCTTTGGCGGGGCGCGCTCCGTTTTACCACTTTTAGAATTCTGAAAAAAGTGGGTTCTCGGGGTTTTGTGACGAACTTAATTCTGTCCACAGTAGCTAATAATCTAGGGTTATTTAACAGGAAATAAACTAGGTCAAGTGTTCTACACATATCAAAAAGAATCACCGAATTCGGATCTCTGTGGTGGGAGATACGAACTCGGCAACATGGGTGGTCACTGCAGTTTTCTGCGATCCCAGAATTCGGTCTGCTCGCACCAACTTGGGAGCTGTTTTCACCTATGGGTACACGTTGTTCGAGGTCTGCTATTATACAAATATGGAAGAGGGTTAAGGGGTGAGCATACCGGTGAAGACGGAACGGCGTTTGGTTGAGCGAGTCGACGGGAAACAACTTCGGAACGAAGGTACCTCGTGTGGGAATCTGCAGTGCGCGAGGTCGGGGTCGTCGAGATGGTTTGGACGGCCTGACGGGGTTCTCTGGCTGCGGTAGCGGCTCTAGATGAGAAGAGGAGGTCTGGAGATTTTAGGTTAGGATTTTATGAAAGATAAATAAATAAATATATATATATATATATATATATATATATATATATATATATATATATATATATATATATATATATATATATATATATATATAGGATAGGGAGAGAGAGAGAATGGACGGGTCCGTGGGGTTGTAAGGGTGCTGGATGGGAATTAAAGAGGGCGCTGTGCTATGGGATGGCTAATAAGTGGAATAGGAATAGGAATGTTGCTTTTGTTTGCTTGAAGTTTGCTGTGCTTTGATTTGGTTTGCTAACGTGGGAAAGGGGGTTAGTATTATTAGTTTATTAATTAATTCTTTTCTTTTCCTTTTTTTTTTAAATATATATATATACATATATATATATATATATATATATATATATATATATACACACACACACATAAGAAAATTTATAGATTAGAATAATGCACACCGTTAGGCTAGCAACTGCTCAAGGGGTCTCCTACATGGAATAAATTTCGAAAAATTTTTGATGGTCCCATAAATCCTCTAAGTGCCCCAACACCTAAAATAAAAATTAATAAAATCTATTTATCCTATTTAGCATATAATTACCATAATTAAATTATTAATTAATAAAAAAATAATAAATACGGTTTTTAGAAATAGGGGTTTTATATTCTACCCAACTTATAAAAAATTTTTCCTCGAAATTGACACAAACCCATATTCATAATGATAACTATAACTATTACACTACATTGGTATCTAGTAGGACTCCTAAAACTCATGGTCTGTCATTCTAACACTTTCTCATCTATTGTCCATCCACTATTCTATCATCCTCTAACTCGTCTACACTACCCAACTTACAAGAATTCTACTAGTGGTCACCTTCTTTGAAGCTATTGTCTAGATTGTAAGGCAATTATATTTATTGGGTTGAGAATCTTGGGATACCTGTCTAGAATCTCAAAACTATGACTTTTTTCCGTAACCGTCAAGTATCATAGTCTAATACTGCCATGCCACCAGGCCAGTATGGCTGCAAGTAATTTGACTACTCTACCAAAATCGGCTGGCTACAACTGTCGCTACCTCGCCAGCGATTTGTCATAGTCATCAGTTCGTAACAAGTGCCTTCAACTCTTTCCTAGGCATAGTCTAAGTTTTTAGGGAAACACTTAGGGTCTTGACTAACTATTAGGGCTATGATCTAGCTCAAGTGATCTAACAGTTTCTACTAGGCTACATGGTGCTACTTAAGGGTTAAACTAATAAAGAATACAGGTATTGCTATAGTGCATATACATATTAAGAACTCATCCTTAGTTATCAAGCATTACTAACACATTTATGTTTTAACTAACAAAATAGGGGTGAGGTTGATATGAATCAAACAATTCATAATGGCACGAAAGATACGACTATGATAGGAAGAGTTAAGCACGAGATAAGATACGAATATAAAAGGAGAAAATGAGTCACCCAAGAGGGCGAGATAAGGATAGGGGAAGAATACTACTACTGCTACTCACGTCATCTATTAGCATCGCATGTATGCCATCTGGGTAAAGTATACATACATCCTCATAACTTCTAGACTACCATATACATAATTCTACATCTATTTGTACATCTAAGATCTTGTGTCACAATGGGGTTATGAGTATGCAAAGTCCATTATAACTAAAAGGTCGTACCTGTATCTACGGCTTCCTGTGTCTGCTCTCCCATACTTGTCATAATGAGTGCTTGGCCTTGTCCTTGGTTGTTCAACTGGGGTCTAGTCCCCTCTATTTATGCAGACTGTAGAAGCAGTGGTGGGTCCCTTTGGTCTTCTATACTTGAGGGTGTATGCGGTGTTCCTGATTCTAATGCCATAGGTCTCTGGTTCTGTTTAGGATATTCTTGGGCTTGATGGTGACTTGATCCACATATCATGCACAACCCCAATCGACGATGACAGTCTCTTAGAATATGACCTATCTTACCACAATAGTGATAAGTACGGAGCTCCTTAGTTAGATATGGTGCAGCACTATCTGATTGCTGGCGTGTCAAAGGGTGTCGAATGGGTCCTCCTTGCTGTATCCTTACTGGTCCTTGGTGACTTCTCTGTTGAATTCCGTTTCCCTTGCTGATGGCCTCCTGGATCCTGGCCTCTGTCAATAGCTCGGCATAAGAGATCCGGGACTGGGAGCTAGGGTAGTGCTGGAGCTCCTGAGTCAGTCCGTGGTGAAACCTCTTAGCTTTCTCCAAGTCATTAGGTATTAGGACTGTGCCATACTTACTGAGACGGCTAAACTCTGCGTCATACTCATCAACCGTCTTGTCCCCTTGCTCTAGATGGAGGAACTGATCGTACAATGCGTCCCTTACTATATCCGGGAAATACTTCCTCTCAAAGCACTCCAAGAATTATTCCCAAGTCTGACGCGTACCCAACTGGCGCTCCATTGATTCCCACCAGTGATGCGCGTTGCCTTCTAATTGAGTCCTCACGCTTATCATCCATAGATCAGTAGGTAGTTGTGATGCCTCTAACAACTTCTTAGTATTGGCAATCCAGTTCGTGGTCTCCTCTGGACTCTCATTGCCCTTATATGGCTTAGGGCCCATCTGCACAAAGTCCTTGACTGAACCAACCCGAGCTTGTGGTACTGAAACTAGTGCCTGGGTTGGTGCAGGGGCTAGTGCAGCCATTCTCTCAAGCGCTGCCAGAAATTCTAGCCTCTGCTCTGCTGCTTGCTGCCTCTGTTCCTGTATTATCATCTGAAAGAATTGGAACAGCTGTATTTGGCCATCCTGTTGTGCTGGTGGAGCTGGAAAAGTCCCGTTAGGTATCGTGAAAGGGGTTGATGGAATTGGATTGCTAGTCAGTCCATCCGGCCCGGGAAGAAGAGGTGTCGCTAAGGTTACTCCAGATGGTTGGTCGTCGTCCCCTGGAGACGTGTTATCCCAGGTGGCGGCATGCCCGTTATGCAAATTCATCTCTCTGCAAGAGATGGACGAAGGATTAAGAAGAGTACATGAATCAAGCAGGATGCAAGAACTTAAGTAGGACATGTTGGAAGGAAGGTAAGTTATAGTCAAGTGTGGATGAGATCTAAAATTCTAATCCTAGGTGCAGGCCCGCTCGGTACAGTGACGTAACCGAAACGGCTAACTCGTCCTGCATGGGCCACCACAAAAATATGACACGTCCCAGTCCCAAAATACGTAGGACTAGGAACACGTAAGCATGCTAGCTGCATGGATATGACAACTCCAATATATGGAACCATAACCCATACGTACGCTGTAATATGAATATAAACTCACATGTGGTATATATAATGTCACAAGTCACAAATATGCTAATCTCATCCACACAACAAGTCATAGAAAAGAAATACTAAACTGGAATAAGGAGTCTGAAATATCCAAAATAATAGTCGGGTGGAGACAAATCCACTACCAACGACTATATCCAAAACTAAAATGAGATAGGAGTATAAAGTCTCCAATATAAAATAATGTGAAGACAGAAGTATATCAGCTAAAAAGAATCCATCGCTAGATGTACTCAAAGATGCTCAGAAGGTAAGACCTCCTCGGTAGAAAGTAATGCGTCAGGTCCAGGCCCGTACTCCTGCAAATACTCAAGAGCAGATACACCTGGCAGAGGACCAGGTCCTCAGAAGGACGTAACAAGATACAAAAAAGTGAGCCAACTTGAATACAGTAAACATGCATATAATTTAAAAATAAATAAATACGCTGTACAAGACAATCTATATGAATGCAAATGAGGACAACTTTTCGACGTATGGGCAAGGGTAGGCTACTCGATCTAATCCTCACAACTCATGCACTCGTCAGAACAACATCAGCCGACATACCGCGGGGGTATCGACCCTCGTGACTCCATCAATCGACATACCGCGGGGGTAGCGACCATCGGACACCACCACCATAGTGCGTGCTAGTGACTACGGTGTTACCAGAGTGGTTAAAAGCCCATACGCCTAATGATTGTCCTCTCATGATACTAAGTGCCATGTGTGTGTCAACATATCTAATACATAGTAATGACTGAAAGAACTACACATGCAATGAATAAACAGAAATAAAATAAATATACAGAAATATACTAAGCATGCAAAATACTGTAAATAACTTGGCAAGGTATCTTGCCTGGCAAGAAAGCTGCAAAATATAGTGTCCCGATGTCAACACCAAGAGTCAGAAGCTACGGCCTCAGAATGAACATCTCCGGATGCTGAAATAAACATCACCAACGTTCACAGAATAAGCAAAATAGCTAAAAAGCACTTACCTTTCGTCCAATTTGGACACAAGGGCAAAACAATAATTTTGGGTAAAAGTGGGGTCCACATGTGGCCCATTTTGCACCGAAAAGTGTGCCAAGGATAACAGTCTCTAAATGGGACAAACTATAGGTCAAACAACTCTAAATGTCAATACGAACCCAACGGTATGTCCAATGTGGATTCCGATAGGCCGAACACAATTTTGTCCAAAAAGTCAACTGTGGGTCCCGCCAATTGGCGATTTGGTCAACCGTCTCAGAATTGCGTAAAAATTGGGGCACAGGACCAGCACGTTACCATGAGTCCAGTGGCGTAAGTTTCGTTGCAATCTGACAAGCGTAAAAAAAATACGCACGAGTTCCACAAAAGTTGCGACACGGGGTGTGTCCGCGGATACGACCTGATTTCGGTGCGTATACGCGTCCGAATCAGTTCCCACAAATTTTTACATGTCCGGTTATGCTGCGTGCACCGTTCGGTATACTTGGTACACGGTGGGGCGGTCCCATTTGGCGGGGCGCGCTCCGTTTCACCACTTTTAGAATTCTAGAAAAAGTGGGTTCGTGGGATTTTGTGACGAATTTAATTCTGTCCACAGCAGCTAATAATCTAGGGTTATTTAACAGAAAATAAACTAGGTCAAGTGTTCTACACATATCAAAAAGAATCACCGAATTCAAATCTCTGTGGTGGGAGATACGAACTCGGCAACATGGGTGGTCACTGCAGTTTTCTGCGATCCCAGAATTCGGTCTGCTCGTGCCAACTTGGGCGCTATTTTCACCTATGGGTACATGTTGTTCGAGGTCTGCTATCATACAAATATGGAAGAGGGTTAAGGGGTGAGCATACCGGTGAAGACGGAACGGCGTTTGGTTGAGCGAGTCGACGGGAAATAACTCCGGAACGAAGGTACCTCGTGTGGGAATCTGCAGTGCGCGAGGTCGGGGTCGTCGGGATGGTTTGGACGGCCTGGCGGGGTTCTCTGGCTGCGGTGGCAGCTCTAGATGAGAAGAGGAGGTCTGAAGATTTTAGGTTAGGATTTTATGAAAGATAAATAAATAAATAAATAAATATATATATATATATATATATATATATATATATATATATATAGGATAGGGAGAGAGAGAGAATGGTCGGGTCCGTGGGGTTGTAAGGGCGTTGGATGGGAATTAAAGGGGGCGCTGTGCTGTGGGATGGCTAATAAGTGGAATAGGAATAGGAATGTTGCTTTTGTTTGCTTGAAGTTTGCTGTGCTTTGATTTGGTTTGCTAACGTGGGAAAGGGGGTTAGTATTATTAGTTAATATTATTAGTTTATTAATTAATTAATTCTTTTCTTTTCTTTTCTTTTCCTTTTTCTTTTTAAATATATATATATATACATATATATATTTGTATATATATATATATATATATATATATATATATATATATATATATATATATATATATACACATAAGAAAATTTATAGATTAGAATAATGCACACCGTTAGGCTAGCAACTGCTCAAGGGGTCTCCTACATGGAATAAATTCCGAAAAATTCCTGATGGTCCCATAAATCCTCTAAGTGCCCCAACACCTAAAATAAAAATTAATAAAAATCTATTTCCCCTATTTAGCACATAATTATCTTAATTAAATTATTAATTAATAAAAAATAATAAATACGGTTTTTAGAAATAGGGGTTTTACATTCTACCCAACTTACAAAAATTTCGTCCTCGAAATTGACACTAACCCATATTCATAATGATAACTATAACTATTACACTACATTGGTATCTAGTAGGACTCCTAAAACTCATGATCTGTCATTCTAACACTTCCTCATCTATTGTCCATCCACTATTCTATCATCCTCTAACTCGTCTACACTACCCAACTTACAAGAATTCTATTAGTGGTCACCTTCTTTGAAGCTATTGTCTAGATTGTAAGGCAATTATATTTTTTGGGTCGAGAATCTTGGGATACCTGTCTAGAATCTCATAACTATGACTTTTTCCCGTAACCGTCAAGTATCATAGTCTAATACTGCCACGCCACCTGGCCAGTATGGCTGCAAGTAATTCGACTACTCTACCAAAATCGTCTGGCTGCAACTGTCGCTACCTCGCCAGTGATTTGTCATAGTCATCAGTTCGTAACAAGTGCCTTCAACTCTTTTCTTGGCATAGTCTAAGTTTTTAGGGAAACACTTAGGGTCTTGACTAACTATTAGGGCTATGATCTAGCTCAAGTGATCTAACAATTTCTACTAGGCTACATGGTGCTACTTAAGGGTTAAACTAATAAAGAATACAGGTATTGCTATAGTGCATATACATATTAAGAACTCATCCTTAGTTATCAAGCATTACTAACACATTTATATTTTAACTAACAAAATAGGGGTGAGGTTGATATGAATCAAATAATTCATAATGGCACAAAAGATACGACTATGATAGGAAGAGTTAAGCACGAGATAAGAAACGAATATAAAAGAAGAAAATGAGTTACCCAAGAGGGCGAGATAAGGATAGGGGAAGAATACTACTACTGCTACTCACGTCATCTATTAGCATCGCGTGTATGCCACCTGGGTAAAGTATACATACATCCTCATAACTGCTAGACTACCATATATATAATTCTACATCTATTTGTACATCTAAGATCTTGTGTCACAATGGAGTTATGAGTATGCAAAGTCCATTATAACTAAAAGGTCGTACCTGTATCTACGGCTTCCTGTGTCTGCTCTCCCATACTTGTCATAATGAGTGCTTGGCCTTGTCCTTGGTTGTTCAACTGGGGTCTAGTCCCCTCCATTTGTGCAGACTGTAGAAGCAGTGGTGGTCCCTTTGGTCTTCTATACTTGAGGGTGTATACGGTGTTCCTGATTCTAATGCCATTGGTCTCTGGTTCTGTTTAGGACATTCTTGGGGTTGATGGTGACTTGATCCACATATCATGCACAACCCCAATCGACGATGACAGTCTCTTAGAATATGACCTATCTTACCACAATAGTGACAAGTACGGAGCTCCTTAGTTAGATATGGTGCAGCACTATCTGATTGCTGGCGTGTCAAAGGGTGTCGAATGGGTCCTCCTTGCTGTATCCTTACTGGTCCTTGGTGACTTCTCTGTTGAATTCCATTTCCCTTGCTGATGGCCTCCTGGATCCTGGCCTCTGTCAATAGCTCGGCATAAGAGAAACGGGACTGGGATCTAGTGTAGTATTGGAGCTCCTGAGTCAGCCCACGGTAAAATCTCTTAGCTTTCTCCAAGTCATTAGGTATTAGGACTGTGCCATACTTACTGAGACGGCTAAACTCTGCGTCATACTCATCAACCGTCTTGTCCCCTTGCTCTAGATGGAGGAACTGATCGTACAATGCGTCCCTTACTGTATCCGGGAAGTACTTCCTCTCAAAGCACTCCAAGAATTGTTCCCAAGTCTGACGCGTACCCAACTGGCGCTCCATTGATTCCCACCAGTGATGCGCGTTGCCTTCTAATTGAGTCCTCACGCCTATCATCCATAGATCAATAGGTAGTTGTGATGCCTCTAACAACTTCTTAGTATTGGCAATCCAGTTCGTGGTCTCCTCTGGACTCTCATTGCCCTTATATGGCTTAGGGCCCATCTGCACAAAGTCCTTGACTGAACCAACCCGAGCTTGTGGTACTGAAACTAGTGCCTGGGTTGGTACAGGGGTTAGTACAGCCATTCTCTCAAGTGCTGCCAGAAATTCTAGCCTCTGCTCTGCTGCTTGCTGCCTCTGTTCCTGTATTATCATCTGAAAGAATTGGAACAGCTGTGTTTGGCCATCCTGCGGTGCTGGTGGAGCTGGAAAAGTCCCGTTAGGTATCGTGGAAGGGGTTGATGGAATTGGATTGCTAGTCAGTCCATCCGGCCCGGAAAGAAGAGGTGTCGCTGAGGTTACTCCAGATGGTTGGTCGTCGTCCCCTGGAGACGTGTTGTCCCAGGTGGCGGCATGCCCGTTATGCAAATTTATCTCTCTGCAAGAGATGGACGAAGGATTAAGAAGAGTACATGAATCAAGCAGGATGTAAGAACTTAAGTAGGACATGTTGGAAGGAAGGTAAGTTATAGTCAAGTGTGGATGAGATCTAAAATTCTAATCCTAGGTGCAGGCCCGCTCGGTACAGTGATGTAACCGAAACGGGTAACTCGACCTGCATGGGCCACCACAAAAACATGTCACGCCCCAGTACCAAAATACGTAGGACTAGGAACACGTAAGCATGCCAGCCGCATGGATATGGCAACTCCAATATATGGA